>CM008233.1:7813856-7839769 GCA_002278615.1 Pogonus chalceus | reverse complement strand
ACGTGGTGCTTAATCTTCCAGAAAATTATTTTTGTCTGTTTTATGTATCTAAATTGGAACACTTAATTCTATAAATAACCGAATTATTTATTTATAAAAGTATTGCTCAAGTGTTATTAATTTATATTTATATAAAAATGCAGATTTGTTCATCTTGTTTTTAAAGTGAAGTATATAAGTATATTAAGAATATTTTTAAATGGGATCTTACTATTATTTAATGGTTCTTTATCACGAATAATTTAAGTATTTTTATTTAAAAAATTAATACTTTTTACTTTCAGGAAATGTACAAAAAATTTATTAAGATCTGCAGTTATAATTTATTTAATCAATTTGAAATTTCATTTTATATATTTTTAAATAGATATCAAAAGACCAAAATTATTGTTTTGTTACTATGAAGACAACAACTTGTTTATAAAATGAATATTAAAATTTGGTTATATCATATTAAATATACCAATATTGAATAATATTTGATGTACCATAAATCAATTAATAATATGATTAGTAAAAAAAATAATATTTTGGAAAGTAAAGGTTCTTATTTTAATGTACATTCTTGTAATATAGAATTGGTTTTTTTTTTATATCTATCACTTTACTGAAGGAATAAAATAAAAAAATTGCGTAGCGAATAATGTGTTAGTTTATATATTAAATAGTAAATATTTAAAGTCAGTTTTATATACAATTGTAAGATTTTTGTGTTATATTTTATCAATTCTACTAGCTGCATTTTTATTTCAAATGTTATAGCAGGCCTGCGACACTCGGAATTCAGTTTCAATTACCATGAGTCGTAATTGGTTGCGAGGGTGTATAGTAAAATATTTAACTTTATATTAAAACAGTGTAACAGCTACTCGTACCAGCGTTGCCCGCGCAGCTCTTATTCAGTGTTTTGGTAAATATGACAAAGTGACATCTACTAAATATAACAATAAAATTGAAACAAATGAAACTCCGCCTAAAATATCTGTACAGAATATCCAACTACAATAAAAATATCAGGAGNATAATTTAAGTATTTTTATTTAAAAAATTAATACTTTTTACTTTCAGGAAATGTACAAAAAATTTATTAAGATCTGCAGTTATAATTTATTTAATCAATTTGAAATTTCATTTTATATATTTTTAAATAGATATCAAAAGACCAAAATTATTGTTTTGTTACTATGAAGACAACAACTTGTTTATAAAATGAATATTAAAATTTGGTTATATCATATTAAATATACCAATATTGAATAATATTTGATGTACCATAAATCAATTAATAATATGATTAGTAAAAAAAATAATATTTTGGAAAGTAAAGGTTCTTATTTTAATGTACATTCTTGTAATATAGAATTGGTTTTTTTTTTATATCTATCACTTTACTGAAGGAATAAAATAAAAAAATTGCGTAGCGAATAATGTGTTAGTTTATATATTAAATAGTAAATATTTAAAGTCAGTTTTATATACAATTGTAAGATTTTTGTGTTATATTTTATCAATTCTACTAGCTGCATTTTTATTTCAAATGTTATAGCAGGCCTGCGACACTCGGAATTCAGTTTCAATTACCATGAGTCGTAATTGGTTGCGAGGGTGTATAGTAAAATATTTAACTTTATATTAAAACAGTGTAACAGCTACTCGTACCAGCGTTGCCCGCGCAGCTCTTATTCAGTGTTTTGGTAAATATGACAAAGTGACATCTACTAAATATAACAATAAAATTGAAACAAATGAAACTCCGCCTAAAATATCTGTACAGAATATCCAACTACAATAAAAATATCAGGAGATCACAACCAACAACCAACTCGAGGTCACTCAAACGATATTTTTAGAGTGTGATGTTAAACCATTTGATCTGATAAGTGGGAGAAGGATAGAAAAAAGAGTGTCGCTACTGGTTTTTCTTTACTGTGGTTATAGTTTAAATTCTTACAATATATTTAAAACCAAAATTTTCCCGATTTAATTATTTATTGATTCAAATATGAAATAAAATACTAGATTTGTCCAAAAATAAAAATATTTTTATTTCGAAGCCATCATCAAGAATGAAGGATAAAATTGAAAATGTCCTTAAAAATATAATTTAAAACAATAATTCTTAGAACTACTATTTGGAAAGTTCCGATAATCCTTTAAGAAGAGGTGATTGGATTAATTCAAGATAACAACTTTCATATTTATATAGAATATATGTTCTACCGAGTGCCGACAACATCCTTTATTCAAATGTTATTGATTCAATGACAATGCTCATTTATTAATATTTGTAGTTTCTAAATTAAATTCATCATATTATTATATTAAAGAATTAAAGTCTGTGTTTAACTTTTATGTTGTTGTTTTTTTTTTTTAATCTTAAAGAATAATTAGCCTGTAGACCCGGCACAAAATTAAATCTGTTAATTTATTTATATTCATTAAATTGAAATTAAAAATATAAATTTATTTTAATACTTTTATAATCTTTTACAAATTTTTTAATTTAATAGTCGATATAGGACTACTAATGGTAATTATTAGATAATTTTTTTCGTATTAGATTTTCCTAATATACAAATGGTAACAAATCACCAATATAATAAAAAGCAAATATAATAATCAATAAAAAACAGAAAATAAACTATAAATTATAAATAAGTTCATTATATCATGGTATAAATAAATTACAATTATATATGAACATGCGCATAAATATCTAAACAAAATTATCGGTCTTCATTATAAATTAATTATATACGTATATTTTAGTAAAATAAAATTCATTGCAAAATATCACATTCCATTATAACATAATTACAAATATAAAAGCCGTATATGCTTTTAAAATAAAATACACATGGAAGAATACTTATAAAAATAAATTCATTAAATTTTCAATATGCATAGCAGAAATTAAATTTAAAAAATTCATTTCATTATTATTTTCGTTGTACGTGTATGCTTAATAAAATTTAGATTGTTGCATTAAACAATTTTATTTTAGATTTTGTTAATAATTAAAATGGAACTAATACTTTTTACGTTTTGTTTTATAAAAAGTTAATTAATTTTTTTTTCTATTTCTGGATTTTATTTCGTAAAAACTAGTTTGTAATTAACATATTTAGTATTTTATTTATATAAATTTTAATGGATTATTTGTTTAAAAGCTTAAACATTTAAAATATTAACAATAATTATTTAAATTTGCTGTAAAAAGCTGTAAAATTATAAAATAAAATTTTAATATTTAAAAAAAAAACTCAAATTTTAACTAACGGAAAAGTGTATATTACGATATTCTATAAAATGCCTAAGTGTTTTTATCTTTATGTATAATAGAAAGTTATATTGCCTAATCGTTTCTGAAATAATTAGGGATTATATAAAATGCCAAATTTGAAGATGTTTAAGTTTTAGAACTAGGCAATCTATAGAACATCGAATTACACACTTTTTTGCTAATATATTCAAGCTAATTTAAAAGTGAAATAACGGAAAAGTATATAATTCGATATTCTACAAAATACCTAAGCATTTTTATCTACATTTATTAAAATGTTACATTGACTAGTCGTTTCTGCAATAATTAGGAATTTTATAAAACGCCGAATTTTGAGAAGGTGGAGTTAAACATTTAGGCATTCTATAAAATATCAAATTATGCACTTTGCTGCTTATATGTTGAAACAAATTCAAATATAACCTAAAGAAATAGTGTATTTTTATCTACATTTATTAGAATGATACATTGCTTATTTCTAAAATAATTAGAAATTTTATAAAATGCCGAATTTCGAGAAGGTAAAGTTTAATATCTAGGTATTTTATAGAATAAAAAATATACACTTTGCTGCTAATATATTTAAACAATCTTAAATATGAACAAATATAACAGTGTATAATTTGTTATTCTACAAAATGCCTAGACACTTTTAACTTTATGTATAATAGAATATTACCTTGCTTAATTGTTTCTGAAAGAATTAAGAATTTTATAAAGCGCCGATGTTCAAGAAGATAAAGTTTTGCACCTAGTCATTCTATAGAATATCAAATTATACACTTTCCTGNTTAATATTAATAATAATAATAATAATAATAGTAATATCAATATCAATATATTATTACTATTATTAATTATTAATATCATTTTTACTATTATTTTTAAAAATTATTTCTATTTTTTTAACTTGAATTGAAAAGAAATATTTATTTTTAATATCGTCAGACTTACCGGTCCTAAATCGGATTTTTCGATGATTAGTAGGACCTCAGGGTCTAATGTAGGTGCTAGTTGGACTACTAGGCTCGAAAGGGGCTCTAAATTGTCTAAGTATTTTGGTCTATATATAATAAACCATTAAATTACCTAGTTGTTTCGGAAATAATTAGGAATTTAATAAAATGCTGAAATTTAAGGAGATAAAAATAAGTCATTCTACAGAATATCGAATTATATATTTTGCTGTTAATATATTTTGTTTTTTTTTATTATTAATTTAAACAAAATTTATATTATTTTCTTAGATCCATCACTTTGAATTGAGGCTTATTTAGTTACTTTTTATAAAGATAATTCTCTAAAAATAAAAAATAAACTTTTTCCTGAAGATAATTATTATGATATTAATTCCAAAATTGGTTACATTCAGACAAATCTCTTAAATAATTCTTTTAATTGTAATCTTTTCTTCTGTATATATCATATTAAATTATTTTATTAAAAATAATATTTTGTGGTATTTTTGAATAAAAAGGAAATTAGCAGTCAAATAAATTTGCAGACAAAACAATTTTCATTGCAACATTCAGTTAATTTAACAAAAGAAATAAAATGTGAAATTTAAAAATTGAATAGAAACGTCTAGCTTTGCATTATGCTCTGACAAACTAAATATTTCAACACATTTCCGTATTGTTTTTATGAAACATTAAAAATAAATATAAGATGGCTTTGTTTAGAAACAATTGCCATAACAATATGTATAAAAAGTAATAAAGGGAAAAATAGCATTTGATAAGCGACTTCCAATCGCAAAATCGCAAAGCAAAAGCAATAACACATAAGTAATGGAAGCGTAGCTCATTAATAATTTAAACACAAGTAAATTGTAACTGGCGCTCAATTCCATCGAGTGAGTTTCAGAAGTGGGAGTTCGCAGCAACTCAAGACCCCGAACCTGAAATGAAAAGCGACGGTGATGTCGCATTCTCGCACTAGAATATCATATGTCAACATTAGCATTGTGCAAACATCCTATGGTAATTCAGCGATTTCAATTTCACAAAAGGTGCTCCATCACAATACGACTCGGAGCTACAGACGACGGACGACGCTTACCGACGCTTACCGACGCGACTAGATTGCGTTTTTTCTTTTATTTCTTCCTCAATTCGTTTAATTAACTTCATTACTCTTATATACATTTATTCAATATATAATTGATTATTTTATACGTTAATAATTTTAATATTTTCTTATTTTTTTCATATTGATCAGAGCAAAATATAATTAGTTTTCTTCCATTAATAATTTATTTATTAAACCGACTCTATGTACCTATTTTTTGTAATAACTTACTGCACTTATATTAGTATAACAAAAACTGAAACATATATTTATAACATTTATTTTCGTTTCACTTTTCGTTATGATCAAACTACCATTGAAAAAATTAAAATGAAATATATTTTTCTCAAAACCAAAAATATATATTTCAGCAAAATTAAAATAATAAATATAATAAACAGCAAATAATTTGGAGCGTAACGAAAATATGTAACATATCACATCATTCCCTTAATTGTACCAAAATGCTAAGATAATTGAATAATTGAAAATTTTTTTTTACACTAAACTTTATTTTTTGTTTTGATGATATTATAAAAGATTTATTTCCGTTTCTATTTTTGTTACGCTCGAATTACCATTGAAAAAATTTAAATATCAATACATAAAATATATCTTTTTTTAGAAACAAGTATAAAACTCTACATTTTGAAGCTATTGTTGGACATATTAAGTGTAACTTGATTTCCTAGGGAAATTTTTTGAATTTTATTCCTTCAGTAAAATAGAATTTGTTTGTAACACTGAATGTGGAAATCACGAAGTATATAATTTAATGTTTTCATTAATTAATTATATTTGTTTAAATTTTTAATTATTATTTAAAATAAATTTTAACAAATCTTCAAAACATATATTCGTTGCAAAATCTTAGTTTTTTGGCTTTTGTTTTTAAACTTATATGAAATCAAATTCATTTGTATATATTGCGATTAAACCTTTACTTTTCTCCCTAGATGCATAAATAACTATTTTTTGTTTCACACAAAACATTTGATAGAGATTAATATCGAAATAGATAATATATTATTACTTTAAAATTATTTCAGTTTGATTTATATCGAAGTATACTTTAAAATTAGATCAATATGTAAAAAGCTAATTTGCCGAAAAAATTTCCAATTATTTGATATGAATTAGTTATTAATAATTCCTCCAAAATACCAAATTCCATGTGGGCTGTATTCCTGGTATTCCATTAATTCTGAATCATTCATTGGATAGAATTTTTTAATGACATAAAAATAGCAATTAAGGGTTCAGCATCAATTATGTACTCTATACCTTTTATATATGACAGTAAAATAATTGTTAATAAATAAAAAATATGGATTTAAAATACATATAAAAAATTATATATTTATTAACGTTTTATTATAAAAAAAAAAAAATACAGTAGAAACCGCTTATAACGACAGAGTAACAGAATAGCAAAACTGTCGTAATAACTTATATTCTCTATATCAGAACAAAAAATATATATTATATTTTGAAGAGTATCTAAATGTGTAGGTAGATGCACAATTTTAGATTTCAATATGTCTTTTAAAAAATAAGTAATAAAGTCGATTGCGTTTAAAGTTTTTTAAAAAACTTTTGTTCGAATTCTTTTTTCATTTTTTTAACGTTACTTCCAATATTTTCACTATTAAGGCAATAATTTTGTAAAATACTTTTTGCTTTTAAAACTCCAGCTTCTGTTATGAAATGATATTGGTAAAATTCAGCAGTAGTATTATAGTCTTTTCCACACGATATTAATAAGAAGTACAACGTTAAAAACTTGGGCTTTGAAATACAGGAGAATCCATATCATTCTTGAAATTTAGTTCGGAAAGATATTTTAAAATAGATTTAATTGCCTATAAGTTTATTTTGCATAATTAAGATTTTGTATTGAAACCAAAATCTAACCATAACCCCAAACGAAGATCAGTTATCCTAATATTTTCTTCTAAAAAACCAAATTATAACAATAAAAAATATCAAATTGAATATTAAAACAAATGAAACAATAAAATATTTGAATATATCTTCAAAATAAATAAAGCGAAAACTATATCTATGCGTTTATAAGTGAACAATTTAGCAGTGTCCGTAAAGTAGCGTCGTTTTTGAGGCTGTGCACCATGACGCTTTACCGAAGCACACAGTTTCACGTTGCGAGACCGGAAGACAATACCACTCGTGTTCGTAACATGTTCCAGACGCTAAAGCAGAGACGGACGTACCGCCGCGATAACGGAAATAAAAAGAGTTATGAGGGTATTTTTCATAAATGCACCCGTATCACGTTTCTAGATAGTTTATTGACCAAGGAAAACTATTGTTGAAATATTGTTGGATTGGACACAATAATCATTTAAATTTTAAACTTTACATATAAAGTGTTTTAAAATATTTTATGTAATTTTAATAAAAATTATTTATTGGACTTAAAGATAAATTGTAAGAAATAGGAATTAAAATGTTAAATTTTTCTTTATTTTCAATTAAAATATACGAAAATTTGATTGGCATATCTCAAAAAAGTAGGGGTATCACTCGAACATTTTAATCGCAAAATTTAATCGTTGAAGATGGTCTGTTGGTTTTAATTCTTGCACAAGCTGAATTTTGTAAGGTTTAAGATGCAAATCCATCCATATAATTCTTTGTAAAGACAATTTTCGAAATTTTATTCTTGATCCTTTTCGGACACCCTATATTTATATCTTAATTAATGTTTCTATTATTACCGCGTTTCTATTTCTAACTTCTGAGTGATTATAAAGTTTCCCCTTTAAAGGGAATCCGATGGCCAAACGAAATATGAAGGAAATAGTCTCAATGAGCTAACATCTCTTAAAAAACATTATTTTCAAATCATATTAATGAATATATTTGAAATTATCTTACCAAAATGAANAAATTTGAAAGTTATTTATTTTAAATTATTAAAATAAAAGAAGTTGAAATGAAATTTTGAAATATAAAAGATTTCATTGCATTTGTAGGAAAAATCTATAAATTTTATATGATGAGGGTAAAAAATGGGTTTTATACAAGAAAAACCCCAATATAAGATATATTATTAACTAGATGGACAATCCTAATAATCCTACCCTGGTGGTCCATTCCCAAGATGCACACACATACACACATCTCCCAGGTAACTTGGATAATTTAAAGCGACGACTATTTATCAAGCAGCCACGCGACGGTTCTTGGAGCAACATCTCCAGGGGGAGGCGCTCCACGCTCCAGGACCGAACCTGAACTGAGTTGTGAACTGTTGCCCGCTCTGAACACGAAAAATTCTTTTGTTTACCGCTCGGCTAAGAACCGCCGACGCGCCGACGATCTGACAGACGAAGACTTATTGGACAATGTTACAAGTAGGAGGATATACACCAAAGGAGAGATTTTACTTGTACAATGTGAACTATAAAAGGACTAAAATATATTTGTATATATTCTCCTTTGGTGAAGATTCACTTACTTACATGGAATATTTTTAAAATTTTATATTCAAATAAATTTCCGGAAAAATCTTGCACTATTTTTTTCAACAACTTTATAATAAAAAACACACCATTATCTTATTATAAAATTAATTTATGTGTATTTTCGGCGTTTCGATGTCGAAAGTAGAAATACAATGAATCAAAGTAAAACTCGTACAGCAAATATTTCAAAACATTTATATGAATTAAATCATTCTAGGGTCTTATGATACCTTAAAGAGTTATTTTTCGAATTAAATAAAAAAATTGATACTTTCAAATTAGTTTAAATTGTTATAATTTTATTGGTTTTGTTAACTTGACTAATATAAGAGCTCTTCCTAATTACTTGAACATGAAATTCATATTTTCGTATTTCATATTTCTGATAGTTTCTGCGCAAGTAGTTTTTTCTAAATATTTTTAAATCATTATTACAATTTTTGATCTACTTAGTTTTGGTTTAACTTTTATTTTTCGAGCAATCCAACTATTATCTCAACTGATAAAGATTTTTCTGTAATTTTTTTTGTCTTTTTTGCTTCCTCATTACTTTCTTTATATTTTTTTTTATTATGTATTGCACTATATAATGGCTTATATTCATAATTTATCTAAATTTGTGCAGAATTCATCTTTTTAAAGTA
Organism: Pogonus chalceus; assembly: GCA_002278615.1. Classification (NCBI taxonomy): domain Eukaryota; kingdom Metazoa; phylum Arthropoda; class Insecta; order Coleoptera; family Carabidae; genus Pogonus; species Pogonus chalceus. The sequence continues at coordinate 7,830,284 of CM008233.1, read as the reverse complement.
AAAATAATATTTTTTTATCAATAAATGTTTTGAAAGTCTAATATAACCTCATAATATTTAAATATACAATAGAGCCTCGATAATCCGTACACAAACTAATCCGAACTGGCCTGACTAGGCTGATGAAAATAACCTCTCATTGTCCGAAAAAATGTTGCTTCGTAAATCGAGTGATAAAGCTTTTTATTGGTCTATAAATAAAACCCACTAGACTAAAATAGATCAGTTAATGACTAAGTGAACTTATTTTGTTGTTAAGAAATTTAATAAACGTAAATTTCCAAAAAAATTTAGTTTTTATTTCAATTTTTGTTTTGAACATACTATAATTCAAATATTACGTAAGTCCGAATAGGGGTATGTTTTTCTTAGTTCGGATTATCGAGGCTTTACTATATTAAATTTAAATATGAGACATAATTTTTCGACCGCAAACATCACTATTAAGATAATGATCTTTAATAAAATACTTAAAACTGTACGAGTTTTATTTTGTTGCCGTTTCTATTTAATATTATGAATACTGCAAAAAAGTGCAAATAAAAGTGTTCATACCGGAAGAAAGATTTGTAGCACCGTATCCTTTTAACACTGAAAGTCTTTAGTAAGATATTTGTTTTATCAAAATTAATACTTTATTTATTATTATGACAAATTTTTGAGTATTTAATATTCATATTAGTAAACAAAATTGACAACAGAAAAAAATAAATTCATGACATAAATATATAACAGTAATAGTCAGAAAAATAACAAATAAAACGTAAACCGAAAAATATTTCAACTGTACTGGACACAACCGGCATAGCAGCAGTTCGTGGGGTCAACATACAAATTCAACATTTCAAAAATGACGAATCACGTTCGGTCGAATGATAAATCTCTTTGTAACATTGCGTGTACAGTATTTGTATATGTATATATGGAACGGAACATAGTTGCAATGTGCGTGAAAAGAGTGCGCTGAAGAGTGTATTTTAATGAAGAGCTTTTTTAAAAAAAGCGTATGTGTTATAATGTAGCGTTGTGCGCCAGCGTTGTGCGATACAGTCTGCCTAATTGATGTATTGTTCTTGTAACGCGCCTCGTGGCTATTTTTTAAATGTAATTATTTAATTAATTTGTGGCTTTGCCGCGTGTGTTTTATTCTGAATAATGTGATTTTAAATTAATCATATAATTATGGAGTTTTAGAAATTTTTGATTTAATTAAAATTTATTTATGAACGAACGTTCTAATTTGTTAATTGGAATTGAAATAAATTATTACCTAATCAAAAACAGTCAATTATTTAGATTCGGACCTTAGGCCAGCAGGATAAATAGTTTTTTATTTTTAAAAAGTGTTAATTAAAATTTTTTCTTTTTTTTTTTTTCTGTGAGCTAAATCAATTTATTAAATACTAATATATTTGATTTTGTAGTAGAAATATATTATGGAAAATATTTTTTTTTTATACTTTTTCATATTAATTGATAAAATTGCTATATTTAACAATTATTATAGATTTGTATTTAATTTATATTCAGTTTTTCAATTTATATTTATAATTTATAACTAAATTCTGTAATTTGTATGATTTATGATATATAACTGAAAATATTGTTGTATGATTTTATAATTATTTTAAATGCGTTTTAATAATTTTTTATTTTACTGAAAAAATATATTTTTATAAAGATTTGGATTTTTATAGTTCCTAATTTTTTAAATTGATTATTTCTAATAATTTTTCTACAGAATTTATTTTGTTCAGATAATCAAGAAATAAATCACAAGCTTAATTTAATTAATTTTATTTTAATTATTTTGCTTTGCATGTTTTCAAAATTTATAGATAAATCTATATATGAAGCCAATTTTAAACTTATAGAAAAAATAAAAATACGGCATGTACTTTGGCGAGCCTGATCCGAACTTTGTCATACCTCGCGCCTGGAAATAAAAAGCCTCTTTTTTGCGACCAAGCGCAAATTCACATAAGTATATCCATAAAAAAAGAACATTGTGAGATACATTTCACTTTCTTAACTTTGAAATTTATAATTTTTTCATTTATTACCAATTTGTGTACCTCGAGCTTCAGGTACCTTGATTGCTTCACTGATTTTTCTAGTTCTGATATAAATATATAACTTGAAAGTCATATTAATTTATAAAAAAAAACTAAGTACAGATAAAAATGTTTCCTCAAAAAACTTATATTTTTAGGTTAAATTGGTAAAATACCTGTCTTTCTAATAATTTTAGTTATAAACTTTTTTTATTTATTTATAGAAGCTTTTAAAATATCCCTAAATTTTTCATGTGTAAAACCTTTCAGAAATTGATATCTACGCATTAACTACTTTAGTATAGTTGTAATACCTCTTATATCCAATAAATAATTGTACAGGTTTATTCCTGCAAACTTGAACATAAGTAAACTTCTCTGAAGCTCACCATATAAATGAAGACTTAAATTTAATATTAATGTGTTGTTTGTTTAAGCGATAAGTGGTAGATCAATTGAACTGAATTATATTACCATTGAAATGTAAATATTTAATCAAATTATTTTCTCGATATATTTTCCAAAAAATTTTGAAAAAAAAAATATATGAAAAGTTGTTTGTAATATTTAATGTTGTTTTAAGTGCAATAAATTTTTAAATGTGATCAATAAAATAATACTTTGATGTGTTTTCATGTTTATGCAGGTTATTAAGATACATATCGATATGTTCTGTAAGATGAAGGACAAATGCAATTTTAGTAATACAAGGAACAAAAGAGTAACGGCAGTAAATTGCCAAAACAATCTGCTACAACAAAAGCAATTAAACTTTGCTGATATCATCTCATTTGTTCTACAATCTCATCCAGTGTAAACAGTCCTTTATAACCATTATTCCCAATGATTTTCCTCCAGTTGATAATTAATTGTCTTGTCTTCTCATAAATTTCAAATAAGCCGCTCATCGTCATTTTATCCTACCGCTATTGCGACTATTCCACGGCCACGAGAATATTTTTGTTCGTTCAATGATTAATTATTATCAGATTAAATGTTTCCCTCATCCTTTCTACGTCTACTTCTACTTCTAGTCGATATGAAATAAGCTTATGAGCAATAAGATGCTGGTAAAACGTGGACGAAGCATCAAACTTTGTGAGGAAGAGAGTTGAGCGGTACAAGGGATAGGTCACTAGTGACATTATTAATTGCTCAATGCTACCAACTGTGCTTCTCGAAGATTACTAAACACCAGATAATTAACTTCGCATGTAACTTTGTCTTAATTATGGATTTAATTAATTATGCATTTAAAAACTGAATTAAAAACTGCTTCTTATGTAATAATACACATATGCATTTGCTCATAAAATATAGCAATTTAAATATTTTATTATTACTTTAATTTTTAATACAAACGTATGTTTTGACCTACTTATATTAATTTTCTCTTTATTTTGTTGTTAATAATGAATAAGTTTAAATCAATATGATAATTTAATAAAATAAACAGTTTTAAAGTTTCATTTTTATTCAAAAATAATAATATTTCATTTATTAAATTAATAAAACAAATTATAAAGCTAAACTGAATATTTATATTTAAATATATAAACTGTATAAACATCGTATTTATTTTAATTTCGATAAAGTAATGAATAGAAATTTGGAATTCCAAATTTGTTAATTTTATACAAAGTGTCCCAAAAGGGTCGGGTTATTTCCGAAGTTTGGAAACCTCTCGAACATTTCAATCGCAAAATTTAATCGTTGAAGATGCTCTGTTGGTTTTAATTCTTGCAAAAGCTGAATTTTGTAAGTTTTAAGATGAAAATCCTTTCTTATAATTCTTTGTAAGGACGATTTTCGAACGATTAATTCTTGACCCTTTTGGGACACCTATATTTATATTGATACAATTACTATACTATACTAAAAATTAGTTTAATATGAGAACCTTTAACCAAATATTCAAAAAAAAAAATTTTTCTTTTTAGTAAATTTTATTTTTTTTATAAAAACAGAAATTGGCAATATTGCCATTATCATGAAATTTTGAATATAAGTATTTTGTTTTTATTTAATCCAAAAATGTTGTTAAATNAGTAATTCGAAAAAATATATAATTTATAAATTAATTTTTTTAGAAACTTTTGGAAAATTATTTTTGTATATTTTGGTGTTCAACCAATAATTTAAAACAAAAAACTAATTTAATAATTTTACATTTATTTAAGTATTTATAATTTTGTTAGTAAATAGAATAAATTTTATAATTTTTATTTCTCAACTTCTAATAATTGCTTTATATAGAGGAAGAAATATTTCAAATTTAACTTTTTTAATGCTTTTATATTATAATAATTAGAATTTGCATTTTTTTAAATAAAAAATCACAAAATATATAGTGGCCCAAAAGGGTCAAGAATAAAATGTTCGAAAATCGTCTTTACAAAGAATTATAAGGAAGGATTTGCATCTTAAACCTTACAAAATTCAGCTTGTGCAAGAATTAAAACCAACAGACCATCTTCAACGATTAAATTTTGCGATTGAAATGTTCGAGAGGTTTCCAAACTTCGGAAATATACCAACTATTTTGGGACACTTTGTAAATATATTTCTTATTTTACACACACACACACACAAATAAATTGTCATCTACCTATTCTCAACTAAAAGTAAGTATATTTATTGTAAAATGTACAATAAAATATATTTTTTGCGTACTTATCTAAATTAAAACATTTTATAGAAAATTTTCCTTAAAATAATTGCTGACAAAATAGATAAATGATAATTATTTTATTTATATAAATATATTTTAATAAAAACAGCCAAATCTATAGAGAAAGTAATCTCTAGAAATGTATTTAATATAAATAGAAATATTTAAATAAAATTGAATAAATAATTCGATGGAAAAAATAATATAATACTATTTGAATAAAGAAAACTTAATATGCATTGAGGGTAACAGAGCAATACATTTAATTTTTTCATATAACCGTGAATATTCACTGCTACGCGAGAAAATAATAATTTATCAAAACATTGACAGCATCATTAATAACAGTGACAATCGATTCTATACAGGCAAATAAAGAAAAAAACTTATATAATAAAAGACCCATCAAAGAATTAATTTTCTTGTTCATATTTCCTGCTTGTAAAATATTTCAAAATATGAAAAAAATAAATTTTATACATTTATCATTTTTAATCATACTAATCCCTGGTATTATCTGATGATCCATATTTTAAACAAACAAATTAATTAACTTATGCTATTACTTAAATCATAAATAACTGTGTAAATTAAATATGAGTTGAAGCGAAATATAAGTGGGTCAGATAAATTAATAAGTACAACATAGGAAATTTTAAAAAATGCGCGCATTAACATGCACAAGTCCGTATGGTCTACATTGGTAATACTGAGTAAGAGCATATTAGAGTAACTGTTGCCTAGCAACCAGAACTCAATCATACATAATAAATAAACATGTGAATTTAACTTTGTGAAGGTAAATTTAGGTGTTAACATTATTCACTCATGATCATTCGATAAATTTATATATATTTTATATTATTTAATTCAAACCGCAAATAATTAAACCATTCAAATTGTTAAAAGTTAATAAAGTAATTAAACAGTTTAAAACATTAATAATTATTTCATAAAAAATTAATTATACGTATATCGTAATATACTGTAATTTATGGTGAATATAAAATTGTTAATATTCAATTTGATTTTGTTTATTACATGCAAAAATTTATGGATTAAATTATTTAACTGAATTAATTAATTTCTGAATATATATTATATATGTATTTATTATAACTAATAGAAATTATATAATATCTGGACTACATTATGTTTAAATTTAAATGAGTTTTTTTAAGAAAATAATGTTAATAGGATAGAATTTTAATAAAAATTAATTAATATTAAATGCTTATTTCCTTGATAATTAAATTTTTAGAAGTATTTTTACCTCATAAATTATATTTTAGCTTCATTATAATGACAGATTTTCATTTGCGATAATAGCCAGTTTATTTTTCGAATAATTTCAAACTATTCTTATTATTTTTATAGAATTAGCTCTAAATTCACAACGATTTTTGAAGGTTTTAAAATTTCTAAGGAATATACCATTAAAAAAAATTGAAATCAATAATAATTTAATATTATTTTGATGAGATTTCAAATATACCGATTAATATGATATGAAAAATAATTACTTTCTAAATACTTTTTTTTATGAGTAAATAATCAAATAATTATTGATATCTGAAAAACAAGTACAGATATTAAAATTTTAGCAATACTTATCAATTTGTTATATTATTTTTATGAATTTACTTAAAATATAATCATTTTATAGCAATTCTTCGAGGCAATCCTTCTAAGACTTATGCTCAAAAATGATATTTAACTGGTTTTATTTCGATTTTCAAAAATATTTAAAGTGCAAAACAAAATTTATCGAGATTTTTGCGATTAAAGAATTTGTAAATTCTGAACTAAATAAATAAATAAATAAATATGAATATTTCCAAAATAATTATAGTCGTCGTCACGAATCAATGTTATTACATAATAATAAGCAGATATTTTACTTAGACATACGGTATTATCTTTTTCATCTTCTTAATGCTTAGTTGACATACTTCTTAATAATGTAAAGTACGTCGCAACTTTATTCTAAAACTATGTATGCAATACTTATAGCAGGCCTGCGATACTCGGAATTCAGTTTCAATGACCATGAGTCGTAGTTGGTTTTGACGGTGTATAGTAAAATATTTAACTTTTTATTAAAACAGTGTAACAATTACTCGTACCAGTGTTGCTCGCGCAGCTCTTATTCAGTGTTTTGGTAAATATGACAAAGAAACATCTACAAAATATAACAATAAAATTGAAACAAATGAAACTCCGCCTAAAATGTCTGTATAGAATATCCAACTACACTAAAAAAAATCAGGAGATCACAACCAACAACCAACTCGAGGTCACTCAAACGATATTTTTAGAGTGTGATGTTAAATCATTTGATTTGGTAAGTGAGAGAAGGATAGAAAAAAGAGTGTCGCTACTGGTTTTTCTTTACTATGCTTATAGTTACAAAGCGTTCGTGAATACAGCAATAACGACCTTTTTCGGAACACATTCAACGTTTCAGATCGCAAAGTGGTACCATGTATACATACAATGATTACACAATTACATTGTTTCGTGGCGACGACTATAAATATATTAAAATTCTAATAAAGTCAATCGATTATTTGTATGATTTTATACAATTCATATTTTTTTATGAAATAAAATAAAAAATTAATCATTTTATAGTAATTTTCTTAAAATTAGTCATATGCAAGAAAACTGTAATACTAATATTTTAAACTTTTCTTTGAACCTTTGTCTGATATTGACTTTGAAGTCGAAGCAATTATAATATCCTTTAATAAGCAAGTGTAAAATTAAGTTAAGTATATTTTTTAATTATTTTAATTAGTTATATCAAAATATTTCACAAAGAATTGATTCATTTATTGATATTTTAATAGTACGTAGGTTTCATTTTGATAAGAATTTTAAAAATAATCATAAATATGGTACGGAAAACATATATTTGAGGTTAAGAATTTTTAATATTTATATTAGAAAATTTAAATAGTTTAACATCTATTAGGTTTGTTACAATGGTAATCGATTTCTCGTATCATTTTATATAATTTATATAATCTTAATAACATTAACTCGAAAAATAAACTTTTTATAATGATATTTCAAAATATGAATGAGGTTAACTTTATTAAAAATAATTTTCTCCTACAAATGAGATATTAATTGTAATTTTATTTCATTATGATAAGAGAACTTTAAAGATATTCATGAATAAAGTGTGGTGCTGTCCAAATATTTACAATTAAATAATTTTAATTGTTTCAAGTGGAAATCAAATAAATACAAATATCTTGCAAATAAGTAAAGATTACATTAGAAGCAATATTTATTTAGTAATTTAACCGATAAAAAATTTCTGTTACATTTGAAGCAATATTTGCAAAATAAAATTAAACCTAGGATTCAGTTATTTTAATTCTTATTTATTTAAATAACATTTCAAACCGTTACACTATAATGAAACGTAATGAGAAAAAACCATTAATTATTTTTTTAATTTGTTAAAAAAAGATAAAAAAATTTAAAATAACATTTCGTAATGATTTTTTTATTCGCATCGTAAAACGTTGGAGGCGAAACGAGGCGTTAGAAATGAATGTGGTACGAGCGAAAACGGATACGAAATCATAATTCGTTTAGTTCGTCCGCGACTGCATGTTCGAACAGCTTAATTAAGAACCCGACTTGTTAAAACTGTTCGTTCATCACCATGAAGATATTATGATTGTCCGCTTTCGAATTCGAATTTTGTCAGTGTTTCAGACTAAAATTAAACTTGCTTCGTTTGATTGGTTTTCATTTGATTATGATGGTACATAACGTTTACGTTTCAGCAATATTCACATCAAAATGGAAAATAACCAACTGTATAAATAGAACATGTTACTATTTTTAAATTTTATCATTTATAGAATACTTGGTTCTTATTTTTTTATTATAACACCAATAAAATTGCATATGAAATTTATTTTACATATAAATATACTTTAAGAAGCATATTTTTTATTACAAATATTTTAAATTTAACAAATTCTTGTATAATATTTAGTGAAAAATATAATTTATATAGTATGTATTTTTATATGCGAACTAAATTTAGCTCTATCATAATGCTGTACTCCTATATCGCGCTTTTAGAAGAATTTTCTAACAGATTTATTTTCTTAAGGGGGAAATAGACCTGGATGACTTAACTTTTTTTATTCTATAAACTATTAGTAAAACTATTCAATAAAATTTCAATTCCTTCTGATCCGCCATAAGCGGTTAAGGGANATATATATATACTGTATCTAAGGAATGTATATAATTTATTGAAACTTTGAAACAGTTTATACATACATATATCCAAATAAATATTGTATTTTTTTTAAGTATTTCCTCAGCATGGAAGATATTAACTGCTACCCATCGGAGGTCAGCATCAGATGCAGTTGTTTTTGTACATTTTTGGAAAACTCAGTTTTCATATGAAAATTTAAATTCAATTTCTCCAAAAAAAATAAAATAAAAAAATTGAAAACTGCATTTTAAAACTAGTAAGTAGTTTAAAAAAAATTAATTGCAGCCTAGACTTTGTTGTTTTTGGTAATAATAAATGCAGTTTTTAAACACATTTTTTTTAATTTGTGGACATTCTAACTAATTTTTTTTTTTTTTAAATTGATAGTTTCTTTATATAATTACGCTCTATATGAACCTTAAATCGGATTAATATTATTGTTCAAAGTATTTTTTATTGCAAGAAAGTTATAATAAAAGAAAGATATGTTCTTAAAATAAATTTGAAACCCCATTGGTTTCAGATGAAAAAGTTCAATAATGACCTCCGATGAGTGGAAGCTGATATCTTCCATATTTTCCAAGAAAATACTTAAAATATTTATTTAAATATATGTATAAAATGTTATAATTATAAAGACTTCTTCCATGCAAAAAAATTCTACAACTTATACTTGTTTTCATTTCCAATATTTTTTTCTATTTTTCCAAAATACTCTATGCGATTTCATTTAGTGTGAAACTGATGCTTCGTGTAAATTGAGAGATATGTATGTGGTGAATAAATAATTCTTATATCTTACAATTAGAAAAAGTATTTATTCGTTTATTTTTTAAATATATTTTTAAATAGAAACAAAAAGTTTTACTTTGATTTTACGATGCTATATTTTTTTAAATGCACTTCAATTTTTTCATCACACTCTGTTTAAACGATTTTCATTGGCTTAAAAAAAATCCAAGGTTAACCAATATTTTTTGTAAATTGAGAGATAAATTTAACTGTAATATCAACAATATATTTCAAAATAATTATAAAATATGAAATTTTAAAATTTAAATTTAAATTTACACCCAAAATATAGTGTGTATCGCAAAAAAAAAAAAAGAGAAATTCAAAAATATCTCCCATATAACATAGTATTCTTATAACGCATTCAACATTCCAAGAAGTTAATTGGTTAAAAAAGATAATCTATATTCCTATAATTAATATTATTTTTTATTAAGCTTACAGTTCTATTAAGGCAATTCCATTCGTAACCAATAATTCGCATAAATTAAGAAACGGGTATAATTGAAATATTAACAATTATAATTAAGCATGTTATTTCAAAATCAATACTTTATTTTTCCAGCAAATACAATGAGCATTGCAAAAAAAAGCGATAAACGCATCTAATAATTTAAAATTAAATTAAATTTGCAATAAGATAATATTAAATTCAACATATCCTTGAGCTAATAAAGCTTAAATATAGCCTATAAAGTGTAACACTATGGAATTAAGCTCAAAAACCCGGAAAGGTCCGGTTTGGAATCCGGATATTTAATAAGTCCAGTTGGCTGAGCACGCAAGAAAGAGAAATATATAGTTGAAACGTTCAAGAACGGCAAATTCTTGAATTCAATTGGTTGTAAAACATTTCTATAGTCTTTTACTATATTATTTGGAAACATTTTTAACTTATTTTTTGAAGCAAACGGATTGTAAGTAATATATTCATAATTATAGTTGTTATATCCAGAACTAACAAGCTTTTTTGTTTAAATTTTAATTTATTTACTGACTGTAATGTATTAATAAACAAAGATTGAATAGCACTGATTTATATCTATAGAAACGACCTTGTTTTTAATTCGTTAATTTGATCATCATAATTTCATAACCGCCAACATGACTTTGAAATAATGTATGAGTAATTATTGGAATTAATAAATGAATTGTTGGAAATTGTATATAGAGAGAAACAATTGTTTAAAGACGAATAAAAATATAATGCAGGAAAATGAAAACGAAAGGCAACAGCGGAAGAAAGAAGAAGAGAGTGAAGTTAGTAAGTCGCAGTGGCAGCCGTCCGTCGCCTACCGTAGATTTATGCGACGTAGTGGCGCGTACTACCCTTGATTTGTGGCTCGCTGGCGTGACATTACCCCCACTATACGAACCAGTATTAGGTAGCAACACCCCTTCTATATAGGGTAGTATTTCTTATTGGAGTAGTGAACTGGTGTGGTAGCTACTATAAGAAAACTGAACGAACTTCTGCCTTATGCCTGCTGGAATGCCAACGAAGAGCAATGGAATGTCACTAAAAAATTGGAATTTCGGAATTTAGTCCTCGATGAATAAATTATGTCTGTCAGCTTGTTTAAATATCTTCAGGAATTAGGTATTCTCATAACTTTCAATCTTAAATGTCATTATCTTGATGAATATCTTTCAGAAATATTCATTGTATAACATTAATGAATGCTTTTCTCTTTCAAAGAATTTATTCACGTTTTATAATGTATACAAATAGTTTAATCATTTATCAAAACAAAATTTTATTTCTTCAAAGAAACAAGATTTTTCAACAAATAATAAGGCGTTAGTCTGCTCTTATAATTCAAGAAAATAACATTTCAATTCAATTCGTTAAAAAAAAAAAAAAAACGTACACTGATACCAACAATAATTTGCAATATTTATTTTCAAATTTTGGAAAAAAACTAATTTAAACTATTGGAAATCAATTAATTTCTAATAAAATTTGTTACTAAGATAATTTTGAGATCCTTCAAACTGCAATTATATATATTTCTTTGCAATTGTTTTAAGGGTACATTTACTACAGAGATAATTAGCACCCGAAATTCTTTTTTATAGCACGAAAATTGATATATTTCTAATTTTTTATAATTAAAAATCAATATAATATTTATAAATTTCATTATCAGAATTTTTTTCACAATCATGTTTCTTCGATTGTAAAATTTAATTGCTTAGGTTTTAAAATTCTTTAGTTAATATATGAAAATAGATTTAAAAAAAATGTTTGCTTGATTGCAATTTAGCTTAAATAACAAAAACTGAAACTTTTTTTCTTATACTATACTTTAATTTTTGTTTTGGTGATACTATGAAAGAATTACTTCCGTTTCAATTTTCGTTACGCTTGAATTACCATTGAAAAATTTTAAATAAAATATATTTTTTTCTCATAAACAACTGTAAAACTGAATATCTGTAGCTACTTTTTTATATAGAGTCAATTTATTCCCTATGGATATTTATTGTATTTTATTCACTCAGTAGAACTTAATGTGCCAATATTTAAAATAGTTATTTGTGTATTAAAAGCGCAAAGTGGGACATTGTCTATTGAGTGATTGTTGCCGCGCGACTTAGGAGCGCGGCATTCTCTCAAAATCGACAATGTCCATTTGCGCTCGAAACACACACAAGATTTTTTCTACAGTCGCCACAATGAGTTATCCACTATAACAAAAAATAATAAGTTTTACATAGCAGCAAATTTTGTTAGGTTATGTAATGTACCGACAGACCAACCATATGTCAGATTGACTTGTAAGGTAAAGCGTTTTTTCTACTTTGCCGCTCTAGAGCAAAAGAGAGCGCAAAATACCTACTTTGTATAGCGACTGTAGAAAAATTAAATTTATATGTTATATAAATTGTAACTGAATGTTATAAAAAAGTTCTGTATTCATCTTTAAAAGTAAAGTGCACTGATTCCTCAAATAAAAATTAAACTTTCACATTACTCCCTAGATGCATAAATTATATCAATAGAATTAAAAGAGCTTCTAAGCAGTTGATACAAGTATATTGCAATAAAAACCTTAACAATGTATGAAAGAATAAATAATATAAAATAAAGTAAAAATTCTCACTACTTCAGTATGCATATGACATTATTCTAAACCAATTGATCGCATATTTTACAATAACATATTTCATTCAGCTCAGATTTCTTCCATTTTAAATAAAAATAAAATCCAAAGTCCATTATCCTAACATTGCGAATAGTACATGTCGGGACATATCCCATAACCAGAAGTAGTATATACAAACCCAGTTGTATTTCCCATAAAACACGTTCACGATAAATTTTATTTGCAACATATCTATTTCAGAAAAATATTGTCAGTATTCAAATTTTTCTCTCTACTATTTTATATACTGCATTACTTATGTATAAGTAGATATTTTTCTTTCTTTTAAAACTAAAATAACACATATTAATAGTTATAATAACTATTTTTAGGTAATACTTGCCGAAACAATTTAACTTTAAATTATGCCTGTTGTGCATAAATGTGATATGAAATTCTTATTAGCTATAATATTACATTTTTTAACATAAATTTAAAATAGTGAACTACATATTAAGATAATTTTCAAAATATTTAAAGATATATAAATTTGAATTTATAGAATGTACAATATTATTCTTTTTTTATTTGTTTTGTTTCTATTTCATAAAAAATAAAATAAACGATATAATTATCACAAGATAAGTGAATTAGTAAGACTATTTTATATTTTGCATTCAAAGTTTCAGCCATGTTATAACGATTATTGTTTATTACGACAGTATTTTTGCTGTTATCGCCATAACTAGCTTTTGTGGGGCCTGGGCAAGACTGAAGCTTCTATTCTTTCATTTCTTTAAGTTAGGTAAAGGTCTTAATAATAAACACAAAATAATTATTCTTTCAATTATTTCTGCCCATAATTTTAATTCCATTTTATATTTATGAAAAAACAATATTTTAAAACATCATAAATTTATTTAAATTGTATTTTTCTTGATATTTTTTTCCCGCAAATTTATCAATTAAATCATTAAGAAAAAACTCAAATACATTTTTTTTGAGAGACCTTCGATCTGGGCTCTGGGCTCTGGACAAGTGCCCCTGTTGCCTCTGCCTAGTTACAGCCCTGCTAATAAATTATTCCATATGGTAAATATAAAATATTCTTTTAAAATAAATACATATCTACAATAAAAACTAATTTCCATGTCTTAAACCTTAGTAATTTGAGTACAATAACATAATAACCCACATTTTGTTTCTCTTAACCGAGTTGTTTGTTAAAGAATAATAAAATATGTCTATATATGTACATACATGTAGCAACATGTTTTAATTCTGTTACAATTCAACATGTTCAAGTATTTTTTAAAATAACTATTATTACTGTTACTACAACCCTTGTGTAGGAAAGTTTTTCTGAAGTTTCTTATTTGCAAAATGTTTTCTCTATTCTTGTATGAACGAGTAGGTTCCATACACTGTTAAAAATTTCTATGGTAATTTATAAAAATGTATTGGAAGTTGATAGGCAAAACAATAAAAATTCAAATCGAGTACAGTAATTATATATCGTATTTGTTTGATAATATTACAACATAATTATAGTAACATTACTAAATATTTTTTAAGAGTTAGTTTACCAATTTCTCATTACATGTATAGTAGTTTTGCATTACGGTACATAAGCAATAAGTTCTGTAATATATGAGCAAAGTACTGTAAAAATATAAAGCATTTAAGGTTCTATTAATTTAATTACTTTCAAATATGGTTTTGTAATTAATTTATAATGTTTAAATTTAACGTGAATTCATTGTAATATAAATTACAATATTTATTCGTGATTTCCCAAAAAATTAAAGCAAATTAAATTACAAGGAATGTTTGTAAATCTGAGAAGCTTTTTATGGGATATCGATCAATGTTTCAGTGAAATTACAATACGTGTACCGTTTTTTACATAAAAATTGTAAAATCGCAACTCATCTTAATAGGTTTTCTCACATTTATTGCAAAATTACTTAAATTTTATTTTAATTTCGTATTAATATACACTAAATTGTAATTTTACTCATCTTTTGTTTTGAGAAAAAATTGTTATTCTACAAAAAATGTTAACAGTATATTTTATACGTTATAATTTCCATCATTAAAATAAAACTAATTAAAAATGATAATAGCAATCAATAACAACAAAGTAGTAATAAAAGAAAGCCAGTGAAAGCTAAAGTCTCCATTTTGTGAAGTGATTCGCCCCTCAAATCATCTCATCTGAACCAAGCAAAAGCCAAATTCGTTTTTCATTTCGTTCAACGTTGCTAGATGGACTCATTTTCTGTCGCCGGCAATCGCGATAAGCGTTCGGTAACTAGCTACGAACATCAAAAAATAAAATAAAAAAAAGAAAACGGAAAAAAACTTAAAAACCCATTTCCAAGCTATCGAACGAAAAATGACAAAATCGGTCCCAAGTTATACCATCGAGCATTGAAAAGAAACGAGCAGGCGGAAGAAAAAGGAAAAATAAATAGAAACTACAAATTGTAATCTAGTTATCATCAGAAAGCCACTCTGCTCTCATCTCAGCCAATTAAGGTGACTTTCTAGTCGACGTAGAAAGTATTAAAATAATGTATGGAATTATTAATTCTTATAAAACAACTATTTTTTAGGTTATTAGAATAATTTACGCGTTATATTTATTTATAGTTTTTATAAACAATTTATAAATGNTATATATATATATATATATATATATATATATATATATATATATATATATATATATATATATATATATATATATATATATATATATATATATATATATATATATATATATATATATATATATATATATATATATATATATATATATATATATATATATATATATATATATATATATATATATATATATATATATATATATATATATATATATATATATATATATATATATATATATATATATATATATATATATATATATATATATATATATATATATATATATATATATATATATATATATATATATATATATATATATATATATATATATATATATATATATATAAATATTTAATATATTTTCTGCACTTTTGAAAACTGCAAAATCTCTGAAACAAATATGCGCTTTTTTGTTCACTAAAATGTTGATAATTTAATTGTCCAATACTAAACAGATTAAGTAGCAATAATTAATATTAGGGCCACTAAAATTCACTTTTACCCAGAATTCATTGCAGTTATAACACGCTTCTTCTTTTAGAAATTTATTAATTTAAGTTAAACAAGTACTTTAATTTAATTAAATCGTTTTCTTAACTTTTTTAGAAAGCTTCTTGTATCAATATATGTACGAATGTATATTGAGAATTTAAACTCCGAATTATCAAAATTATTATCAATAAATTAAGTTATATATTTTTTTGGAGTTTTTTAAATTAAGCTTTGTTATAAATAAGAAATTATCTGTACTTTGACTAACTTTTTTGAAAAATATATGTGTTAAGGTTTAAGAATATTAAATTTTAACAATATGCTTTTCTTTTGACATAAGTTTTACAAATTCATTTTACATTATATATACATATTTATATATATATATATATATAA
>CM008233.1:7795214-7811619 GCA_002278615.1 Pogonus chalceus | reverse complement strand
TTTTTTTTTTTTGAAAATTTTATTTTATATTTTGATAATTTAATATATTTTTCAGAGATGAACAATTCTTTTAAATTTCTCTTATTATTTTTCTTTAAATTCTTTCAACAATTCTTAAATAAAACAAAGTTTTAAGATTTTTGAAACAAATAAACATTATCTTTTAGATTTTTAAATATAAAATTGTATATTATGTACTTAATATAGGATTTTCTTTTTTACACAATTTAAATTTAAATAAATATTCAATTAAATATTGAATTTTAAAATTTATAATTTAATCATTTTAAAACTATGAACCCAGTAAAATAACTTATTATTACAATTTTTATTTCAACAAGATAAAAACAACATACATAAATTATTGTTTTGCATATAACAACAGAAAAACTATAAAATGAAGCACTGAATTACTGTTAAAAGCACTTACTTTTATAAATATACCAGCAACAAATAACAAATTACAGTAGTAGGCACATAAGAAATAAAATATGTACCATTAATAATTAACAATTAAATTAATTAAATGTGTTTTGAATAGTAATTACTCTTAATTTACTGGTATATTATCATTTAATTTTGTCTTATTAAATAGAATTATTTTAATAATATATTTGTAGTAATATTTGTTATTTAAAACCTTCTATTAACAGCAGTGTCTTTAATTTATTCATTTATATTTATATTGGCACCACTTAAAAGCAAGATAGCTAAAAATCAAAAAAAATATTTTTTTTTTAATTCAAATTAGATTTTTTCGATTTAAGTCAGATTTTTTGTATTTGAATGAGAATTTTTTAATCATTTTTTANTATTTTCATATTAAAATATTGATGATTTATTAAAACATGTTTTTATTTTTTTACTATGATTTGTTTGTATTTTTTATTTAATAAATACATATACAATAATAAAAATGATTAATTCTCTGTTTAATTTTAATTTATTTTAATTTAAATCAATGATTTTTTTAAATATATCTCTCAACCCTGCTTAAAAGTAATTTTAATTCAATAATTTTAAAATACTTTTTATTTAATATTATTTTTTATTTATAGTTAAAATACACAAAATTGATTTAAGGAAATTCAAAAATATTTATTTATTAGATTATTAAAATATTATTTGTTCAAAATATCTCTTTTTTTATAATTATCAATATTTAACAATCATAAGTATTAAACAAAATAATAATTGATTGGTTTAATCTATTAATAAATCTTTATGAAATATATAAATAAAATATAAACTGATCTTAGTAGAATAATGAAAAAAAATCTATTTTTAAAAGCAAAATCACCAATTAAAAAGAAATATCACGTTTGATTGTGCGACACTGACGAAATTCTCAAAAAATCAATAGTTACGGGTGTTTGTGTATATGTGTGATTGAGGACCACGGACCAGTCCTCACCTCACCACACCTCATAACACCCCACCTGACACCATCATCGTCAACGTCATCGTCACCCGCATCAGATTAGGAACTTGCCGCTATTCATATGGTAATAAAATGAATTTCATTACAACTCTACCATTATCATGAAAATTTTCGTTTTTCTTTTTTTTTTGTAATCGAAGCCAACCGTGGAAGTGCTAATTTTTTTGTTCTCCGTCTTTTTCACCTTTTTAATTGAAGTCTGTCATATTACGTGTAATTATACTATTGCTTTAAATATATTGCATGATATTCTCCAATTTCTGATTTTTACTTTATTATTAATTTGTATTTTATTTTATGTCTTACATATATAATTATAATTTAAAACATTATGACTAATATTATATTTCAAGGGAAGACTTTATTTTTAATAATACCTTTAATATAAAATAAAATTTGTGTTTTTAGTTCATGTATTAATAAAGGAAAAATAATTATGTATTTTAAAAGAATTTAAATTTTATTAAACATTTTATTTAATATTCTAATATATTATTAAACATGTAATTAACACGGTTTTTAAATTAGACTGGTTTTAATTAGATTGTTTTGCTTTATATCATTTATAAATAAAATCACTTAACATACTTTACATGGTTTCAGTTTGCACTATTTTGCGAAAAACGTATCTACCATGTAAATAAAAGGATTTGTGTATTGATTGATTATAATTGATGTTTTGGTTTATCAAATTTTCGTCTCAAAATTTTAAATTAAAGTAATTAATATAAACAACATTTTTGCTAAAGGTATGTATGTAGTTATTTACATAAAAACTTATTTTTTTAAAACAATAGCTTGCAAATACAAATAACAATAAATATGAGTTTAGAATATCAACAATATTTTAAAATTTAACCAACTAAAAAAATATATTATTATTAATTCTGAAAGCATTCATTTTTGTTTAGATTTTTTTTATATTTCTAATAAAATTATTCAAAAAATAAGTTATTTCTCTATCAAAAATTCATTCAGGGTAACCACAAAGAAATGATTTTAAAATTTCCTGATAATTTCAGGTTTACCAAGATATTTTCTATATTTTTCCATGATTAAAAATCTTATTTATATGCTCCAGATATCTAAAGTTTTGATAATTTTAATTTTGTGAATTGTTCAAATCACTATTGAGCAACAAAAAATTTTCCACTAGTAGTTTTTAAAGATATTTTTCTACAGTCGCTATACAAAGTAGGTATTTGCGCTCTCTTTTGTCAACGCAAAATGTTACTTTGCCGCTATATAGGGACAAAGTAGAAAAAACGCTCGCTACATTACATAACCTAACAAAATGTCCTGCTATGTAAAATTTATTATTTTTTGTTATAGTGGATGACTCTATTGTGACGACTGTAGAAAAAATCTTGTGTGTGTTTCGAGCGCAAATGGACATTGTCGATTTCGAGAGAATGCTGCGCTCCTAAGTCACGCGGCAACAACCTCTTAATCGACAATGTCCCACTTTGCACTCTCAATACACAAATAGCTATTTCACATCACTATTGACGTTTTCTTAAAATTTTCAATTTTTAAGTTTCACCATGGAAAAACTATGTGGTATATATGAAAGTTAAATAAAGTAAAATGTCAGAATAAAATTCCCTGATATTTTTTTGAATTCCCTGATATTTCCAGGTTGAATTAAATTCTCTGATAATTCCAGGTTTTCCAAATTTTCCAGGTCTGTGACCACCCTGTCAATGTCTTAGATCAGTGATATAATTTTTTTAAATCTAATATTAGATATAGTTATATCTTAAAATTGCGTTCTTTAATTTAAGTTAATTTATAAGTTTGCGATAGATATGTACAGAGGAGGACAAAAGTATTGGCACACCTATAATATACGAATAAAATTATAAATAAATCGCACACAAGTAAAAAAATTAATTCAATTTTTTAATATAACTATGTTTCCTTATGAAAAGTTCTAATTAAAAAATCACAAGAAAATTAAATATATCCTAGTTTAATTTTAGTTTTAGAAAAAAATAAATTGTTAATATTCTTTCGGGCACCCTTTCTGTTAAATAACTTCCTTTAATCTTTTTTTTTATTATTCATTCTTTAGACAGTAGTTTCTTCAACTGTGACTTGTTGGAAATGTTAAGTTTTCTCACCAGTTTTCTAAATCTTTCTTAAAGACATTACAACATAATTAAGAAAATTTAAATATATGTACATATATTTGTTTGTTATATAAATTTAAAACATATATTATTGTTTTGATATGCTTTTGTTAATATACTTTGAATAATAAATAAGTTTTTAAGTGTGGTTTAAAATGAACTTAAACTCGTGAAGTAATAAATAAAATGCAGAAAACTTTGGTAAAAACGTTTGCAAAGAAACGAAATGTTCAATAGTATTAGCATAAAAACAACAGTATAACAATAGAATAACAAAAATCTGTTTCCATCATTGTCAGACCGCCATTTGTAAAGTTCCAACAGCAGCGCATTTCTCAACCGGATACAAGTGAATGAAGTGAAAAGCGTTTTGTTTGGCTTTTATTCATCTTAATACCAGAACATAAATATAAATTAACCACACAATATATCTTTAGCATGTTGCTAAATAGCTCTGTTCAAGCCAATATATGTTAATTAAAAAATAGTCGACCATTATGCCGGCCATCTTTCTTTATTTACATCGAAAAGTACGGTAAAAAATGGCGCTTTATTTGCGCCGGAAACATGGACCCATAAATAACACTAAAAGTCCGTGTCAAGGTCTCCCGAAAAACAAGCACCTATCAAATGGATAATTACATCGACGCGTTAACACGCACCCCTTATTTAAACTGTACGCGTACGCATCATCTACTTCTCTTCATACCTGTGTTACTATCTATTTGCTTATAAAACTCTGTTGTTATTGATAGTTTGTTTATATGCTTACTGAATTATTTATCATTTTTGAAACTTATAAGTATCGAATTTTTAAATGGAATAAATTAAATTTAGTATTACATAATTAAAATAAACCTTCAACTATTTTTAAAAAACAACATGCGTCATTGAAATATAACATGTTTAATTATAATAATAAATATCTAATTATATGCTTCAGTGTCTTATTTCTGATAATATTTGGAACAGTTGTAAAATTAGCAACTTATTTAAATATTCTATAAATACGTTAAAAATAAAATGTTATTTAGGTTGGTATCATTATTTTATTTTTAATATATTTTATAAATTTATAAAATATAATGGATTTAAAATTTCTTATATTTAATTGTTATATTTCCATTTTTTCATTGAAACTTTTCAATTAATTGATATATAAGATTTTATTTGTTTTTATTTAATATTTTAAAAGTTGGCGCTACTTTTTTAATTATTTCTAATTAAGTATATTCATATACATCATAGCTTAATTTACACGGTATATTACTATTACGCGGTATTTTTATTTAATTATTCAGTTTCATCAAATTTTTCGCTTCATGTTTTAATTGTTATAATTTAATCATTGTTATGTTGGCATTCCTTTTTATATATTTATAACTAAATATATTTAAATACACCGTTCTATTAATTTACACTGTATATTGTAACACTGTTTAAGCAATTTTTCATATATTTAGTTTCATCAAATTTTTCACTTCAAAAATATATTATATTTTAGTTGTTTTTATTTAATCATTATTAGGTTGGCATTACTTTTTTATTATTTGTTATTAAATATATTCATTTTATGCCATACATTATAATATTATCTATACTGTATTTTTATATTATAAGGGTGAAATCATCCCTCAAAGTTGATGGTAAAGTAAATTCTACGAAAATAATTCGTTAAAAATCAAACTTTAGTTTCTTTTTTTAATTTTTTCTTTTAAGGGATAGTTTCCCCCTTATGGTTTATTTTTTTTTTACATGCCGAAAGATGTACCTTTTATTTATTTATCTAGTTTAAATTACCATTAAAATCAGTTAAATGCGAGTAATAGTCAATTTTTCAAGCCGTATAACTTCTGTTTGAATGATCCCTCAAATATGCCATCAAAAGCATTTTTAATTTTTTTTTTTTTTAATTTTTATGCACTCTTAAATCAACTGCAAGTATATGGAACCTAAGAACTATCCCTCTGTACCATCAACAGTTGAGAGACGATTCCACTCTTTAAATATGTTTTTCGGCGATTAAAATAAATTTATATTGTCTCTTAGATTTCAGTGTAAAATATTATATTTAAAGTAGAACGAAATTTGTGAGGGGCACCTCTTGCACCTTCCTTGTTAGCTTTGAATACTGAACTCAGTTTATTCAAAGCCTTTTCAACAAAATTTCAGAGGTTTTGGTGTAAATTGACTGTTAAATATTTAATATAATTATTATAATATAAAAACTACTTAATTAATTATTTTTATGGTACAATAAAATAAAAATTAGTGATATATAACTGCAGTAATGTAGGGTTCGAAAATAGCAGCCTGGCTCAATAACACCTTAGGTTATTTAATAGTAAAGTACTAGTCGTTGTATACACGCATCCCGCGTATAAAAATTACGCTCGTTCTTACGTTATGGTTACGGGTTACGAGACGTTATACGTACGGTACGTTAACGTCAAGCGGATGTTTTTACTGTCGACAAGGGTCGGTCGGTCGGTTCGATTGGCCGAAAGGCAGAAATTTCCACAGAATCGATTCAAGTTTTACATTTTCTGTGGCTAATGCAGGACCGATATAGCAGGAAAAAAACCTGCCTGCTCGGAAGAAATTACTACTTCCCAAATTTATCATCTACCTTCATTTTTTGTTTAAATCATAAGAAAATACTTAAATATTTTATCTAAGGCATGTAACCTTGTTCTATTTCAAAATGCAAATACTTTTTTTTCTCTGATTTATTTTATAAGATAAGAAAAATTATATGATTATTATTAAAATTTCGAAAATATTTAAATTATTCAATTGTTACAAAATATACAAAATAAATAATAATATATTTTTTAAAAAAAAACTAAGTTTTTCTTGCATTTGTTAGAAATGCAAACATATGTTTAGTAATAAAAAAATTTGGAATGATCATTAACAAAATATAATTATTACTGAAAGCATAACGAAAATGTGTAACGCTCTAACCTATTCCCTAACTTTATTCGTTCATATATTGATAAGAATAATAGAAAATGTAACTCACTTTACTCTATTAACTCATTGGATTATATTATAAATGTTGGAATTTCGTTTCACTTTTTGCTATGTTTTTTATTGATACTATAAATGTGAGGATATATTATTTATTGCTCAAATATTACTGAAAGCATAACAAAATATGAAACACTCTAGCTTCATCCCTAGATTTGTTGACTAATTTATTGAAGATCATAACAGAAAATGTAACGCGATGTTCTCACTTACTGCTCTAATATCTATTGATATAATATTATAGATATTTCAATTCCGTTTCACTTTTTGTTACGCTCAAAGATTAGAAATAAATTTAGTATAATTAAAATAAGCTGTAGATGGTATTTTTAATTATTGTTATATTTCCGGATTGGCCCGTAACGATGGCTTAAAATGTAATACAGTATCATGAAGTTTAATTAATCCTTTTAAAAATGAAAAATGAATTTGGAAGTGATTAACTTTCGTAACTAAGACAAGAAAGAAGAACAAAGACTATTATAATCCATGAAAAAGAACATCATTACGGTCCTGCACTCAACCAGGTGTGCCAACGTAACAGAAGCACGGCAACTAAGTCCCTACATTCTCTCGCGTCCTGCCTGTTTCTATCCAACGGATGCCGTAAATTTTCCTTCGCCAACTAATTGTGTTACGTTCTTATAAACCGTTTATCATTCATTCTTGCCGCTGCCTGAATTAATATTAAGTGCCGGGCGTCGTGGTCGTCGTGGCGCTAGTGCTTCTTGTGGCATCTACTGTCCCGCGTGTCCCTTGTACCTCTTTTCTGAATAACTTTCTTTGTCTTTACCGAAGATGGTACACTATGATATGGTCAATGTAGTTTATCTTTGTTTGCTTTAAGATTCTAGCAAATTGCAAACTCTTACGAGGTTTGAATTTTAAATTATTTAGATTGTTTTTTATTGAAACAATAGATTTTATTTACAATACGTTTCAAATAAAGATTAAATCAAATTTAAATCACTTTGATAAATTACTATAAATTCTATAAATTTATTTAAATTTAAATCTTTTTTTGGAAAACATAAAAAGAATTACGATAAAAATAAAATATTTGTAATAAAATATATAAATATATTTAGAAATATACATATACACGATAGTTTATACTACACATCATCATAATGTAGAAAGAGTTTTATTTCCGTTTCCTTTTTCGTTACGCTTCAATTTCTATTAAATGAACTTAAACTTTTTTATATATTTTATATTAATATTTGTATCAGTAAATTTATAAAATAAAGTAAATATTTAGTTTCGCATAATTTAAGTGATCTTTTTTTATTTTTACATGTTTAATAGTCTAGTTTGAACTTGTGCGTTAATAGTCGTAGTTAATTACTTTATTTAAAAATAGTAGCACTATATTAGAAAGCGTGAGATCTTTAATAATTTTCCATCTCAAGAAAGGAAAAAGTTTGAAGAAAATAAGAAATTTGTTGAAGTCTACAGTGCAATACGTATGCAGACAGTAAAAGTTAAATATCAAAAATTTCATATTTGATAAAAGCTTTTAAAAATTGGATTTTCATCTGTAAAGCTTATACTAAGAAAAATTTAACGAAATCTTTGATATAGTTGTGCAAAATACTGACTAATATTAGACTCTCCTATTTAAATATTTATTATTAAAAATATTTTTGTCAAATTGTATAAAAATCAACATTAATTTCTGAATATTTCTTTGAAATATTGTACTAAAAAGTTATTGTTAAATACAAAATATTTCAATTCAAAATCAGTTTCTATATTTTTGATTTATCTTCAAGTGTGCACATAAATAATAAATAATATTTTAAAACAAATGAAAACCTTATATTCAATTTGCAAGTATTCAAAACAAGAATTCAATTAATTCCGGATTTACAAGTTAATTTAGATCTTTTCGAGATAAACTTGTAGCTCGTTTCTCGTCACAATATTCTGAAAAGAAAATCTGGCGAACCGGACAATAACAGCATGGTCGGTAGGTAAACTCCTCGCGAGCTAAGTACAAAGTAATGGAAGGCAACGGGCAACGGGCAATGGATAACTGGTAACTGGTTAGTGGATATGTTTGCACTCTTGGATACTGAGTTTCGCTTTTGTTCTGTTCCGTATGTTCTTTTTTAAAGCTTTTTTCATTAACTGGTTTGCGTAGGACGCAAATGAAGAGAACTTATTACCTGCGAGTTGCCAGTTGTTGGTTACCGGCTTTCTAGTTTGCCATTTGTGTATCTCAATGGCTTTTTGTAATTCTCTACTCCGAATGGGTGTGTTCATTTTTTTTTTGCGTTCAGATATGTTTACTGTGTATATTTGTAATTTAAAATTTCATTTTTTACATTCAATTTTCGGTTACATTAGATGAATATTTTATATATCATTAATAGGTTTTGCATGTTAAACGTATTTTTGAATTTATTTATATAACAGCAAATTTTTTATTTTAATTTTACTTATAAAGCAAAATTTCTGGAAGAGTATAAAAAGATTTCTTTAAAACAACTATTCACCTAGATGAATTTTAATTAATTATTCAATACAATTTGATTTAAGGTAATTTAGAATATTTTTTTAATTTTCTTAAATACTACTTCTATAGAGCTTGTATTATCGAGCAGATTTTTTTGTATTAAAGATAAATAAATATGTTTTAATAACAAACTATTTATTATTTTTTTTTTTCTTCCGATATAGAAGTTACTAATAAAATAAATTAATTAATTATCTTTCATCTATCTATAATCAATTTATATCATAATTTAAATCAAGTAGTTTTGTAAAACTATAAATCCAAAAATTTTATACTTAATTTGAAAAAAAATTGTTTGATATTTTACTTTTATATTTTAATTAGCAACTTAAGCGGCTTTACTAAAATTTTAATAATTTCTAAATAATTAGACTTTTTAGAAAAAAATACCTGTTTTATTTAATTTAAAGAAAAAAAATCTGTTTTGGCTTATAAAGAGTAAATATCGATAGCCACGTTCTAAAATGGCGCATTTCACAAAATTTTGAGATATTGTCTGTTTTGAAAAATTGTATAATAATAATGTTTTGCAACCTATTTTAAAGTCTTAATGGTAAAATTGTTATTTTATTTTTTTTTTTNATATTTAATCATTATATACTTGTTAAAAAAGTCTTTATTTTATTCGAAATATAAAAATAAATTTGTAGATTATATTGATAACAAATAATCAAGAAAAGTTGAAAGCAATATTAGTAATAAGTAACTAAAAAAAAAAAAATAGTAACTTAATAAAAGTCTAAGAAACTAATATAATATTCTGTAGATATAAATATATTTTAATCATCTATGAGTTTTATAGTACTTAATAAAGATATACAAATATAATAAACT
Source organism: Pogonus chalceus (assembly GCA_002278615.1). Lineage (NCBI taxonomy): Eukaryota > Metazoa > Arthropoda > Insecta > Coleoptera > Carabidae > Pogonus > Pogonus chalceus. The sequence goes on along the minus strand of CM008233.1, from coordinate 7,801,658 downwards.
GTGTCGAAAATATAATTAAATATAAAACAATAAAATCAATCATCATAACAATACAGGTATCTCCCGATTTACGAACTCTCGACTTACGAACAAAATTCTAAAATTTTATTATTATTTCTTTTTAAATCCTTTAAAAATTAAGTACCTAAATTTCACCTCTTTGTCGGCATCATTTTTAAGACCATTAAAAAATATCTTTATATATGTTAAATACTAAAGTACTTTTTAGATCGTTTATAAACAATTTCCTGCATTTTATTTTCTTCCAGTTTTCAAATAGATAAGTATTTTGATTATTTTAATCTATTTTTTTCAAATTTATGCAGTCAGTAATACGGAGTTTAACATATATAAAAGTAAAAACTATGATAAAGTGTGATCAGGTAAGTATATTTAAAATTTTTTAAATTCTCCCGACTACCGAACAAATTCGACTTACGAACAATCCTTTGGAACGAAACTAGTTCGTAATTCGATGGATACCTGTATGTCGCATCCTACATAGACAGTAAGCAATCACTATAATAGTAATCCACATAATAATTATAGAATTTATTTAAATGTTTTTTTTTTTTTTTTTTTTGCTCCAATTATTATTATTTTTTGTATTTTTATAAGCGCGAAAATTTTTCCAAATGTGGACACGGCATATTAGAACATGGGTATCATATTTAAAATATTTTATATGAAATACAATATCAAACTGTGCAAAAATATATAAAAAATTTATAAAAACAATTAAAAGAAGAGATTTAATTAAAAATATAGACACATTAAAAATATACAAAATTTAAAAATCATCTTATCCGTTCCCAATAATGATTGCTAAAGATTATGTTAAAATCGTAAATAACTCTTCGAGTATTTTTTTATATTGTTATGATTATATTTTTACAAATAATTTTAGTTAGGGCAATTTTAACAGCATTATTTTATTATAAATAGTAATTAATTCGAATATGTGAGTAAATAACATGTAATTTTCAAGTAATCACATCAATAATAAAACGATTCACACAACAATTAAGATATTTAGTAATTTAATTGTTATTAATTCATATTGAATGACTTTAAATCGTAATTACAGTGCAGTGTTTACCACAATGCATGTGCAATGTTATCCTGAGATTACTGTAGTAATTCATGCGCCAAGAACCATTCTTCATCCACCTAACATACATACAAACGTATATACATAACTAAAAATAATTACATAAAGCACTAGATAACATTATTATTTAACGAAACATTTGTGTACACTAACTACCGTATTGTTTATTATGGTTTAAACGTAACCGCTAAATGTATTTACGGAAGCTGAACAAAAGCGAACACTAAAATATACCTTTTTCTTAAATAAATAAAATTATTTTTGTTTTGTTACATATATGCAAACTTGCTTAAAATGTATTTTATTTATGGCCGGACTTTAAGGGGGTATTTACTTATTTTAAGTCTAAAATACGTACTTTTTGGGAATTCTTTTCAAAAATATGAATAAAGGTTAAACTTCAGATTTTCAGCATCTTATTTAAAGACGTTTTGAGTATCTTTCTGAATTCCTGTCCCCCTAGATGGGTAGACGTCCGAGCATTTCAGGCCGTACATTTGTACACATTACGGTCATCTGTTACAAAATCTGCTAAGATAACTAAAATCTACATAAAATTATCTGGAACTTATACTACTTTGAGTTCAAATTATTGTTAATTCACAAAATAGCAGTCACCTTTTTTTTTTTTTAATGATCAAAGAAATGGCTAATTCTAGCACAAGCTCCAAGAAATTTTGTGTTCTTGAAAATGAAATAACTCAGATCAAAATCGATTCAGTAGTTTTTGAGTTCTGCTCCTACCCAGTTCGAAAATTTTTTGAGAAAAACGCGTTTAAAGTTTGACGAAAGTTTAACATCAGACGCGAGACCGTGTCACTCAAATACGAAATAAGTGTAAAACGGCATCAAATTCAAACAAACCGGTTTACAGGGATAATTCAGACAATATAAGGAATCTAAAAATGCAAAAAAAAATCGATTTTTCATCGAAAAATAAGTAAATGCCCCATTAATGCTAAAAATATATTTTTTTTAAATTTAAATCATACGACCAACTTATATTTATTATTAATAATCAATAAAATATCAGAAAGAAATGTCATTGCTTTTATTTCTTTTTTTGTTTTGTTTTCATTTGTGTTAGCACACTTGATATACATATATGAGTTTATGGATTATATTGTTGATTTATCTTGCTTTAGGCGTATCATTTGCTTATTATATGGAATATATATATATTTCATTTAGTACATTTTAACCAAAATTTTAGATGTTACTCAAATATGTCACTTTATTTTAAATAATTGCAATATATAAATATGTAGTCAAAAGAAAGGAAAACTAGTTTATGTCAACATTAAGATTCAATTATAGTCAAATAATGATAAATTCTTCATTTTTAAATCATATTTTATGTTAAATTTTCTTTCAGGATGGAATAGTAAAACAATTTTGATAAAATCATTTACCAAAAACATGAAAAAAGTTATTTTAAACTCGAAATCGATACTTTATCTTTACGCTGCATATATGCATATGCATGAGCATCTAACAATAAGTATAAAATTAGTTATTATACAGAATGCCATTATAAATATGTTTTAATTTTTATTAAAAAAATATTTTTTTTAAATTCATACATATTATGTACAAAAGTTTATACTAAAAGTTTAAATATTTTAACTTTGTATTTTTTTTTTTTGTGATTATTTTAATTACTAAAATTATTAATTGAAATAATATTCATCAGCTTTCCGGTAATAATTTACATTTGATAAAAAACACAGTATATTAAATTAAATATTTAGTACTTTTTAAATAATTATGAATTAAAATAAGTAATTTTGTGCAGTTTTTTATTTAACCAAGTCAACTATCTCAAATCAAAGCCATGATTTCTAAAGAATAGCCTATCTATATTGCCGAAAAATGCTAAAAACAACTGGACGTTCCTAAATTTAAATTTTATCGTACATTTTTGGGATTTATTGGAAAGAAAATAAGAATTAGACAGAGCTTTAATAAATTAGTCCTGAAAAGTTACTTAGAAAAAGAATATAAGGACATTGATTTATCTTTTGATAAGAATCGCTTATTCAAAAAATATTTTAAAAATTCTTTAATTTTTGTTGAGAATTATCAATTATTCCGATTTTATTAATGAGTTAATATTGATTATCTATTTTTCAACAAGATATCACACTTAATACCTAGATATTTTGTAAAATATTTCATCATGCAATATACCATTAACATATGTAAGAGTTTTTTGTAAATATGGCGATTATTAGTATTTGTGCAAAATAATTTCATTGCTCTTAATAGATGAAAGTTGGTAATAAATTTGTGTAATTAGTCTCAACTAATCATATTTTAATTACTACAATTAGTTTTGAACTAAAAATTTATGAAATATATGCGGTAATTTTTTTATTGATACTTTGTAAGAGACAATTTCTGAAATGTTCAAATATTAAAGTACACGGAGAAAATTTTATGGTAAAAACAACCATCAGAGAATTGTAAAAATTCGCTAGTCGTCTTTAATAAGTGATTACTATTTTTATTATTAAAGCTATTATCGTAATTATAAAAGTCGCCACCTGTATAATAAATTTTTCCGCATACTTGATATGTAAGAGATCATTTACTTGCCTAATTTTAGGCCAGTAATGATATGTCAAATTGACAGCCGGGATGTAATAACAGCTGTGGGTTTTAACGGTGCAAGCATACGACCTGCTCACTACGTTCGCTCGTGCATCAGAAATCTACGGGATGTAATATGCCTTTATCTTCCCTTGTGACGCAATATACTATTATTATTTAAAAATAATATCAACTTCGATGGTAATGATTGTCTTCATTGATTGTAGAATTTATCGATATTTTCTATAATCAATGATGGCAATCATCACCATCGAAGTTGATATTATTTGATAAAATTTATTATACAGGTGGTGAGTTAAAAATTACCATAATAGATTTAATATTGAAAATAGTAATCACACACTGAAGACGATTAGCGAATCCTTAGAATTCTCTGGTAGTTGTATTTAACATATAATTTTCTCCATGTAATTATAAGACATTGTAATATTTTCAAAACGCAAAAAAAAACAATGAAAGATTATGATAGCGACGTTTGTTCAAAACTAAAACAATAAAACAGAAAAAACAAAGAATTGAAACAAGAATTAAAGTAAATTCGTGTCTGCTAAGAAAACGGTCAGAAACCATAATATGAACATTTCTACACAGCCACTAAATACAGATAATGAGTTTGGAAAACTGCCGCCGCATAAAACTATCTCTCAACTGTCGTTTGCCGGCCGCGAAGGGACGCAATACTAACGCCATCCAACGCAACTGAAACCAACCATATTAGCAGAACTAGCATCGTTAACATCTTCGTGTGCAATAACATTTCGAATAACTTGTTTTTATGTTTTTATTATGAAATGAAACTATTTTAATTAAGATTTCTTTATCCTTGCTTAAAGCTTAAGCTTTATATGATAATTTCATTGTATTTTACAAGAATTATTTAATATCTATTTGATTTTAATATTTTAATTATTGTTTATGAAGAAATTTTTTCTTTAATATTTATTTATTTCTTTGTTAAAAAGTCTCTAATATCAAATTTATTTCCAAATTCAAAAAATATAATACAAATTAAAAAATAGAAAAAATGTATATATGTAAAATGTTTTTGATACAAATAACAAACAAACAACTATTTTAATTAAGAGGTTACACCACCTTGGCGCTTGGAGAAATAGATATAAAAATAAACATTTTTCTCTTTTTTTTTTATTGACGCAGTTATTAAGAGTATTTTAATTTACACATAAACATAGTAGTTTCATGAATAACTTGAAATAATAACGAATTAAAAAAATACGAAGATATGAGCCAATAAGTAGAATTCTCTTTTTAGAATTCTTGCGTATTTTATCTGTTAGGCATTGAGTAAAAAAATTTAAAAATATTTTTTTCGTATTAAGAAAGGTAATAGCTAAAATATGACGTAAACAAAATTTTTATAATTTTTTTTATTTTTGTAGAAATGACAGCTGTTTGTAAAAAGTCAAATTTTTATCGAAATTTTGAGTTTAAAAAATTAATAACTTTTGAACATGGCACCCAATCAAAAAAATTCTACGTTACATTTTAGATAATATTATAAAGACTATGTGCTTTAAATTTTGACTTAATCAGTTGAGTAGATCTTGAGATATCTTGTACACCACTTTGAGAAAAGTAATTTCGAGAAAAACGCAAAAAAAAAACAGTATAGCGTCAGCGTCTTAAAATCAAATATGCATTCTAATTGCTTTAACTTCGAAAATGATATGAATTTTGAAATGGTTAAACATTTAAAATATTTTCTAAAGTATAAACAATTCATCTAACCAAAAAAAATCGATTTTTAAAAATCTCCAAATGGTTTAACGCCTTAAGGTTGGCTTATGTTTTATATAGTAATTTCATTACATTTCATATGAATTATTAAAGACCTTCTCGCTTTTATTTTAAATAATAATTATTTAAAATTCTCAAAATATTCGAAGTTTCTTATATATTATCTAAATTATTTTAAATTAAAATATGTTATACATTAATTTTGACAAATTATAAAACATATAACTTTAAATTTATAAAAAGTTTTTATGCAGTTAACAAAGAAAACTATTTAAAGATGTAAAGCGCAAAACTTGTAACATCTAGAGAAGACTTATGGCAAATACTGTAAGATAAAATGTATTATACATGAATCCTTAGATTTTTCAACATCGTTTGTCATAGAAAGGATTTGTCTATGTATTTTAAGTTAAAAAATGTTTTTTTTTTTTTACTTTAAATGAATAAAACGCATAGAAAAAATGTAATTTTAAGATAAATTTTGTATTTTTGGTTGAAAAAATATTAGACAAAGTAGCAGATTTAATAAAAATGATTTTAGATTAACATATTATATACAAATAAATTTTTTTATTGCTTCAAAATTATTTATTTTTTGATTTTTTTTTTATTTGTACTAAAGTTATATTTATAAATTTGTTATTTTTTATAAATTTCATTGAATTGTTTTAAAATTAATATTTATATTTTCGTCTAAATAAAAATTAACAATTATGGAATTTCGTTACAATTTAACTTATTAAATTAATTTTAAAAATAACTTAATTATTTTCTTATAACTTTCTTCTGTTAACTTGAAACATAATTATTAAAAAAATATATTTATATACAATTAATTTGAATTTAATATGAATTTAAAAAAATATTTCATGTATGTATATGGAACCTCCACCAAATAATTCAAAATAACTGATGTAATAACTTGTTCAATCTAGTAGTTTACTAGTATTTATCAATCGATA
>CM008233.1:7757822-7769496 GCA_002278615.1 Pogonus chalceus | reverse complement strand
AAAAATATTTTAGAATTTTCCATTCTGCAATAAAAACGATTTTGTTTCATTTATGAAATTTAGAAAGTATATTTTTTTAAATATTATGAATGAAATAAATATAATAAAATGTAATTATTTTTTAAATACTTTTTTTATTACTTATTTTAATTCTTACTTTGAATTAATTTTGCCATTTTTACAAATTTCTCTTTTGTTATGAGTATGTATATTGAAAATAAATACTACTTAAGACAATTCTAATAAAATAACGCCCTCAAACTAATAGCTACTCTAGGTTAAAAACCCTCAGTAATACATCTATCGGTAACCGATGAGATTTTAGACGCAATTCGTCTTTAGGATTTACGAGAACCCTTCCATGATTGCAATTTATGAAACCAAAATTATTTGAATTTCAAAAGTAATGTAGAAGCATCTATAACTTACATTTCTGATTAGAATATTAAAAAAAAAAAACTTTACTAAGTAATTTTTAATGAATTTACTAAGAAAATGTTCATTTAATTAGAGAAGGAAATACAAATATACTATCTTAACTTATATTTATAACAAATAATTATTAAACATATCAGATGATAATTGATGCTGGTTAAACAACAAATTACTTTGTATAATATTTTCAATTAGAACACGTGCCTTTCGTATTTTGAACAGGTGGCTAAAAACACTACCAGATGGCCTTATTTCAACAAAAATATAATGAAGTGTTAACATAATATTTCTAGGAAAGGGTAACTGTATTCAATTGTTCATAACAATAGCAGGTATAAACACGTGTGTAGTAATGCACACGGTGCCACACTTATTCTAGGAATTACGGTAGAACCTGAACGCTGATATGTAAAAATAATATAAAAGGGTACATATAATGCGGGTAATTTAATTATTTTAAAATAAACACATGTTTTTAATGTAACTATTATTAACTTAAAGTAAATAAAAAAGGGAAAAGTTTAATTTCATTAAATAAAGTTCATTGAAAAAACATAATCGCTTTCTTTGTACCCTTTTACGCAGAATTTACAATTTATAATAATAACAATATATAATAATAACAATCTATAACAAGTAACTTTTTATGGCATTAATTAAAATTCAATGTTTAATTATTCAATGAAAATGAAAAAGGGGGAAAAAATAATAAAAAATAGATAGTCATATCTTTAAGTTATTAGCTTTTTTAAGGAAACTTAAATTAAAAAAAAACTTTGTATAAGTAAAATTCAGGGGCGCGCCAGTATAGTGTGCAGTGTGTGCAAGGCACACAGGCGCCGCTGTAAAAAGGCGCCACCCCCAGGAGCCGTTTGGTATTTTCCAAGTAAAATTTAATGAAATATTTAAATAAATAATATGCTTTATATTTCTAATGATAATTGCAAATTTGATGAATAAACTAAATGTCTTGGAGACAAAATTTCTACATTTCTTTTTATTTTTAGCATAAGGATTTGGTACGACAAAGTAAATTTTGCTAGTAAAATGCTACAGTCTGAATCTATGAATTTACAACTTGCTCTACATCTGACAGACTTAAAAAAGAATTTTTAAATAATTATAGGGCAGATGAAACTTTCAATGAAATCATAGAAAACTCAAAAGTAATTGCAGCAAAATTTGATACAGAAATGGTTTAGTTACGAAAGCGAAAATAAAAAAGTTTCAGATCCAAAAATGTTGTTTAAAGTGAATTTTTTTCTTTGCATTATAGATCAGACATTAGCTTCATTGCAGGAAAGATTTACTTTATTAAAAGAACATGTAACTTCATTTCAATTTTTATACATGCTTAGCTTCTCACAAAACAAAGACGATTTATTATTTTGTTGTAAGCAATTACAAAAAAAAAATAACATTTGAAAATCATTCTTATCTTGACGCAGATGATTTATGCGAGGAGATTTTACATTGTAAACCATTTATTGCCCATTTTAAGAACGATGTGTATCAGATAATTCAATATATCTATTCAAATGACTTAACAACAATTTACCCCAATTTTACAATTGCTCTTTGAATTCTTTTATCTTTACCGATGTCTGTAGCGTTGGCGTAAAGATCATTTTCAAAACTTAAAATAATTAAAAACTATTTGCGCTCTACAATGATGCAGATAGACTATTATTTCTTGCAATTATGTCAATAGAATCACACATGTTAGAGTAATTAAATATTAATGATATAATTAGGCAATTTTCGTTTAAATTTACTTTTTTGTTACAATGTATAAATTTATATTTTTTGTATTTTAATTTATAATAATGAAAGTACGTGAAAAAATGTGTAATTTTATTGTTACTATTAATTTAAAAAATATATTTTTTGTAAAGGCGCTAACTTAAAGTTTGCACACAGGCGCCAGGCACTATTGGCGCGCCCCTGGTAAAATTAATAAAACTTAGAGGCAGATGTTCAATAAAACATTAGTTAATAAGAAACTGAACTATTAAAATCCGTATTTTTCTTGTTTTAATTTTGTTTAATAAAATATAATTCTTAAAATATTAATTAAGTACTATACTTTGAAACACTGTGTACATTAATTAGTAGAATTAATTATTTGTAAAAGAACATAAAAACAAATAAATTCAGATTTTAATAGTGAAATATGAAACGAAGGCTTAAAACATTTAGAAAATTCAATATAAAATTACAAAGTATGTTCAGTATTGTATGTCCATTAATTTAAAATATAATTTACAATAAAATTGTTTTACTAGCATTTATTCTTTTCAAAGCAGTAATTGAAACATATATCACAATATATAAAATTTATATTGATATTTTCTTGAAAAATGTAATTTGTACCAGTAGCGAAACATTAGGTGCAAAGGATTATATCATGCTCGGGCGTCAAACACAGAGGGGCACCAAATAGTCTCCAAGACTTTATTTATTTTGGAGTAATTGATTTTTTAGAAAAAAAAATCAAAATTCTTAAATCACAAATATTTTTAAAATAGTTTGTTTCCACACAGTATAATAAAATTACATATGTATGTATTAATATAAAGCCGAAAAATTAATATAATTTCAAATTTAAAATATTTTTTTTTAATGGCATTCCCTATAGTCACCAGTAAAGTATTATTTCTGGTTGCTCGATTTCAATTAAAATTTGATACAACATAGCCCTTATATTATCAATCAAATGTACTTTATTGAAAAAGTCATATAACAATCAGTAAAGACAATAATAAGAAAAAACAGTTCAAATCTTCAGCTTATAGAGAATGAGTGCACCTTGAATCTAGGCAACTACAATATTGTCTTTCTCTCGCTCTCCATAAAATATAGAAAATATATGATATTCTATATAAATCGTAACGCATAGGAAAGGTTCGAGCAGGTAAAGAACGCAATGACATTGGCCTTCAATGTTTCAATATTAATAAATAAATAAGAATCAATGGATTTTATTTAAAATAAATTTAAAAATCTATCAAAATGATAAATTCATTTCATCCCTTATTGCTTCTATTCATATTATAAATTATTTATTGGCAGAATCGTTGAATTTTTCTGCGATACAATCAAAAATATATTTTTATAAAAACACATTTAATAAATGTTATACTTAAAATAAAAAGATCTCTATATATTTTATATTGAAACTTATTCAAAGTATTCCAGATCGCATCATCTAGTGGTTTAATTTTGTTTAATAAGATGTTATTAATGGTTAAAAAACTATTGTTTAACCTATATATGTATGTATATAGGTACAACATATATCTTGTTCTCAGTACTTTAATTTAATTTAAATTTATATAATATTACTCGAATTGTTAAATATTATTTGCGTATATTTTATGAAATATTATTGTAAGTTATATACAGCTTATTATTTTAATATATTTGATAAAGACAATCGAAGTATAATATGATACGTGGCACCATCTACTTGTAATAATTTGAACATATAGTTGCCTTGGACACAAATATCTCATACTATCAGAATCGGAACTTTCAATTTTTTAAAACCTAATAAAATAAAATAAATTTTAGAAATTACATTTTTAAACTATTTAGTTTTGAAAATATATTTTATATTTAAAGTTTATATAAGTATACAATCACTAGTTTATGTATACTTTAAAAAAAGTTATTTTTAGTACATGTACTTATTAAATAATAGATAAAAAAATACGTATAAATCCAAATTTTGATAATTTTAAAATAAAAACCTAATTAATTATTTATCAAAAATTCTATATTTATTCTTAGAAACAATCTTGTTTTTCTATAAATTATACGCACTTATAAATGTACTTACAAAAAGATTTATAGTTTTAATAACTTTAATATTCCATTATCTTTTAATACAATATAGATACAATCAGCAAATTATTATCATTCAATTAAAAAATGCAAAAAATATTGATTATTGCGAAGAATAATTACTGCTGTATATAAGTATATATAAAAATTATGTTATCATAACAATTCAATATTTTTTAAATATTTTCTAAAGAACACTATAATAAAAAAAACTTAAAAAATGAAGAATTTTATTTATTTTGGCACTTTTTTTGCGTCTTGTTTAATACTTGTTAATGCTTCTACACCAAAATTAACTAAAGAAGGTAGGTTAAAACAACAATTAAAAGTTAATTTTCTGTAATAATTTATTTTGTTTTATTTTTATAACAGATTGTATTTATTTCAAACAACGTGAAACTCAAAGACAATCTAGAATTTATGAAGGTCAAATTTTAGAATTTATTGAACAAATACGACTACAATTAAAAAATGAAGGTCTTCCAAATTATGGAGTTCCACCTTTAGATCCTTTAAATCTTGATGATAAACAAGTCAAATTTGATATTGATAATTTATTGAGGTATTTATTAAATAAGTCTTTTTAATTAATAATTCCCAAACATGCAGTTTTGTACTTTTGTAAATAATAGAATATTAAATTTGTATCATTAGTTATCTTATTTTAAAACACTCACTTAAAATATTAAGCTCAAATTTGCCTGAGAATTCTATAAGCCATTAAATTATTATTTTATCAAAATAAATAGATTCTTTTAACATAAAATTGAAATATTTTATTTTTTGAACTTTGAAATATACATATTAGACTTTAAATCTTCGATTTTTGTAAAATTTTTTACACATTTAGTATTTATTAAAAGATATTTTCTTTTAGATTTTTAGCATTTCATCTCAAACCGCTTAGAAGATATGATATTTTTAAAATATGTATATTTTTTTATCGGATATTTTCATATAAAAATTTTGAAAAAAAAAAAAACAGATTAAAAAATCTTCATTATTTGCAAAGTTAAAGGCATTTGATGAAAAAAAATCATATCTCTTATACGGTTTAAAATTAAGTGTTAAAAATCTTTTAAGAAGCACTTAAGTGCAAAAAATTTCAAAAATGCGGGCAACCTAAAAGTCAAATGATATACAATTAATTATTTTACATGTCAATATCTCAAAAAAAAAAAAATTAAATTATTATAAGAATTTTGTAAATAAAATATATTTTCAAAACTTACTAAAGCCAAAGTTAAAAAAATAAGTGCAAAACATGCCTTAAAAATCTATAAACAATCAAATTATTATTTAACTTAAAGCAATAAATTTTAAAAATGAAAAATATTATCTTTGCTTTGAAATCATTTTCAAAAACATAAAAAAATCAAATTTCAATTTGCACATATTATTAACTAAAATTTCAATTGTATTTATAACTTCTCAAATTTAAAACTAAAAAATACTATAATTAAGTTAAAATTCATTTAAGATTTTTAAATATTTTCTAGTTTTGGACTTAATACAACCGTAAAATCAACGGGCTTAATGGGTTTCAATGTAGATCAATTAAAAATTGGATTAATTGGATTAAAATTTAATTTTGCTTTAACTTGGCCACTTATAACAGCAAATGGAAACTATGGATTAGACGCTAATTCCCCTTTAACTCCAATAAAAATATATGGTAACGGAGATTTTGAGTAAGTATCTATTAATTTACAATAATATTTCGAATATTATTTTAATTAGTTATTAATTTTCAGAGCAACATCTTTTAATTTAACACTTGCAGGTAAAGGTAACTTAAAAACTAAATTTATAAATGGAAAAATGCATGTTCTTCTCGGTAAAGCAGAAGTTGATAATAGTTTAGATAAATTTGATGTAAGTATTAAATATAATAGTATTGCAATATCGTAAATCTTATCATTTTTAAACAATTTATTATTATTTTAATTATCAATTCCGTTATAAATATGTATATTGCGTCAATAATGATATCCACTTTTTTCTAGAAAATATTAATTACGATTACTATCATTTATAAATTTTTATTTTATAGATAAACAAAACTATCTTTGAATAAAGTTTTATATTTTTATAATTATAATCAAATTTAATCAAAAACAAATATTTTTAAGCCATAAAAATTAAAAGATTTATTTTTTTCCAGTTTAAAATTAGTGGAGTTTTAGATGATGAGCTAGTGAGCAATTTTGTAAGTGAAAGTGTGAGCGTAGCACTGCCTTCAATTATTAAAGATTTCAATAAATACATCAATGCCGCAATTGCAAAAGTAATTGATCAACTTAACGATTGGATTATTAATCAAAATATTTTTGGAAGATCTACCAGAAATAATATATTCGATCAACTTTGTAACAATTTAGAATAATTTTATATGCAATGTATACATAAACGTGCTTTATAAATTATATTAATTTATAAATAAAATATATCATCAAATTTATAGTTTTTTTAACCTTTAAAAATGAAATAGATTTTAAATAGTTTAAATTAAGAATATATTTAAAATAATCTACAATTATTCGATTTATATCATAGTTTAAAAAAAAAGCATAAATAGATTGTTAAATAAATTGAATTAAAGATCTAAAGAATTTTTTCGGATTCAAAATTGATTTTCAAGGGTTGTATGTCCTAAAAATTTAATTTTAGGTGCCAGTTTTAACCTCGCGACATATAAACAGGTAAAATTGGAGTACAAGAACTTAGGCTAATATAAAATCACATTTAATTATTAAATATTCTAAAATTTAAAACAATATATTTATAAATGTATATTTTATTATTTTGTATATCGAATTTCAAGTAAAAATATCTAGGGTTACTTAAATACTGGTATAAGTGGTTTATTTATTTTTATTAAAACTATTTAATTTCATTAAATTATCTGCAATATTTATTAAGTTATAGTAAAAATACTTATTGGGGTCAATCAGTTAAGTATATATTCCAGTTTATTATTTTAAACAAAAATTGATACAAGATAGCCTTTATATTATCAATCAAAAATATATAGTATAATTAGTATTAAAATAATTGGTAACAAAAATAATTCGAAAAAACTTGCAGACTTTTCAGCTTACAGAGAATGGGTGCACCTTAGAATTTGTATTTAGGCTTTCTAGCACAACGGCAAAGTATTCAATAACGATATGTTTATTTCAATACAATATGAAATATACACAAAAAAGTATAATTCAAAGCAATATTTTTGTATCAAAATTACATGCATTAAATGTTTTTTATAGATTTTAATAAAACGAATACCATTCCGACCTTAATATTATCATTTTATTACATTTGTAACTGATTTTAACATAAAATTGAGAGCAGACACAAGTTAGCGTATGTATTTATTTGATGAAAGGTAATAAATGTAGGACTGATTGCTGCTTTATATAGTCCTAAGGTAATTTGGAAACGCCTATATTGTAATATTTAGCTTTGATTGGTTCTTTTTTAGAATACGTTTGTACAGTGTGAGCTTTGGTATAAATATTTAAAAAAATGTCTACAGAAGTATATAAGCAAACAGTTCTTATAAATATAAATGCTAACTTGTGTCTATTCACAGTTTTATGTTAATATTAGGAGAAATCGTTTATAAATACAAAAACTAAGACCATAATTTACTAGAATCTATATATTTTAAATATTATTTCTACATAATAATACAAATCTTTTTACTAATTAAGTGGAGAAAGAAAATGTAGATAATAATAAATTTACCTATAAGTTTATTATACACAACTTAATTGTTCTGTTGAAAATAAAAGTTGACCACAATTCTTATAATGTTCTTTACTGATTGTCATATAAATACAAATAATAACTAAGGTCTATTCCTAATTTTATGCTCAAATTAGGAAAAATCGTTTTTGATTGATTTAGTGTTGATATTATATACAAGATTATTGCAAAGGTATTGCATACAATGTATATTTATTTCATTATTGTTTTCAACATAATTGTTTTGTTAAGCAATTTTATATTGCTGTTATTTATTATTAATGCAATTGGATATAAAATTGATCCGTTCAATAAAAAATAAATATTATCTCTTGCACCATACTTAAATACATTTATTTCAATTTAAATAAATAAATATATTGGAAAAATATTAAAATAAACTATAAATGCTAAATTTATCTTAGAAATATAAAAAAAATATCAATGATACCCTTGAAAATATAATTTTATAATATCAAACATAAAGTCTTGATTTTAAAGACAAAATCTAATCTGCTTGCAATCTTATTATTTAAATTAAAAGTTAAATTTGTTATATAAAAATAATATTTAAATACTACGCAATATCATCATATCTCAAAAACATGATATTTTTATTTTATATTATCAATATTATATCCGTTTTATTTTATAATAACTGATACGAAAAAATAAAAACTATTTTATTGTTATAATATTTTGTAATATTATTTCATCGAAAATATTAATATTAAAAATTTCCATGTTTATAATATAAATATGTAAAATTATAAGACTGATAAATTTATCTCCAAGATTACCACAGACAATTTAATAAAACATGTGTTAAAAATTGGAAATTCAAGAAAAAAACAAATGTTTATCTAATACAGGTGCACCTTTTTATAAACACATGTTTTGATAATAATCAATTATTTATGACTGTTTAATAATAAATAAATATGTTTTATCCTTATACTCTATATCTATAAATCATAAAAATCCTTTTAATATATTTTTTAATTCCAAATTATTGCGATAAAAACAAATATTTATTGCAAAACTTAAATTTTATAATTTAATTTAAATGTTTCAAATTTAAATAAAAAAAAATAATGAATGAATCAACCTATCAACAAAATTAATTTAAATAAAAACTACGTCAAATTAAATACTTAATTCCACTTTTTTCACAATAAAAAAACCCAGTTTTTATTTTTAAATAAAAAAAAAATATTCAGTAGTTACATTGATAATTGCAAATATATAAATTATATTAATATAATTCCACAATAAATTATGATAAGATTATTTTTCTTGATAAAGATCTTGATTGGATCAATTTTTAATTGTATTTAAAACATTTTTTTTAATCTGATAGAGTAAATTCTACAGATGAAATAGTATAAAAAGCAATCGCGTTTATTATTTTATATCAATCATAGTTTTGGTTTTGTAAAAGTAACAATGAAACAATTTGTAGTATTTGCGGCCTTTTTGGCCTGCGTTCTCTCTGCTCAAGGTGCCAGTGTTGATTTCGATAAAAGAAGTAAGATTTTTAAAATTTATTAAATAGTTATTTATATTAATCAAATATATTTCTTTAAATAGTCGAATGCTTAAACCTTGCAAGACAACAACGAATTGGTGAAAGCACAATCAGAGATATTCTTGAAAGTGTTAGAGCTATTCTCAAAAATGGATTTGATCCTCTCGATGTATCAGACAAACAAATCAATATTAAAAATGACCTTATTAGGTAATAATACTAAAAAATGTTACAATATAACTTACCAGTAACAAATTTTTAAATCTGCAGCTTGGATTCTGTTGTTTCCGTCCACTCTGCCGGTTTATCAGGCTTCGCCATCGATAAATTAAGTTTATCTTTGATTGGATTAAACTTGAAATTGATTTTACGTTGGCCCGAAATTACCGTTAATGGACAATACGATCTTAACTTAAACTCCACTTTGTTCCCACAAAATATTGTTGGCAAAGGAAACTTAGAGTAAGTACAATTATAACAAATATTCAATTGTTAAACTGCTTTTTTTACATAACACACATGCTTTAACCAGTTACTTATGAAAAACATTGTTGTTTACATCGTTTTACGCATGCGTCAAGCTGATGCTACTTTGTTTTCATAGCACACTTGAAATTTTCTTTTTAAACAACAATTTTATTTTTTAGTTTAACAATCAAAAACTTCATCGCTCATGCTGAAGGTAAAATTTCAGTATCTATCATTGGAATGAAACCCCAAATTAAAAGATTAACTGTTGCATTGAACATGGATCAATTCGATGTAAGTTTTAATATTAACAAATTGTTTTTTCTTCCAACGATAACTATTAAAAATAATTTTTAGCTTGACGTAACTGGTTTAATGAATGATGAAGAATTAAGTACAAGTTTGAGTGAAAAAATCAGCGAAAGAGTTCCACAATTACTTGTTGAATACAGAGACAAAATCAATCAATTGATTGCTGATAATCTTGATAGAATCAACGATATTTTGGCTGGTAAAAAATTGTTCAGTGAAGCCCAATTAGCTAAGATGCAAGCTTATGAAATTATGTGCGGAGATTATTAATTATTTCTTTATTTACTACAAAAATGTACTTATCTTATTGTTGATAATCATTAATGAATAATTGTTATAGAATAATTGGTAAATTACTGATTATACTATGATATTATATTTTATGAAAAATTTTGTATCAAAATTATTATAATATTGCAAAATAAACGATTAAAAAAATATATATGTATATTGTTTTATTTTATGTTAGATAAGATATTAATTTAATTATCAGATAAATTGTCAGATTTACGAATTTTATTTTGAAATTATAAATTAAATCAAAGATAACTGATATGCATTGATATAAAAGAAAAGATTATTTCTAATTATAATGAATATTGTTAAATATTCTTAATAGTGCAACATGAAAATTTTGATTTTGTGTGCCGTTTTTTTGACTGTAGCCTTCGTTGGCGCAAGCCAAATCGGCTTAGGTCAAAAAAGTAAGTTGTTTTTACGAATATTTAATTTATTATTTTTTATTAGGATAACCGAGCTTTGCTCGGAATTATGGTTGAATTTTATTTTTAATAGAACATCTTAATTGTGTAAAATAAACTTATAGCCAAATAAATTTTTATCTAAATTTTCTTTCCCCAGTAAATTACCAAAAAAATATGTATTATTCTGTAGACAGAATACTTAAAATATATAATTTCTAGTAAATTTTGATATAAGGAATATTATTTCGATCATAGTTTTCTCATTTGAAAACTATTTCATCTAATATTAGCATAAAACTGTGAATAGACATAAGTTAGTATTTATATTTATATGACGATCAGTAAACATTTGAACTGTTTGCTTATATACTTCGGTAGATATTTAAACACACCTTCTTAAATTTTTTATATTTATACCAAAACTCGCACAGTACATACGTATTCTAAATAAGAACCAATCAAAACAAAATATTACAATATAGGCGTTTCCAAATTACTGCAGGACTATATAAAGCAGCAATCAGTCCTACTACTGTTCTCAGTTTTATTGCTAAAATCAGTTACAAATGTAATAAAATGAAATATTAAGGCCGGAATGGTATTTGCTATATCAAAAGCTAAAAAAAAAAAAAAA
>CM008233.1:7666323-7676630 GCA_002278615.1 Pogonus chalceus | reverse complement strand
GTCTATATGTTTTGTTTGTAACTTTGGCGTAAAGAGTTGAAAAAAATACCTGCAATACATGCATAGCTTATCTTTTAAAATAGTTTATAAAATAAAGTAAATATTTAGTTTGGTGCGATACAAATTAACTTCATTTTAAATCTTAAACTTTATGTGGCAATTTATGATTTAGATACAATTTTTGATAATACAGATATTATAGTTATATTTGTTAAAATACATTTTAAATTTGTAGGCTACTAATCTAAGTTAATCACTTTATTTGAAATGAGCAAACATATACCAAATAAAAATGTTTGAAGGAAACAGAAAATTTATTGAAAGTACTTTCAAGAACGGTAAATCAAAAATTTATCAATAACTATAGGGTTAAGAAAAATATTACAAAAAACTAGTTAAATCAATACCAAGAAGACTAAAGGCGTTTATCATGAATAATGTACAGCAAATTCAAAGAACTTTTTAAATAATTATTGTTCAAAATAATCTTTCAACTCGTGCAAATGTTCTTATTTTTAGTTCTTTATATAAAAATCGATATTAATTTCCTCTTATTTCTATGAATTTATTTTTGTTGTTATTTTTATTATAGAAGTATTATTATTTATTAAATCAGATGTTTCTGTGCCAAAAAGTTTTTGTTTCATTCAAAATATGTCAACTAAAACTCAGTTTCCATATTTCTGTTTTGTCTTAAATGCGTATCCTACGAAAATGAATGTTTTTAAAAACATTAAATCTTAAAATACTATTATTTATGAAAAAATGTAAGAATGCAGCATATTTTAATTTTTAGTGAAATCTACGAAAGTAATTATTAATATTCTTTTATATGAATATGTTTTCGAGATCACAGCAGCACGCAATATCAGTGGTAATGTATTATACCTACACATATAAGACTTAAAAAGCCATAAACAATTCCACTTTTCATAATAACTGGCTTTACTCACGAACGCGAGAATGAGAAGACGATGAGAAATAAGCGAATGTAACATACCTAAGTCTAGATTTTCAAAGTACATACGATGCAGTGGCCACTTCACGAACTTAGTAATTAGATGTACAAGTATGAACATGCCATCGCATACAAATGGTATTTTATTTAAATTCAAGTACAGACATATAGTAGCTCTTTTTATTACTAACTTTTTGATAACTGAAATTTAAAAAATAATAATTATTTATAATGACCATTTTAATTGAATTTGGTACTACTTAAAAGTTTTAAATAAATAGTTATAAATACAAATTAAAAAAGTACTGTTCATAAATTTTAATATATAAAAAATGTTTCGAATTTAATATAAAAATGATTTCTTTAAAAGAATCCTTTGTGCTTTGAACTTTTTCATAAATTTAAATTAAAAATATAAAGAAAATAAAATCGATTTAGAGTTTTATATCAAAATTTACAATACTATTGTTTTCCAGATCAAGTTAAATCTTGGCGTAAACTCCTCCAAAACTACTTAAGGGATTGAAGTAATTTATTATCGGTACGTCACCACAGAAAACAAAAAAAAACTCCCACTTTTTTCTCGATGAAATATAAGAAGAGAAACAGTGATAACTGATAGAAACAATTTTTAAATTGATATTTTACCATATTTTAGTACAGTATAAAATGCTGATTTATACAGTTTTCATATGCTATTTTAGATTGATAGGATAAAAGGATTTTAAGTGCAAAAAATGTATAAACAATGAACAACCAGTCCTAAATACACATCAGTATGTACATTTTATATTATACTATCAAAACAATTTGTGTATATGAATTCATTGAATTTTAAAATTTTAATTACAATTTAAAAAACGTAAATAATCCGATTAATTTTTATCAAACATATTTTCCAAATAAAAGAACATCAAATTTTATTTTATTTCATACAAGTATTGCCATCTGTGTTTCAAACGCGGAGTTTCACTAAAATCAATATTGTTGAAACGGCGCAGGAATAGAGATTATTAACATCAGGAACTTAGCGACCCGTCGTTTGGTATCGCTAGGAGTCTTATTTCGATAAAAATTTTCAGATTTAATTTTCAGATAGTTAACGTTTAAATCAGATTATTTCATTTTATGTTTATACATAATTATGTAATTTACTCTAAATTGATAAGTGCTTGAAAATCATTTTTTGATTTAATAAGTATATTCATGTTAAAATATTTTTTTAAATTAAAATTATAAAATATTTATTTCTGCAATTCATAATGAAATATTCTGTTAAATTTATTTTAAATATTATTCGTATCTAGTTTATAATACGTAATAATTAACAATAAATTTGCAAGGATAATAGTGCCATAAATGTTACAAACTTTCCAAAAATAGCTATTGATCTTTTAATAATAGCTGTACTATATACATATATATATAGTTAGATTTATGCAATTATTTAACACAAATTAACGTATTTTTAATTCATAATAAATAAAATAAATTGCAAAAAAACTTGATAATTACGTTCCATTATTAAAACTGATTGTTTTTCAAACAAAAGCAAGTTTCCTGCATTAGAATTTTAAATCTCACATTATTATTTTTAACTGATATTTTAAAAATATATATTTATGTAAATCATTTTGCATAATTAGCAAGTGCAGTATAAGTTTATTTTTACAAAAAGTAAGATATTATAGCAAGCTAGAATTTTCATGAATAAATTAAATTTAATATGTTAAATATTAATATCTTTTTAGTAGATAAAGTTAAGTATTTTTGATGATAGAATAAAAAGAGTTTTTAACAATACGTGCTGAATTTCATTTTAAATGTTTCATTTGATAATCTTTCTTAGGAATTTATTTATATGAAATTAACGAAAAAAAGTATATTAAATAAATTTTCTTCACTGCTTAAATAAATATTTTGATTTATTTTTAATAATAAAATATAAAAAGTATCATTATATAAAAAATCAAACAAAAGTTTTTTCAAAAAACCATAAAAATATTGTACCTACATATTCAGATTATCTTTAAAATATTTTTAAAAATTGAGGACGATGAAATATGAAATATTAACCAAATAAATAAATGAAAATGTTTCATATTCACAATTTTTTAGCACAAAGATAGCAACTATTAGTTATTACAACCGCTTTTGCTGTTCTCGGTTTCCATAATATTAAAAAATATATTGAAACAAAATTGATTATATTACAAATAAAATATAGTACATCTAGAGTGCCATTGAATAAACAATCAAATGTTGAAGATAGCGTAGGTATTTTCGCTTTAGGCAATTTTGCAGATTTGTAGTATATACACTAGTTGATTAAATATTCAACTATGATCAGAGTGGTGTAATGTAAATATTTCGTTTATATTTAGTTAAATAAATATATCAGTATTAACTAAACGAGAAATTCGAAATGTGTTCTATACGATAACTTAATGATTTTTTTTTTTGTTTAAACAGGATATGAAATTTAATTATAAAAACGAACAGGAAGATTTATGTATTTTACTTGTTCTATGCATTTCGGTATAAAATTTATTGCATATGTAAAAACTTTAAATGGAATTATACGTTTATGATAGTATGTTAAATAAGCTAATAAGCTGCTAAATGTAATAAATATTACAGCGGTATTTTAACAAAAACCGAATAAAAAGTAAATGTATCATTTCAGTTGGTTGAAATGTCGTTACCTTCTACAGATATGAAATATATTCATGTGAATTTATTTTACATCTCTTTGATGTTAATCATTTCGTGACATTAATTTTAAGAATATTACTGTTTTTAGTAGTTAAGTCATATTATAATTAAGATATTTTTAAATGTTAAAAACAAAAAAAAAAATTTTTTTTCTTTCCGTGGTTTAAAATAATTATATACATATATTTAAATTATATTATTAAATATTGTTATATTATGTTTCTTTGTTATAATTTTTGTCTCTAGAAAATTGTGTAGTTATTTATATATTTAAATTTATATGCCATTAATTTACACAATATTTATAAAAGCGAAGTTAGTTACGAGATTTTATTTGTATCTTAGTATTTACGGTTATAAACTCATTTATTTTTCGGTTTAATTAATTAATTTACTTATATTCACTTTAACCTAGAATTATTATATTTCTGGAACTATTTTTCATCGCATATCCTATGGAGATCCTAAAAGCGTACCGTACCTTACAATATATAGTTAAAGCCGCCGCGAAGCAAATGCATTGTATAATCATTGTATGTTTACATGGTACCCTTTCACGATCTGAAACGTTTTATGTGTATCCGTTGTTGCTATATATACGAACGCTTTAAAGGAGTAATCAACGTAAATAAAAACTGCTAATCTAGTAAAATTATTATTTTTGAATGAATTTCGACGTACTGCACAGTATTGATAAGTATGTCAACTAAGCGTTAAGAAGATAAAAAAGATAGTTACGTATATCGAAGAATTAGTTTCTGTTTCTTATTATATTATATAATGCATTTGGTTCGTATCGATGACTATAGTCAGGCCTGCGACACTTGAAATTCAGTTTCAATGACCATAAGTCGTAGTTGGTTGTGACGGTGTATAGTAAAATATTATACTTTATATTAAAACAGTGTAACAGCTACTCGTACCAGCGTTACCCGCGCAGCTCTTATTCAGTGTTTTGGTGAATATGACAAAGTGACATCTACTAAATATCAAAATAAAATTGAAACTAATGAAACTCCGCCTAAAATTTCTGTATAGAATATCCAACTACACTAAAAAAAATCAGGAGATCACAATCAACAACCAACTGGAGGTCATTCAAACGATATTTTTAGAGAGTGATGTTAAATCATTTTATTCGGTAAGTGGCAGAAGGATAGAAAAAATAATGTCGTTACTGGTTTTTCTTTACTCTATAGTGAAACAAGTATTTAATTTTAATATTAGCATAACTTTTAATCAATTATTTATACATAAACATGTATAGATATTTTGCAATAGTAAATTTTTATTATTTGTTACTGAGCGTGCGCGATAGAACGTACGTTCACTAAAATAAAAAAATATAAGTTGCTATTGACAACCTAACCAATATAATTTACCCCCATGCGGATAACTATGTGTACTAAAAAAATAATTTTATGGTAACCATGTTTGTTTATATCTTTGAGTCTTACAAATATAAGCAATAAATTGTCAGTTATATTGAAAAACTTCTTTCAAATAGGTTTACTAATTATCCCATAAAATTTTAACGTATACTGCATAAAACTAATTATTGTATCTTTATAACCTCATTCAGACAAACCTTGTATAAACTACATTTATGTTCTATTACCCTTATTAGTGTATTAATACTAAATGATGTGTTTATTTATAGAAGTGTAGGTGTGAATTTTCAACATACAAGTTAAACCCAAAACTTAACAAAGGCGAAGTAAAGGTTTTCGTCAAATTTGCGAATCGAAATCGTCGCGTTCCGTGACGTGACGCTCAACTGTTTGCTAATGTAGTTTTGGTTAAATTAGTTTCATTTCGTAAATGGCTTTAAGCGTGTTTTCGCAACTATAACTTTCAATGAACTTTATTTTACTATCAAGTCATTTTTAATAAAAAAATAATAATAAAAAAAATAATATTAATATTCTTTTTCAAGTATATATACTTTCATTATATTAAATGCATTTGTTATATTTCATAAAATGAAATACACTGCTATTATAAATAACTACTACAATTTTCATTCAAAAATTAAAAGCCATATTATCATAGATGTAATGTTCTATTATTATATCATGAATAAGGGGGATATAGTTAAATGTTTACGCAGGATTATTTCAATTTTCCGAATTATGTTTAGTTTGAATCATGCTGCCATTTTCAGGTTCTTAGTAAGTAAATAGAATATATTTATATAATCTTAAAAGGGTTTTCTATTTTGTAGATTTATATATTTTATTACCAAAATAATTTTAATGTCGCAAACTTATTAATTTACGGATACAACTAGCTCAGTTTTGTGAAGCTGTGTACTTATATGATAAAACATGTCTTGTCAATGTTATGACTTGTACCTAATAATTTAATTAAGCTATAAATAAAGTTCGTATATGTCGATATTATAAATAAATGAATTTATTTTGTAACCAGTGAATGTTTCTTTTATTATTTCCTTATACTTATACATTATATTATCTTTAAGGTTAATGTTATTACCCATTTTCTAAATTATAAATAAATTTTAAAAATTCCAGGACGTCATTCAAAAATTTACTGTTATGCACATGAGCATGTAACCGAGATAAGAAATTACACACTTAGTAGATATAGTACTGTTGTTCACGCAGTGCCTACCGTTTTACACAATACAAAAATGAGTTAAAAATTTATGTAGCAGCTATAAATATTTAAGAATGATTTATAAAATTACACAAAATTTATTTTGATAAACTTTAGTTCAATCAAAAAATTTATCTTTAAATCTTAATTTTTAAATTTTATTTTAGATGTTTAAATTTTAATAAATAAATATTAAAGATATTAAAAACATATTTGTAATCTAACTTATATAGCAAAGATAGTTTTTTAAAAACAAAATATTTGAGGTGGTATTCTTAAATTATTCAGATATAATTATAACAAATATAGCCGCTATAAGTTCTTGTTTTATTAACTTAACATGATCGAACTTAACAATACGATATTTTTCAAATAAACACAATTAAAAAAAAATATTTTTCGCATTAAGAAAGAAATATTTAATATAAAACAATATACTTTATTGTAAAGTAATGAGTATTCGAGAAACAGTGTTTTCGGAAAATTTGATGTTTCCTTTACATATGACGGTAGTTGGAGTAGTGCAGAACATAAAAGAGGAGTATGAGTAATATTTTCGTGTGCCATTATATTAAAACGATGGGCGGGGCACTAATGGAGCAGTGGTTGTTGCGACGCTCCTTCTACGCCCTATTATACTTAGAAGTAGTTTCAATAGAAGTATTAAGCAATTTATTTATAAATACATTCTAGAAATTTCATTTACAGGCACGTCTAAAAGTTAATAGATAAATAAATTTTATGATCTACATATAAGAGAGCAATAAAATGGTTTATGATAAAACTTTAAAGAATACATAAAAATAAATCTATGTGTAAAAGGAATTCGAGTAAAGGCTGCTACTGTTGGAAGTGAAATGGCTGCCACTACGACGGCTAAACTCATTATAGAGCGCGTGAGACGCGTACGTATAGCGTGCTGTTACTTAAACTAAGAGAATGTGAATCGGAAAGAAGAATTATTCACTGAAAAAAAAAAAAAACAGTAAATATTTCAAAGCAAAATTTCATTTTACTGTATATATACTTTAAAAACACAGATGCATTCATTTTTTAAAACAATAACAAAAAGAAGTACATTTTCGATTTGATATAAACAAAAATGTAAAAAGGAAAACAAATGCATAAAACGTATCATATATTTAAATTTTTAGAAGTAAATTATGTCAAAAATTGTGTAAAAATATTAAAAATTATAATAATTTTAATACTGCGCAAAAAATAGGTCATTCAGCCGGTGCACGATTCCGAAGACTCAATTATTTGAAACAAACAAGTCAAAACGAGTTTTAAATTATTTGCTCAAGTTGAGAAACTAATAATTAATAAAATTGTGATTTAAGAAACTTAAATTGTATTTTTGATTTAAAATTGCTACAAATTATTATGTAGTTTTTAGTCGAAATATACATTTTGTGTAAGAAAAATTTAGATTGGAAATAATATTTTTTTGTAAGAATATAATTTAAACTAATTACGAAATAAAAGTAATTCTAACATGTTCTGAAAAACGACGCACGTCAACTTAATGAATCATTTTTGTTTTCGGAGAAATTTGACTTACATTTTCCTAAGTAAAAAAGTGTGTTTCATGATTGTAAATCCATACTATATTAACAAAACATATTCAAATGAAATGATTACAGAAAAATTAACATTAATATAAGTGAACATGCGTTGATAGCAGTTACATTTGATGAAACAGTTAAAGAGCAAGTTTCAGACACATGTAGGTGTCAGCGTTATAGCTTGGATCTGTTCAAGGCTCAAACCGCAGAAGGGTAATATTAGCTAAATCGAAATGTACATAAGTTTTTATACGATCAAGATCGTTTGCCGAAGCTGTGCTTCTAGTTTTCTAGACATGATTTTAAATTGTTATTATAACGAAACAAGTGCTTATTTGATTAATGTTTTAGATATATCGATATGGCGTCTGTTAAAATTACAATCGAAAATCTTAGAAAATATATATCAAAGAACTATTTAAAGATACTGTAGTTTGTTTTAATTACAAGACTAAACCTGTCAAAATTTTAACACTAATGAAATCTATAAAATGGCCCTATCAGCGGTATGTACTCTAAAATTGTTTTGAAGGACCTTGGACAGTAAAGAAAATGTTACTATAGCAACAAAGGTAATATAAATGTGAATATTAGACAGAAGGTTTTAGATTATCAGTTTCATATAGTTGTATACAGTTCTGCTAGCTTCAAGGTCCTTTAAAACAATTTTAGAAAGTGATGTTGTGAATAGAGTTTTAACGAGTGAAAGAAGGATAGAAAAAATGGTTCGCTACTGGCATATACTGAGGTTCTACTTTAAATATGTAAATCTAGTTAATTGTTTAGCTGATTTAACTATTAAATTTTAATTAAAACCTTTGTTAAACTATTTTCATTTTTACAAACTTACAATATAAATAAAAAAGTTCTACTGGAAATAATAGCTTCGTGATTTTCTTAGCTTTGGTTTTAATATTGTGTAAAAAACAAACAAACAAAATAATAATTGTATAAACTTGGTAAAACCTTAAACCACGTAGTTGAAACTGTATAGCGCGCAGTTCATACTAGAATCTTTGTTATTTTTTTCGTGAACTAAACCTTAACTAACCTTACTTAAAAACAAAAACTAATAAATTGATTAACTATTAAGAAAAATATAAAAATCATTAGTATTTTGTAAAAATAATTAACTGTAACGATGAAGATAAATAACTGTTATCAACACAATTTCTAACAAACTTATTGATGTGTAGAAAATGACTGAAAATAATAACAGATGAATAAACTAGTAAAATACAGTAATATGATGTAAAAAGAGAATACAGACATAACAGTAAACATTTATGTATACTAATATCCTGGATGTTATCGAGCTAACGATCAGTCTATACATAAAACCGGAAAATATTAAGTGTTACCAATCGTAAATTTTACGTTTTTAGAGTTAAAACATAAACGTAAAAACTAGTTATGCGTGTGCGTGATCTCATTATAAATCTACGTGCGCAATATATGACGCATTACACTGCATATAGTGAATTCATGGATACCTAATATTATTGTGTATTGTTGTTGTTGTTGTTTATTGATTATTATATGTATTATACTTTATACTTCAAAGATAATATTATTTACTAATGACTTGTTTCATATTTCTGCTCAATTACTAATATTTTCATATTTATTGTATTTTTACCTTTGTTGTTGTTGCTCGTACAAAATAAATTATTAGGTATTTATATTTTCTTTATTGATTTTTAATTTTATTTGTTTTACTTTATATTTATTATTTTTTTATATAAATATAATTGTTTAATGCTAGTTTACTATAAATTGGTTTTAAATTATTACCTAATCATAATAATTTTATACAATAATATATCATTCAACAATATTTTTTCTAGTTTTATAAAAAGCTATAATTCAATAATGTAATGTTTAAGTTATATATCAATATTAATAGTTATTGATGAAATATAAAAACCAAAAAAAAATTTCAGTTTGTTTTAAAATATTTTTATCATAACAAGCAGTTGTTATACATTGCATTTGTTTATAAATAATATAATAATAAATCTAATATATAAATGGTTTTTAAATAACTATTAAATTGTATATGCACATTAATTATATATAATTATAAAACCAATTTTTGCATATGTCTGAAAAAATATAATCAAATAAAAAGATATATAATTAATATGGAATGAAACCTATAATTTTATATTATTATTATTACATTACTAAAATTTTACTTATATAAAAGTAATGGCAGTATTTATATTATTCATATAAATGAATTTATAAATCAAATAATAATTGAATTGAATTTATAACATGCGTTTATTTGACAAATAATAATGTACATTTGTATATTGTAGAATTATTGAAATGTCCAACTTATTGCGAAGAATGCAGTCATTTTGCAATGCGCTTGTGCTAATTGGAAAATTATTTAGTTTTTTATAATAATCCTTTTTGTACTCATGCATTGAAAAGTGTTG
>CM008233.1:7583405-7596370 GCA_002278615.1 Pogonus chalceus | reverse complement strand
TCGAGTGTGCACAGTTTGGCTTGTTTAACGCGCTCGAATTAACTCGAGCGTAAAAGTTAAGGGGTTAAATAAAACAAGTAAAAAAAAATCAATTTTTCTTAAAACTTAAAAATAAAAAAAAAAATTATATATTGATTTAAAAGTTACAATTGTTTAAGCTAAATTTTCATTACAATTTAAAAAAGTAGTCTCCCTTAGCTGCTCAAGAAAGAACCATCAATAGAGCTGTTTTATACTTATATAATAATATAATATTTTAAGTAAACTTTAAAGAAAAGTATTTATTTGCTGCGGAAAGCAAATTTTAAATACATACATATCCGTTTTAAAGAAAATTTATTAACCGATTATCAAAATTATTTATATTTTTTATTTGTTTCTTTCGTAATTTGCAAAATTATTGTAGTTGAAGATAAAATAATATAACATATTTTCAGGATTCACTTTTATTTACCAATTTACATGGAGCTCATTACGATGAAAAAATATGGGGCGATCCAGAAAACTTCAGACCAGAAAGATTTATTGACGAAAAAACAGGAAAACTTAAGAAAAAAGATTATTCATTACCATTTGGAGCAGGTAAAATTATTTTTTATAATCACAGGTACGAAACTCTAAAACTCGTTTTGAATAACCTCAAAACGGCTAGTAGTACAAATGTGCTTAGAATTTTTGACAAATTGCTTCAACGTGAATCAAGATCTTTTAAATCAAAATTATAAAAAGAGTTTCGTTACTCATATTACTCTTTAATGTTACAATGCAATTAAACATTATATAATTTTTAGGAAAACGATTATGCGCTGGAGAAACATTTGCCAGAAACTCTATTTTCTTAATAGTATCAGCGCTATTCCAAAACTTTACATTTAAAATGGCTGGAAAAGTAAAAGTACCAAAACTGGAGAATAAAGTACCTGGTTTAATCAATTCACAAAAAGATGATTGTTGGGTTTATGCTATACCAAGAGATTAATTTTAATTAAATTTTATATATTAAAAGTTATTTACTTTCGTTGTAGAATGTATTTTATTATTGTAAAAATAGGTTTCAAATTCTGCAATATGAAAGAAACATAAGTAGATGTTTACGACAGGTTAAGTATGAAGAACATTTTACTAATTATATATTTACTTTGTTTAGATACAATATTATTTTATAAATTATAATGCGTTGTAATATCAGTGACATAAATAAAGTATTCTTTTTATACATCAACTTTTTTTATCTATCTATGACATAAAATGAATAATTTTAGTATTTTTTAGCTTTTACGTCAAACTAGACTCAAAAAGATAAATAAATATTATTTTATATGTATAACTTTTGTATCTTATAATTAGTCATCTGTCAAAAAATCTAATAACGACCTTGTTTTTATCTACCAAATGTTTAAATTTAATTATCATCATTAAAATAATCTTAAAGTAGCTAATTTTACAAATTGCGCTGAATTTTTTCATTAATAATAAATAATAAATATCAATTGAAATGCAAAATTTCTAGTTTAAAAATTAGTTTTATAATGTAAATAAATATTGTAAAAAGTGAGAATACAATAAATAAAAACAAATATCTATATTTTTATTTCATTATAGGATTAACATATTTATTGACATATTTCATTATTATATTCATTTTAAGATGATAGCTTGTTAACAATATTTTGTAATAAAACTTTAAACAACAATTTTATTAAAAACAATCACAATAAACAATAAAAATCACTTATAAGAACAAACCACGGACACAACAAAATCGATTGTTATAACTGATGGTCGCTAAATCAGTGTTAAAAATTTGTTTTTCTACAGTCGCTATACAAAGAAGGTATTTGCGCTCTCTTTTGTCAACGCAAAGTGTTACTTTGCCGCTCTAGAGCGACAAAGTAGAAAAAACGCTCGCTGTCGTCACCTACACGTATATTACCTTCACAAGTCAATCTGACATATGATTGCTCTGTCGGTATATTACATAACCAAACAAAATGCCCTGGTATGTAAAATTTATTATTTTTTGTTATGGTGGATGACTCATTGTGGCGACTGTAGAAAAAATCTTGTGTGTGTTTAGGACGCAAATGGACATTGTCGATTTCGAGAGAATACCGCGCTCCTAAGTCGCGCGGCAACAACCTCTTAATCGACAATGTCCCACTTTGCGCTCTTAACACACAAATATCTATTTTATAACGTTTCTTCTAGTATGAAAACATTTTTCGCTTTCAGAAATTCAATTACCGTAACAATTTTAACAGTAATATTATAATTTTTCCCATTTAATACTAATAGAAAGCATATTATGATTCATCACAAAAAGTTTTAATTAAGAAATGTAATACTAGTTAGAATTTCTGATGAATGAAAAGTTAAATCCAGCTGCAACAATAAATAAATTGTCGCTATAAACGACGTTCCTCGTCAAATAGTTTAATAATGATGTTGTTATTACCAATTTGTCGTAATAGCCGATATATTTCAGTAAAATATAGAAGACCATATAAATAAAGCAACCGATTTGTCGTAATAAGCGATGAAATTATTTTTGACTTTACTAGTTAGACGGTAACGCCTTTAAGGGGTTACACCATCTTGAAATTTTTAAAATATCAATTTTTTATAGTAAATTATTTATACTTTTAAGAATATTTTAAAAATTTTAAAATTCAAACTATATCCGAAGTTACAGCAATTTGAATGAATATTTGGTGTTAAAATGCCTCGTTTTCATGGTGGTGTCGGAAGCGTGGTACGAGAAATTGAACCAATAGGATCGCTGGATTTTGAATTTTACCCTACCGGAGTGCTGAAAGCGTGGTGTTGGAAGCGTGGTGTCAGAGGTTCAAAATATTTATCTTTTTGTACCTCTGGTACCGTAACGCGTGCGCATATCTTGCTACTAACCTAACCTCTATTTTTCTAATTGCATTAGTACACGGATGGATTTTAGCATTTTTATGATTATCACTAACATTGGAGTATGATTATCGAAATTTTACAATACTCTGATGGTTGTATTTATTATTAAATTTTCTCCTTGTATGTATACAGTACAGTTTGCATATACATACCATCTTGGAATTAAATGTTTTATTAAAAAAAGCTGTACTGTTTTTTCTTTTCCGTTTTTCTCGAAACTACTTATTTTAAACTGGTGTACAAGATATCTCAAGATCTACTAAACAGATTTTGTTGAAATTTACAACATATATTCTTTATAATATTACCTAAAACATAACGTAAGATTTTTTTGATTGGGTGCCATGTTCACAAGTTATAAATTTTTTAATGTCAAAATTTTAATAAAATTACGTTACATCAACTATTACTTTTCAAAATAAAATAAAAAATTATATTGGCGACATTCGATTTGTCGGGTTTATTAAGTGTTTTAATATCAGATTTGAGGAACATTTGAGGGCATAGAGACTTAATAAACCCGACAATTCGAATGTTGCCAAACATTTAATCAATACCAGTCATTCATTCAATAAAGATAACCTTAAAATTCTTCGAATTGAAAATAAACCATTTAAACAATATTAGAATCTTTAGAAATAAGAAAATCTATTAAGGAAGGTAAAACCCTCATGCATGAACAGTTAAATTTGTATAAATTCCCACTTATAACGCCTTTGTAATTTCTTTGGTTTTTCCGTTATTATTTTTATGTATAAATATTATCAACAAAAATTTTTAAATGACTTTGTACTTCTGATGATGGCGTAAAATCCGAAAAGCGCATAAAGTTATTGAATAAATAAATAATTTTGAAAAAGAAACAAGTATTTTTTATTTAATTTAATATGTTCTGTTTTGTTCATTTTTAAAATATCATAGTATCATGTTGTTGTTTTATTTATATAATAAGTACAACAAATAAATCAAATGAGAATTTCTATAAGTTTTTTTGTCTGAACATTTTAATCAAAATATTATTATTAATTAATAAACAAATGAAATTATCGTTTTGTATTTTATAGTTATTAATTAAATTAAAATAAATAAATCATTATTGAAAGTTTAAAAACTTCATTCGAATTCTTCAAACAAAATTGAATTAATTATAAGATTAAAATAACAACAGTTATAAACAATTTCTATTGTATTTAAAAGAAACTCAGTTAATATTCTATTTTTTTAAATCTTCAATAAAAAATCAAATCAAATATTTTAATTTTCATTATATAAAAAGAACAGTTTTTCTTTAATTAAGATTGGTACTATTAGAAACTGAAAATTTCTAACTAAAATTGTACGATTTTTTATTTGCAAATTACAATTGTTTTGTTGGTTATAATTTCTATAGTGCCCTATAAATAATTTTTATTGTAGTATGTAACGAAATGTGAAGCACACATTCAAGGCGTAGTAAATAACTAGAAATATAACGAAAATATGTAACACGTTCATTTCGCATGGTAGTCTACTCCACTATCTGTTTCCATAAAAATTCTGTTTCACTTTTGTTATGTTCGAATTTACAATGCTTTATCTAATAAATCCTACTTAAAAAGATGAGTTATTTCTTAACAACAAATCAGGAAATAGAGTACAATAAATCGATTTGAAATTTAAAGATGATTTTGCATTTTAAAATCAGTAACTTAAAAATATGTTATATTATTTTTTTAAATAGACATTTGTAATTTCATGGTAATTAAAATGTTAGATATCCTTATATTACTTTAGAAAATATAATAACATATTATTGTTATGTTATAAAATAAATTTGTAACGGATATTAATTAATCCTGCACTTTTGCATTAAAATATCAATATGCAAATCAAAATATGACATCAATTAATTAAATTATTACATAAGGTATTATTCCTATGAATAAAAACATTTTTATTCATAATAATCTATATATTAGAATAAGATTATGTATATATAATTTTTAATTCTGAAATATATAATTAATTTCCAACATGCAATACCCCCACTACTTGATATAAAAGTTTCGTTTATATTTATTTGATAAATAAAATTTTTCTTTATTTTCAATTATTCTTCAGTTAACTTATACTAAATAAAATGTGGCTATCAGCTATTTTGTATCTTATTATTTTGGGTTTATGTAGTGTTTGGTTTTATAAATATTGCACTTATAAACCACCAAATTTTCCACCAGGTTAGTATATTTTTATTAATTTCAAATATATCATTCATATAATTTTTTTTTAAATATATCGAATAAGATCATTTTAAAATAAAAATATCTTTTATTATAATTTATATACACATATTTCAAGAATTAAGTCACATGGCTACTAAAATCTACGATTCATCAAAATTAATATTATGATTTTTTTTCAAAAACATATTGCGTAATAGCAGACTTAGAATAATTCGAACATGTGTTTTTTATATATTTTTTTTGTGTGCTTCTTATTCTAACAAAAGTATATTTAAAATATATATATTTTAAGGTTAGTAAAAATCTATTCTGGTATTGAAATTCACCAAAACATCTCAACAATCTGAACTGTAATGCCCGTTTTAATAATATAATTCAAATTGTAGTAAATACATAAAGAAATTTTTTAATTTGTAAAATTCATCACATTATAAAAATTATCAGATAAAGATTTAAATTGTTTTTGTAGGTTATTTATAATAATTTTGCTAAAAATAGTAACATATTATTATTATATTGATTCTAAGTTTGTTTGATCATTAGAGCATTGTTAAGATAAGCAAATAGTTGAATTTTCAATATGTAATATACATACATAAAAATAAATTTTTTGAAAGAAATCAAACGCATTTTTTTTTATAATTAATTTTTGATAATTACATATTTTACATTTACTTAATAGAGAACCTCGAATGAGATGCAAATTTTTTATATAATTAACACAACCACTAAAGATAAAAAAATAAAAAACTTATATTTGTATTTTTCTACTTTTGTTGATTGTATAAAAATTACAAACAAAGTATTCTGGCATGGAGTTTTTAAAATTTTTTGCTATAAATAATTGAAAATTCATTAAAAGATCTGTCTACCGTACTTGACAATAAATTATATATCCGATTATTATTGTGAATAAATAAATTATTTAATAAATTCGATTGTAA
Organism: Pogonus chalceus; assembly: GCA_002278615.1. NCBI lineage: Eukaryota > Metazoa > Arthropoda > Insecta > Coleoptera > Carabidae > Pogonus > Pogonus chalceus. Next base: position 7,590,282 of record CM008233.1, on the reverse strand, counting down.
ATTATTTTCAGTAACAATAAATTTAAGATGTTCGGATTTGTTATTTTTGAATAAAAAATTGGATTTTATTATGACTGACAGTGTACTAATCGAATAACCTTACTACATGTAAAAATTGCAATTTTGATAACTTAAAAATTAATATAAATTAATCATACTATAAGGCCAAAGGACATTAACGTAATAAAACTAATTGCTGTATCATAAAACAAATTTATTTATTAATAAATTAAATACAAATAAACAAATAAGCTTTAATAAGTAATTTTATTATTATTTATTTCTATAAATAACATCTATTGACTGTTAAAATATCGCATAAGTATTTTAATTCTAACAGTTCATTCATGAGATAATTGTTTTTGACAAACGCTTTTTGGATTTCCATCGCTTCTAGGTAGTCCAACCTTAAATCTTTACCTTTTTTTGTGTAAAATTTAAAATTAGATGTATAAGTTATTAATTATACCAGATTTTATTTAAATTTCGAATTATAATTTAATATTTATTGACAGTGTATAATTTATGAAAAATACAATAGCTGGTTTTTTCTGGATAAGATATGCGTCTGTATATTTTTATCTAGTGTCTTATTAGTTTTTGATAAAACTATATTGATTATTCTATGGAGCAGGGTAAAGAATACGGCTTATTTTTACTTTATTATAACAAATATTGCAACGAGTATGACAACACTTTTATTTATAATTTTTTTGATATTAAAATTATTCTAAAAATCTTCATTCGATTTGATAAATATATTTTATTTACGTTATTTTATTCTAATTAATAGATTATTAATTAAATTCTTATTTTATAAAATAAATTGTTCCCTTTTAACCTACGAAAATTATTTGTATCTAATTACTGGTAATTAATACATGTAGTTTCTTTTACTGGATCTTTTTTTATTTTGTTATACAGGTTATAGTTAAATTTTCATTACGCTATATTTTTCCTTATAAATATAAGGACAAATATTTAAATACAAAAGTTGTTCAGAATTAAAATGTGCGTCCAATGAACCCTTTTTAAATGATATATGATCACGAGATACAGATAAATTAAAAACTCCATCTTTAAGCAATTTACAGAGTGCTATGCAAAATAAAACAAATAACTTATTAATACTTTTTGTTTTTTTTTAATTGTTATTTTAATGTAAGGTAAATTGAAATAATGGCGACTTATTTCGAAATAAATTGTGAAATGTAGCTTCAAAATTATAAGTAATTTTTGTATANACTCTGTAAATTGCTTAAAGATAGAAATTTTATTTTTTCCTGTCTCCTCCGATTAAATTGTCGTAAATAATTTTTTAAAAAGTGCAATGAATGTACATTTATATCTCTATTATTTTTTATTTAAAATTTTTGTCCTAACATTAATAGGTACAAATTTAAGGCGTAATGAAAATTTTACCAAGGAATTTCTAATAAGTAAAAGAAAAAGACACTCGGTCTAAGTCACTTGCATAAAATATTTATTTTATTAATTATAAATTTATAGCATTTATAGCATCATAAAAATCGTTTATATTAATTTACATTTGAAGATTAATAATTTATTAGTTACATTAAATATTTTTCAACTAAAATTATAGATTATAATTATATACAAATTAAATACATTTAATAAGATAATTTTATTGTAAAATAATTTGTTTAAATCATGCAACCGGATGTAACATGATACTGATTAATGTTATTGATGCACAAAATAAAATGAATATTATTCCATAATTTATAAAAAATACTATTTCAGGTCCTCCAAGATTGCCAATATGGGGTACATATGCAATATCATTAATATTAAATTGGAATTTTCCACATTTTCCATTTCAACAATGGGCAAAAAAATACGGCAACATATTTGGAATGTATTTTGGTGACATCCCATGTGTTGTAACATGTGATAATGAAACGTGTAAAGAAGTTTTAAACCGAACTGAATTTGATGGTAAACCTGATTTACTTATTGCGCGTCTTAGAAATATAAATCAAAAGAAATTAGGTAATTTATTAATTAAAATATATTTATGATAATAAATAATTCATAAAAAATTAGGAATATTTTTCGTCGATGGACAATATTGGCATGAACAACGGAGATTCACATTGCGCCATTTACGTGATTATGGCTTTGGAAGACGATTTGAAACTTTAGAACGATTTATGGCTGAGCAAATTCAAAATGTTGTGGAATTTATGAAATACCCAAAGCATACATCAGAAGATAATGTAAGTAAATAAAATAGTTTTCTTATTTTTTATTATAAACATTTGGAAAAACATTTATTTTTATTTAATCATTAAATTTAATGATATTTATGCACAGCGAATTATAAGAATCTATTTTAGCTATATTCCTTATAACTATAATTATAGTTGTTTTACGCAGTTATAGATATTTTATCTATTAATCGCCATTGTACTCTATCTCTTTTTCTTTCATACCCATATTTCATTTCATCATCGGGAATAACAAAGTCTCAAATGGGTCGGGGTATTTCCGAAATTTGGAAACCTCTCGAACATTGCTATCGCAAAATTTAATCGTTGAAGATGATCTATTAGTTTTAATTCTTGCACAAGCTGAATTTTGTAAGGTTTAAGATGCAAATCCTTCCTTATAATTTTTTGTAGACGATTTTCGAATTTTTGACTCTTGACCCTTTTGGGACTTCCTATGTTATTGTTAATGTAATTTATATTAAATAAATAATCTTTGTGAAGTCTCGAAAAAAAATGTGATCAAAACATTTTTAAAATTATATTAATCTGTTTATTTAATATACAATAACAATTTTATGTTTTTATTTTAAGATAAAAACATATTTATAATTTTATTATATTTTTTTTACGCTGATACTAGATGTAAATTATTTTAAACACTCCCAGTAGGAACCGCTTATAACAACGAAGAACGGGAACAGCAAAACCGGTCGTAATAACCGAGTCATTTTATTAGAATTAAAAATATCCTTATTTAATTTAGAGATATTATAATAATACTTTCATTAAATAATTTTGTAAAACATATTTTGCTTTCAAAGCTCCAGCTTCCGTTAAAAAATCGTATCCATAAAATAAAAGTTCAGCAATAGGTTTTTTTTTACATGATACTTATAAGAAGTATTAACCGTTACGTTATAAATTAATAGTATAACTATTAGAAATAACAATTTTTATACTTCTTATTATTAATGTCATAGTATAAAAATAAAAAGCTTTTTATTTAATTAACAATGGTACTATCATAAACCATAAATTTTTCTGAATAAGATATTGATAATTTTTTGTTTGCAAATTTAAATTGTTACTTATTATTTTTGTAGCGTTAATATTTATATATTTTATACAAATACCTGCAAATATATTTGTTTATTTTATTGTAAACTGTATTAAATTAATTTATTTAAATTTATTATGTTGTCCTTTTATTGTCAAAGCATACATATATTTTTACAACAAATTTTACATGAATTAAAATATTAATTTATAACGAATACCATCACTTTACAAATAAATTTATTATATTCATAATTTCTATTTTTATTATTAAGGATTAATGGTTTGCTTTTTTTTTTCAATAAAATATCCTAATTATGCAAAATTCAATCTTTTTCTAAATTACTTTTCACAATAAATTACGAGAATAACATGGATTCTTCTATGGTAAGGCTACTTTAAATGTTTCTGGCTTCCTTATTTTTGAAAATACACATACATACATCCTTGTCAAAATATATTTTTTCTACAGTCGCTATACAAAGTAGGCGTTTTGCGCCCTCTTTTGTGTGCACAAAATGGTACTTTGCCGCTCTAGAGCGACAAAGTAGAAAAATCGTTCGCTGTCCAAATTTTTATAATATGTTACTTGTTTACAATCTTAATGGAAATGTTTAGTCAAAAATTAATACCACTGTCGTTACCTACACATTTATTACCTTCACAAGTCAATTTGACATATAATTGCTCTGTTAGTATATTACATAACCAAACAAAATATGCCCTGCTAAGGAGTATAGAAATAAAATAGGGCATTCATTTACAAAAACGAAATTAAAAATGCTTAGATTAGATTGAATAGCTCAGTAAGAATAGAAAATAACGACAAATGATTTTTTTTATTATTTTAAAATAAAGTTCGTTTAATTTATAAAAAAAAAAAATGATATTAAAAAATCAATTATGTTCAGTTTAACTACAATTGATATATAATATCAATATAATGTCACGGCGAAACTAATATTCCTATCTCACTCCGCACCACACTCTATAGTGTGCAAAGATAGCAATAGTGTGACATCACAGTAACACCAAAAACAAATTTCAAATATCTCTTAAAGTTTGTGGCGACTGTAGAAAAAATCTTGTGTGTATTTCGAGCGCATGCCGAGAAAATGTCGCGCTCCTAAATCGCGCGGCAACAATCTCTCAATCGACAATGTCCCACTTTGCGCTCTTAATACACAAATAACTATTGTACTAACCATGAAGTTTACCAATGATATTAATATTATTTTTTTCAGCATCTCTTTATTGAGTTACAAAAGTGTTGCTTTTTTTAACATTAATTCAGTTTTCGAACATTTTATCATAAAGATTATTATATAAAATATCACGTGACAATTTAATTTATTTCATTATTTGTAAATAATTCTCCTTTACTTCGCTATAAGTACAGTACAGTCGTACTGTATATTAAAACCGTAAAAAATAAGACCCTTACACATACATTTTTGGACTCAAAATACCCCTAATCTGTGATTTTTGAGAAACCGAGTATATACAAGAATTGCTCGTTAAATATTATATATCTATGCAAAATAATCATAACTATGGAAAGTAACATTTTTAGAACCGATTTAAAATAGAATATTAAAAATTAGCAATTATTTTGCTAAAAAGATACTGATCTACATGTGATATATTGCTAGAGCATAATAGAGATAAGACAGATTTTATTTTTTCTTCTATATGTAAAATAATTATTTAAACTATTACGCCATAATAAAACATTTTTAACTTAAATGTGAACTGACGTCAAATATAATTTTACCAAATCTACGAGCTTATAGTAATATAGCAAAAAAAAATTAATTTATAAATTATTATTTACCTTATTGCTTCAGCAACATTTATACTTCTTTGATAGAATCCAAAAATATATCTGCAACAAAAGCATTTATGTATATTAGTTTATTAATTTAATAAATAAAATTATATAATTCCATTTCTAGGATGTTCTAAGACACGATGGTTCATTTCTCTTTCCGGACATTTTATACCCAACAATGCTTAATTCCATAATGAGTATTTTTGGTATGGAACCAGCTTTATTTGATACAGAAAAATATAGATACTTCCGTATATTAGGAAAATCAGTATTACAACTACAACATGGTATGTTTGGAATGGGAGCAGTTAATGTAACACCTTGGTTAAGATGGATTGCTCCAAAAACAACTGGAGTTACTGATTTACTTGAAACAAATAAAGTTTTATTTCCATTTTTTAAGGTTATTATTTAAATATTCTATTATATTTAAATTACTTATTGTAATTTATTTATTAGAGTGTTATCGAAAATGTTCGTAAAACAAAAGTCGATGATGAAGAAGTACGATGTTTCTATGATAGGTATTTTAATAAAATGAAAAACAATGAAGATGATGATGAATCCAATTCATTTACAGGTTTAAACTGATATTATATTTTCTTTTTAAGATAAAATAATAAATTTTATTTTTTTTCACAGATGATCAACTTTTAATGGTAACAATTGATTACATGTTTCCTGCAGTGAGCGCTGTACCAGTTGTGTTTGTTCAAGTTATATTTTGTTTATTACATTATCCGCAAGTTCGTAAGAAGATGCAACAAGAAATTGATGAAGTTGTTGGAAGGGGCAGACTTCCAACTTTAGATGATAGAAAAGAGTAGGTTTCTATTTAAATTAACTTTAAATGATATACTTATTGAATTATTTTCTTATTTTATGTTTTAGTTTACCATATACTGATGCTGTTATAAGAGAAGTTCTGAGAAGAGAAACTTTAGTTCCTATTGGAATTTTGCATAGAGTGATGAAAGATACTACATTAAGAGGATATTCTATACCTAAGGTATATATACCATATATAGAGCATTCAGCGCAAAACTGTACACTTTTAGACTCTTATTTTTTTTAAATTTTTTATCCATTTGAAAAATAGTTTCTCTTAGAATTTTAGCTCTTTATTTCAAACCGCTTAAAAGATATAATATTTTGAAAAATGAATTATTTTTTTTTTTAATTTTTTCTTAATTTAAATAATTAGATGGGATTTTTAACAATGTATGTATCGATTTTTTTTTTGACACTGTTATTTTTTAACGTATTTTAAGACTAGTCTCGTAATTGGCAAAAAACTTCTAAAATACTTTAAGAAATTTTGAAATCGTGAATAAATAAATAATATTAAATTATCTTTATCAATTACTGATAGTGTTTATTATCAAGCATTATTGCCTTCAATAATATAGTATAAAAAGCAAGAAATTAGTTTAAGAGAAAAAATCAGATTAAAATTTTTTTCATAATTTCAAAAATCTTAAATTGATAAAATAGGCAGCATTATTTTACAATTTTTCTAAAATGCATTCAAATTTTTAATTAAAAAAATGTCCTTTTTTAATTTTTCTATATTTTATTTAGAACATAAGTAGTACATTAGTACATTTAAGGATAAAAAAAAATCAAAATTCAAAATGTAGAGATTGAGTCAATTGCCTATTTCATGACTAATCTTAATTTTTTTTTTTTTTAAATAACAATATTCTATAAAAAAATTATATGATACATACATTTTTAAAATTTACATTTAACTTTT
>CM008233.1:7520051-7576275 GCA_002278615.1 Pogonus chalceus | reverse complement strand
TGTTTTACCAAGGAGAAACTTCTCATTACTTGGTGTACGCAGACTTTTTCTGGCTAGTGTATATTAAACTCTTTTTTTTTTTTAAACCTTCTAAGAGGAGAAATTTTAACTAGTTTACGGGCATAGCGAAAAAATTGTTCCAAATTAAAAAAAATCATAACTTCTACATCCCTTTCATTTTGATAATGACACTTTTAGTTTGTTTAACTAATAATTTAAAAAATTTAACTTTTTAGGAAGCTATTAAACAACATAAAAATAGTTTTAGTGAAGATTTAAAAAGAGATTTTATTGATATGTACTTAAGCGAATTGAAAAAAATTGAAAATAATGAATATTCCTCATTCACAGGTAATTGATAAAATTAAATGCATAAAAAACATAATTACTTAATCATTTTTAAATTTATAGAAGAGCAATTACTACTAACGGCAGTAGACTTTTTGTTTCCTGCGCAAACAGCTACTACAGTAATACTTTCATTTTTATTTATACAATTGTTATTGCATCCAGAAGTTCAAATTAAAATACAAGAAGAAATTGATCATATCGTTGGACGAGATAGATTACCAACTTTAGATGATAGACCAATGTAAAGATTAATTAAAATTTTTTAAATAAATTTATATGTACATATTTAAATGATTTTTTAGGATGCCTTATACAGAAGCAAGTATACGCGAAATAATGAGATTAGACCCTTTAAATCCGCTTGGAGTTGCAAGAAAATGTATTGAAGATACATATTTAGGCGGATATTTTATTCCCAAAGTAATAAAAAATACCTAAAGTTATTTGGACTATTTTTATTATAAACTTTTTTTTTTTACAGGGAACAATGATGTTACCTTGTTTAACTAGTAATAACACAGATCCTGATATATGGAGAGACCCGAAAAATTTTAGACCCGAAAGATGGCTTGATAATCAAGGAAAACTTAAGAAAAAAGATTACACTATGCCCTTTGGTGCAGGTATGAATCTAATTGAAAAACAATTTTTTGTAACTTAAAACTAATTTTAATTCTCAAATTTCATTTAAAAAAAAAATCTAATATTTACAATTATTAAATAATAAAACTTGCTATTTAATAGTTATTAAACTTTTAAAATTAATAGTTAAAAAAAATTAAATTTAAAATACGGTATCAACATAAATTAAATGTTCCTAACTTAACAAAATCAAATAAATAATCGGAACTATTGCTGGATTAAAATCTGTTAAATATAAGTTAAATTTCGGTTAAATTTCGCTTGAAAATCAGTTAAAAACACAATAAAATATAAATGGGTATGAGGCCACTAATAACCAAGAAAAATAGAAAAGATTCTATTTATTTTGAGTACTAACGATCTTTAAAATACCAGTTAAAAATGAAAGCTACAGATCGGTTAAAAATCAATTAGATAAGTGTTCAAATTCGGTTAAAAGCCGGTAAAAATCAGTTAAAAACACAATAAAAAATCAGTTAAAAGCCGTCATCAAAATAAAAAAAAAATACGAACCTAAAAAAATTATTTAAAAATTGGGAACTATAGCTCAATATTAGTAAAAAACCGGTAAAAAAATACTTTTAAATTGGTTCCAAATCAAAAACATAAAAAAATTATATTTAGTTTAGCAGAAGACTTGTTAAAATGGGTTAAATTTTATTTAGTGCTAAAAAATAGCAACCGAAAAAAGATCTATTAAAACTATCACAATTCATCAATTAAAAATTGGTTAATAGCAGATTAAATTTTAAAAAACCGGTCTTAATTTTCAACACTAATAAATACCTAAACTTATAGGCTAGATATTTATATACTTTATTATATTTTAATTGTATTGTAAAATATAATAAAAGCTAGTCAAACCTGTTAACACATTTTTATCAAATGTGATATATAAAACAAATTAATGACAAATATATGTACATATATTAATAAAAATGAATTACCTTCCTTCCATTCTTCATAAACGTATCCAAACTGATGTAAAATATCACCTCATATATTGAAAGTTCATTATTAAAACACAGAAATCACTAAACAAATACATTTTTCACAGGAAAGCGTCTTTGTGCTGGAGAAACATTTGCACGACAAAATATGTTTCTATTTTTCGCTGGACTAATGCAAAACTTCACATTTAAAGTACCAATCGGTTCACCGCAGCCCAGCGTTAAAACACATTTGCCTGGTTTCAACGTGTCGCCAAAAGAATTTCTTGTTCATGCAATACCCAGAGACTAAAATATAAAAATAAATGTTTTCGTTAGTATTTTGATTAATAAAAATTATTAGATGTATGATGTATGGCTACGTCAGATTGTTGTATAAATTTAAACAAAATAAATTATGTTCTCTGTGTATTTAATTAAGCCCTTTACATAATGCTGTATCCTCGCGTGGCATCAAAAAATAATATATTACTGAAGGTAATAATATTTATTAATAGCACATTTATCTTTACATATATTTACGTTTAACAACAATTTATTTTAAAATTTTATCTGTTAATATAAGAAATGCTATAAAACTCAATGTTTGCAAGTTATTATTTCAAATTCATGTAAACAAAAGAATACAAACTAATATTTTCATTTAAAAAACGATATAGATATCATATTTTTATAAGAATAATCACTTATTTTTTATTAATTTCGAGTTGTGTCTAACAATATATTATTTTTAAGATAAAATAATATCTCATAATTATTTACTTAATTATATGCGAAATTTGTACAGTCTTATATCTGTTAATTTATTATATTTACACTAATTTTTTTATAAAATACATAAATCTTCCTACATATCTGCAAAATTATATTTCTTTAGTAAGAAACTTTCAAACGGGTAAGACGCTGGCCAAGATGGGAACGAAAAATGGAAATTCAGCAGGTACATATTAAATTGTTTTAATAATTTTATTTGCATTAAGAAAATTTATTTTTTAATCTATTTTATTCTAGAAAAAGGAGGCGCAATTGAATTTGAAGATGCAGTATCACTCACTGGTAAATACAAATATTTATTTACTCTAAAATATATTAAAGTAATTAATAAAAATTAATAAACATTTATTCAAAAATAACAAAAGTCGATTTCACACTAAAAGTCGGACAAATTGACAATTCTCAACATAAATAAATATCCTTGGCAATAATTTTACAAGTTGTAAAAAAAATATTTATTTTTTCCCTATTCTTCCTATCACTTTTAAGGGCTTCTTTATTATAACTCTGTCTAATTGTCATTTTCTTCCCAAAATATCTCACAAATGCTCGATAATATTTAAATTTAGAGACAGAATAGATTGTTTTTAAAATGTTATAATATAAAAAACTTGAGCTCATTTAAATAATTTAATTAGAGAGAATCAATTCTTTTGTAATCTTAATGAATTATAAAGCACTCCAAAATGTCCAATTTTAAGTAATAATGTTTTATAAACTTGTAAATATTTCATTTTATTCGCTGTGTTCTTAATAAATATGCAATTTTTTACCCTTGAACCTGATATATTATTTCAAATAAAGATTTAAGTAATTAAAATAACAAAAAAAGAAAAAAATGCATAAGTTAAAATATTTAAAACTACAACTTCTAAAATAGACTTGTCCGACTTTCAGTGTGAGCCACTGTTAATTAATAGTTACAAAAAAAAAAATTCGGTAATGAAAAAGAAATGAATTATAAGAAAAATAAATATGATAAAATTATAATTCATCTACAGGATATGGATGGTACAATATATCACTATTACTAGTATGCGGTGGTTTACTTATGGCTGTAATTATGGAAACAATGAGTATGAGCTATATTTTACCTGCTGCACAATGTGATCTCGAACTAACGTTGCAAAACAAATCTATCTTGTCTATGGTTAGCTTTTTAGGTAAGTTTATTTATTCAAGCTATTACATTAATCTTATCAATATTTATTAAAATTTCAGGTGTTGTGCTTAGCTCTATGTTATGGGGTTTTATTGGCGATACTATTGGAAGAAGAAATGTTGTTATTATCACAACTTATATTAGTTTTGTCATGACAGTTTTATCCAGTTTATGTCCTTATATTTGGCCATTTATTGTATTTCGATTTTTAAATGGATTCTTGTATGGAACAATAAATTATTATCTATTATTATAAAGCCAATTAATGATTTTGTTTAAATTACAGCATCGGTGGTCCATCAGCCGTAACATATGCGTATTTAGGTGAATTTCACAACAATGCGCATCGAGCTAGGGTACTATCATGGGCAGCTGCTTTTATTGCAGTAGCAACAATTACACTACCAGCTCTAGCTTGGATCATTTTACCAATGGAATGGTCTTTAGTTATACCAGGTTTAGATATGACGCTACGTCCATGGAGATTGCTTATTATTTTATACGGATTGCCTGGAGTTATCTCAGCAACATTACTATTAAGATATCCTGAAAGTCCGAAATTTATATGGGTCAATGGAAATTCTAACAGAGTTTTAGAAATTTTACGAGATATGTACGCTACAAATACTCGTAATCCTAAAGCTATGTACCCAGTACGTTTATTTTTTTATACTACTTAATACCAAAATTAAACTATATTAAATTTTCAGGTAACAAGAATAGCAGAACAAACTGAAAAAAATTTAGATCTAGACCAAGCAAGTTCAGTTAGGGCATCCAAAAAAGCGATGATACTTTTAAAATCTATGTGGGAACAAACTGCACCACTTTTTAAAGTACCTCTTATTTTAAAAACAATTATGACATGTACTTTACAATTCGGTGTTTTCGCATCGTATGTTTTAAATTCATTTTAATTCAATCGAAATATAGTAATTATTAACTTATTGAATTTTTAGATCAAGTGGATTTTTAATGTGGACTCCAGATATATTAAACAAAGTTACAAATTTTATGCAAAATAATCCATCAAGTTCTGTTACAGTTTGCGGTGCACTTGATTATGTAAAAAATAATACATTATATGCAACTGTATCAGATGATGTAAGGAATTTAAAACATTTCATATTTAATTGTGATTAATTTTGAATAATTTTAGGTTGAAATAATACCAGATTGTTTTGATGTTGTCGACGAAGAAGTTTTTAAAATATCACTTATTTTAGGCGCTGTTTTTGCGTTAGGTTATATTTTTATTGGAGTTATTATTAATTTAACCGGAAAGAAGTTACTTTTAGGTATTATTAAAATACATATTTATATTAAGTACCTGTTAAAACATGAATTTTCTTTTAGTATCTTTATTATCGCTTTCTGGATTGTCAGGGCTAACTTTGACTATTGCTGAAAGTTATATTATAATAGTATTGGTACTAGGTTTATTCTTAATGGCTGGTACATGTGTTGGTATAATAAATACAGTCGTAGTAGATTTGTATCCAACACAATATCGCGCAATGGCGATGGCAATATCTCTTATGATGGGCAGATTTGGAGCTGTAATGGGATCAAATGTAATAGGAAAAATGTTAGAATACAGTTGTGACTTAACTATCTATGTATTTGCAGGCGAATATTTAGGTATTTTATTCAAATATTTACAAATCATCTTTATAATAATTCTATTTATTTTCTTACAGTTCTTGTAGCAATTTCATTATTACTTCCAATTCCGTTAATCATAAAAAGATCGAAATCAGTATAAATAGGAAATTAAATTTAGGTATTTTGAAAATTGTTATTTATAAATGTATATATTAAATTCTAAAATAAATAAACGATGCAATTATTTAAATAATTTAAACTTTTTCATGTATCCCTGAACATCCTGTTTAGGATAAGGTTTAAGTACTAAACAAGTTGGTATATTTTCTGGTTGTTCAGTCCATAATTTATGTTTTATATTATTTTCAACTAATTTTGATTCTAATATTTTTAAACTTTCTTCGTTTGGTGCCTAAAAAATCAAACATTAGTATTTTAAATAATAATTAATTTATTTATTTATTGCCTCTAAAACAACTTTATGCATATTATCCAAATCAGAAAGATAAGTTTTCATATGTTCATCATCATGATAAAGATGTGTAACCGCGCAACATGCATGGCATGCTTGCGCAATAATTGCACCAACAGGCCAATTCATTGTTCTTAATAAATCTCCTCGCACAACAACATATTGAACAATTGAATTTGACATCTAAAATTCAGATAAAGGGGTTAATTGTTGATAAAAATTAACAGAACCACTTGTTCATAAACATAAGTTTATATTATTAATTAGCTTGCGCTTCAAACTGTTTGTTTCATCATCTCAATAATTATAAATTCTAGCCAATAATTGAAATAAATAAACTGATTGAGAATAAGATTCAAGAATTTTCAGTGGTAGAATTAAAATCATATTTCATGAATAGCATATGACGCCAAAATAGAAAAGAGAAGAGGATAAAAAACAAAATTATAAAGCGAAAAAATGAATTTTTGAAAATTGCAGTAGAGTAACACCTCAACTTTAGCGCCATTCTTTGTCATATGTTTTCACGCAGGCGTACAATTAATATTGTACGCGTGGAATATGTATTTGAAACAAAAATTATTTATTTCACAAGATATTTATATAAAATAGTGTATATTTTTAGTTTCTATTATTTTAAAAAGTTTTAGTGGAAATTTAAAAAAAAAATTTTGCTTACTTTTATACTTATCATATAAATACCGTCACCGACTGTCGTGGCTGCTACTGCATCAGCTCATATATATTCTTTGAGCTCATCTGTCAAACTGTGAAACTGACACGTAGCTTCTAAAATATATATTCCTGTATTAAACTCTAAAAAAAGGTAATTAAATTAATATTTTATAATAATTCAGTATAATTATTCAGGATTATAACGTTTATTGTACTATTTAGCGTAAATAAATGTATGATATGCAACTAACCTGATTTATTTTTTGGTTTCTTTAGTTTTTAACATCTAAATTTCTCATTTTTTAATTACAGCCTAAAAATGGCAATGGTAGAACAACCATGCTATACTTTAATAAATGCTCCATTAGATACAGAACCATACAATGAAATGCAATTAAAAATGGACTTGGGTAAACTATTATTTAATTTATTATTATTAAACACATTTTGATTCAATGTTTTTATTTATTGTAGAGAAGGGTAATACGAAACTTAAAATTGAAGCATTAAAGAAAACTATACATATGATACTAGCTGGTGAAAGATTACCCGGTCTTTTAATGACAATTATTAGATTCGTATTACCATTACAAGATCACACGATAAAAAAATTATTATTAGTATTTTGGGAAATCGTTCCAAAAACTACTCCAGATGGAAAACTTTTACAAGAAATGATTTTAGTGTGCGATGCTTATCGAAAAGTAATTTAATTCTTATTTAATTTGAAAAATTAAATTATTTTTTGGTAAATTTTAGGATTTGCAACATCCCAATGAATTTTTACGTGGCTCAACTTTAAGATTTTTATGTAAATTAAAAGAACCTGAACTTTTAGAACCCCTGATGCCAGCTATTCGTGCTTGCCTGGAACATCGGCATTCTTATGTTCGACGAAATGCTGTTCTTGCAATTTTTACCATTTACAAGTATTTAACCAATATATTATAATCACTATATTGAATTACATACAATAATTTTTTATAGGAATTTCGAGTTTTTAATCCCTGATGCACCAGAACTTGTTGCAAATTTCTTAGATGGTGAACAAGATATGTCTTGCAAACGAAATGCCTTTTTAATGTTATTACATGCTGATCAGGAACGCGCATTATCTTACCTTGCATCTTGTATTGATCAAGTTACATCATTTGGTGATATTCTTCAACTTGTTATCGTCGAACTTATTTATAAGGTATAATTTAAAATCATATTGTTGAAATTTATATTAATGTATATTTATTATTAGGTTTGTCATGCTAATCCAGCAGAAAGATCAAGATTTATTCGCTGTATTTATAATTTATTAAATTCAAATAGCCCTGCTGTACGTTATGAAGCTGCGGGAACACTTGTTACTTTGTCTAGTGCACCTACAGCTATTAAAGTAATTATTATTTTATATTTACGTTATTGTATAATAATTTTACAATATTTTAGGCTGCAGCTAGTTGCTACATCGAATTAATCGTTAAAGAAAGCGATAATAATGTTAAATTAATCGTTTTGGATCGTTTAATCGCGCTTCGCGATCATCCAGCACATGAACGAGTACTTCAAGATTTAGTCATGGATATCTTAAGAGTTTTGGCTAGCCCTGACTTAGAAGTTCGCAAAAAGGCTTTAAATTTAGCAATGGATTTAGTCTCTTCCAGAAATATTGAAGAAATGGTTCTTGTTTTAAAGAAAGAAGTTTCTAAAACACATAATGTTGAACATGAAGATACAGGCAAATATCGACAATTGCTCGTTCGCACGTTACATGCCTGTTGTATCAAAGTATTTAGTTAAAAAAGTTTCAAATGAAATTATTTTTAATATTATTTATAGTTTCCAGACGTTGCTGCTACAGTTATTCCAGTATTAATTGAATTCTTGTCAGATACTAATGAATTAGCTGCATCTGATGTATTAGTTTTTGTTAGAGAAGCTATTCAGAAATTCGAAAATTTACGCCCATTAATTATTGAGGTAATCATTCCTTACAATACATATTTCATTTTTACATAAAATTATTTTTATTAGAAATTATTGGAATCCTTCACTGATATAAAATCAGTTAAAGTTCATCGAGCAGCATTATGGATTCTCGGTGAATACAGTAACACAGTAGATGACATAGAAGCAGTTATGAAGCAAGTTAATCAAACATTAGGTGAAATTCCATTGGTTGAAGCGGAATTAAAAATTGTCGCTGGAGAAAAAACAGACGATGAATCCACACAAACTTCTGGTACTGCAAGTACTAATTCAAAACTTGTTACTTCTGATGGTACATATGCTAGTCAATCTGCATTCAATACAACACAGTAAGTTCAAGTAAAAACGTAATTTTATTTCCTTATTACTATTAAAATGTATTATTTTAGATCAGTAAAGAAAACTGAAACAAGACCACCGTTAAGACAATATTTAATGGATGGAGACTTCTTCATTGGTGCATCGTTAGGAACTACATTAACAAAATTATGCTTGCGTTATATTGCTTTAATCAAAGACGCTAAAAAGCATAACAAATTTTGTACTGAAGCTATGTTAATCATGGCATCTATTCTTCACTTGGGAAAGTCAGGTATAAATCAAGTGAAATACAAATTTGATTGTTTCTTATAATGAATATTTTTGTACAGGATTGCCGTCTAAAGCAATTACAAACGATGATTCTGATCATTTACTTCTTTGTTTACGTGTCTTGTCTGAACGTGCACCAGCAATTGTTAGTATTTTCAATGAACACTGTCGTTCTGCTTTAAGTATTATGCTTGCCGCTAAATCTGAAGAAGAAGAATCAACGCAGAAAGCTAAAGAAAAACCTGGCTCTCTTGTTCAAGCTGATGATCCCATTTGTTTTATACAATTAACTGCTGGTAGAGGTGGTGATCTTGGTGGTGAAAATGTTTTTGAAATGTCTTTATCACAAGCCGTTGCTGGTGGTAGATCTGGTGGTCTAGGAAGTGAAGTAGCATCATCTGTTAATAAATTGAATAAAGTTACACAGCTTACTGGATTTTCTGATCCTGTCTATGCCGAAGCCTATGTTCATGTTAATCAATATGATATTGTTCTCGACGTATTGATTGTAAACCAGACAAGTATGTATTACTTATTCAATTTATTATATATTCTTAATTAATTGTATAATTTGTTTAGATGATACTCTACAAAATTGCACATTAGAGTTGGCTACTTTAGGTGATTTAAAACTCGTTGAAAAACCACAACCAGTAGTATTAGCCCCTCATGATTTTTGTAATATTAAAGCTAATGTAAAAGTTGCTTCTACAGAAAATGGAATTATATTTGGTAACATAGGTAAGAATTTCATCAAATTTAATTTGTATAATAAATTAAATTTAAATAATCGATTATTTATAGTTTATGATGTAATTGGAGCAGCATCTGATCGTAATGTTGTTGTTCTAAATGATATTCACATTGATATAATGGACTATATTGTACCCGCAAATTGTAACGATACTGAATTTAGACAAATGTGGGCCGAATTTGAATGGGAAAATAAAGTATCTGTTAATACCACAATCACTGATTTGTCAGAATATCTTAAACATTTATTAAGAAGTACTAATATGAAATGCCTAACTCCCGAAAAGGTAAGCCAAATAATATTTGTAGAAACATTAATGCTTAAAGTCGCTGAACTTCTATATAATTAATATATGTCGCAAAAGTATAATTTTAAAATATAGAATATTTAACTTCAACAAATTATATGTTATAAAATACAGCTAAATACATTTATTTATGTATTTAGGCTTTATCTGGTCAATGTGGATTTATGGCTGCAAATATGTATGCGCGATCAATATTTGGAGAAGATGCTTTAGCTAATTTGAGTATTGAAAAACCCTTCAACAAACCAGAAGCTCCAGTCACTGGACATATTCGTATAAGGGCTAAAAGCCAGGTAATTATACACTGACTCTTTACATTAAAACATTAAAATAAAAAAATCTAACTTTAATTTATGTCCGACATAATAAATTTTCTTTCTATTAATTATTTTAAATAGTATTAATTAACATTTTAAAGATTACTTTAGTGATATATTTTTATAAAATTTATGAATATTTCCATATAAAACCATTTTATATACCGTTTATTTTACATTCGTGACATATGTGTTTTTATTTATTGAATGTTTTACTTTTAATTATTTTAAGATTTTATAAAATGTATTATTAATATTATAATTTTATTAATCAAGGGCATGGCGTTAAGTTTGGGAGACAAGATAAATATGACGCAAAAAGGAACTCAAAGCAAGGTAGTCGCTGCTTAAACTAGTTAAAGTATGTATGTATTAATAACTTTCTTTATATTTTATTTATAATTAAGCACATGATTTTATTACTGTATATCATATTATATCAAAATATTATTGAAAATAAATATTATACTTAAAATAAAAAGTAGCAGTTACATTTTCACTTTTATTTTATTAATTAAAGTTTATTTTGAGAGAAATAAAATATAATACTACGTTATATATTGAAATAAAATATTTATTTGCTCTACGGGATTATTTCAAATGGTTTTTGTTATATGGATAAAATTCATACTTGTTATCTTTAATACTCCACATATTACTTACATAACTTTATTATAATTACAAATGGTATCAATAAATAATTAACAGTAATTATAGTTCATGCATAATGTTTATTAATTACTGGGAATATAATTATAACAAACATCTTGTGTTGGTAGGTAGAACAGCTTTTTCATTACTCTTATTCAGCAGCTTCTGATTAGGTGAACGCTGAGTTTTAATATACGATGTTTTCCTTTAATCATAATCTGAAATAATAGAAAAATAAATTAATACTACATAATCCATTAATTATAGTTTATTTAATTATTTATTAAAACAAATTATTCTTTAATAATAATAATATACAAATATTAAATTTTACGAAAAGTAAACACGGTAGTTACGTACCTTAAAATAAATAATTTATTCCTCTTCTTCTTCCTCCTCTTCTTCCTCTTCCTCTTCTTCTTCCTCTTCTTCTTCCTCTTCCTCTTCTTCCTCAACTTCTTCCTCTACTTCTTCCTCTGGTTCTGGTTCGAAGGTAGGCTCTTCAAGATCTTCATCAATAGCTTGTTTACCTTCTTCCTCACCTTCGGGACTTTCTGGGTCACCAGCTTTCTTGCCTGGTCTTTCGCCGAACCATTTTGGCAATTTGGCTATAGATTTATACAAATTAAAATTATACATATATCATTATATATTTTTATATAAAATATATCACTAAATTTGACCCGCAGTTTCGAAAATTTTAATTCTAATATAAAGAAATAATTATAAAAATTCACTTAAAAAATCAGTAATTTTTTGGTAATTCAGATGTATTTCCCGTATTAATACTACTAAAAAAATAATAAATAAATAATACAGCATATATCAAATTTAGTGAATTTAAAGTAATACTAAATAGCTCGATTTGTTCACTGTGATTCAACAAATTATGTTCTAATATAAATTTTATAAAAAATGTTTTTTTTTTTCAATAATCAAAACACTTAAAAATTCTTATAAAAATTGTAAAATATAAAACAAATAAGATTTGTCCATATTATAAAATAGAACTTAGAACAAATCTAGCACGTATTAAAATACAAAAATATTTATTATACAACGAATAGGCATATTATGAAATTAAAATATTATTGGGATGTAAAAAAGCGACAAAAATTTACATTCACAAATCACAAATAATACATGGATAAAAGTGAAATGTGGTCAGTTGTATATATCTTCTAAATGTACGTTTATACAGCTAAAAAGTGCGTATCTATTTAAAAATAATATTGTGCAATATGTTTAGGATGTACTGTTGTATACTCACACTTCTGGCGTGCGTCCCATTGTCCGCTTCTGTCCTTCCAGGTGCGCTCAGAAATTTCCTTGTTCAAATCCTCAAGACCCTGTCAGAATAAACGATAACAAAAAATGTGTAAGGTACAAAGACAGGACACAAGCAATTGGTTATAAGGGACACATGGACCGTACGATTTCACCAAACTTTACGAGAATTATCAAGTTAATATGAATTGTTATTTACGTACGGGCAATTCACCTTATATTTAAAAATAAGTCATTTTAAAAATTCTTCTTAATCTGAGAAAAATAGTAAATAGCCCGTAGCACGACGAAGTTTTATAAAACAGGTACATTTATGTTTGCTATTGTGTATTGAGTGTAGACGGTACAACGTTAAACGTTAACGGAACACAAAACAATTTCGACGTGCAGGTGTAATCACCTGCTGAACTTACATTTACTGCGACCCATAAATTCATCCATTTTTTGTTTCCATACTTTTTCATTAAATTCCATTTGTAATGTATCATATCCCTGAGTATTTAAACATTGATCAGATATAATTAAATATGATTTAGAGAAAAGGGGCTAAAGGACTATTATTTTGGAAATTATTCAAATTTTTACTTACACCTTCGAACAATTTCTTTTTGTCATCATATGATCGGGTGTCAACACGACGTTCATATTTGGAGGCAACTTGGATTTTTGGCTGAAAATAATTTATTATTAATCAACAAGTCTAACAACAAATTTATTTTACATTTAAATATTTCATAATTTTTTAATACTTTTAAATATAATTTAATAACGACTATTATGTATAAATATACTTACTGGGTATTTGCCGGTAAGGGCTTCAGGGTCCAAACCCTTCTTCAAGGCTTTGTGTCTGAGTTGTTGCTTCTGTCTTTCCTTCAATTCTTTTAACTAAAACAATACGATCAATATAGATTTTGTTAAACATTATAATCTGATAAACTTACATCGTAGTCTTGTCTTTTCTGGCGTTCTTCCAAGTCATACTTTTCAGTTTCCAATTTGACAATGCAGTCCCAGAGTTCTTGAGCTTTGGCGCGGAGTTTATCAGCGCTGAGTCCATCAATGCTGAGGGGCTTGATACGGATGGACAGAGAAATTCTCTTTTCTTCTTCCAATTGTTCCTTGGTCTTGTTCCTTTCAATTTGAGCGGAGCTGAGGTTGGACTAAAATAATAATAAAAAATAATTGATAATTTATACAAATTATTTAATTAAAACTTACGCTGAGGTTGTCCTTCTTGGTGATGGTGAAGTTGGGACCTTTCTTGTTTTGTTCCTTGAGAGATTGCATCATAGCTTGACGTTTCTTTTCAGCTTCTTCAAGACGGCGACGTTTCTCTTCAATATCACGTTGTTTCTTTTCTTCAATTTCGCGGATGCGACGTTCTTCCTCTTGCTTCTTACGTTCAGCCATTTTCTTCTCTTCTTCGGCGCGGGTGACTTTGCGCTTCGCTTGCTTCTCCTTGAGCCGTTTGAGATCATCCTCTTCCTTGGCACGTTGTTTACGCCATTCCGCGATATATTCTTTAAGCTGTTCATCTAAATCAGATCTCTTTTGGTCTTGGCGCTACAAAAATAATTATTATATTAAAACCTATTCTTCAATATTTTTAATTAGTATTTTTTTACCTTGATGAATTCAGGATCTCCCTGCTGTTCACCCCTAAATAACGAAAACTCATTTAATAAAAAATTCTATTAACTAAAAGTATACTCTCGTCGTAAGCCGAGAAAATATATTTATTTATTTATTTTTACCTGTTTTGTTAATTTTTTTCATTAACATTCACCTAATTTAAAAAAATTATTTGAATCAAAATATTCCTTTTTTATATTATATATTATGAATATTATTCCTTTAAAAAACTATTTATTAATATATGTCAGAATGTTAATAAATTTATATTGAAAACATTAAATTCGTGAATTGAAAATTGAATAAAAATTATTAGTAGTTGTAATAATAATGTAGATAAAAAATATCGGCTGATGGCGAGAGATATATAAAGTTAAATGAAATTATTTATTGATTATAAAAATTACAGTAATAAAATATATTTTATAATATTTATAAAAGCACGAATGATATACATATACACGAGTATTATTATTTTATTTAATGGGAGAGCAAAAATCAAAAAAACACGTTTTAAACACACAAAAGCACAACATACCACAGCACAAAAATTACAAAATTTTAGACAAAGATTTGTGTGTTGTATTAGCATTTAAAAGTACGATACAATTACTTGGATATTATGCTAGTATAGACGGACACATTGCACATTTAAAAACATATATTCGGGTTTGGAATTTATGTACAAAAACAATACAAGAACATAGTTAACGGGAAAATATCGGTCAAGAAACGTAGAGCACTCTTGAAATTTGCAAGTGTTTAGAAAGCTCATTTTCAACATGTGCGCATAGTATCAAAACTTCAAAATCATTTTGTTTTTCATGTTTCAGAAAAATATCAATTAACTTAATTATTTATAAGATTATATTTGAAAGTATATTAATATCATTGCAGAAAATAATTAGTTCATAAACAAATTGAATTCATTAATCACAAAATTAATATTTGCAGAGTAAAAATCGAAGATTCAAAGCTAAAATTGTAGCAGCGCACAAGAATAAACTGCATATTGCACAAGAATCAAGAGTGGTTAGATCACAGATAGAAAATCTGTGGTTAGGTACAACTGAATCTGAATATGAGCTTTCGTTAGATCACTGCACACAATTTTAAAGAACAACTTACGTCAGAGTCGCTCTTCTACTCCTATAAACAAAAACAAAAGAGTACAAAATCAACTATTATATTCATTTATTGAAATTAGAGTATCAATTTTGCCGTGTTATGTGTGTTTTATTATAATCCTTTTGGCTCAGCATCTATTTACGAACATTGAAAAATACGAAATTTTAAATCGGAATTAGATACATTTGGAGCTGATGCGCTTTGCTGCAATTTTAATCACAGTGGGAACTCAACTTATAAATTAACACGAACATATACAACGGTTCTATGGAAATTATTTAATACATAATTAATTACTTTAATTAATAATTTCAAAACGAATTAGTTAATAATACTGATTACCCTAAAATAACATTTTTATTTAATATTTAATTTCATTGATTATTTTTATAAACATATCAAATTATTTACTTTAAGATTCTAATAAATATATTTTTTTGTATAAAAAGTATTTCTTTGTTTTGGAAATTATTAAATAAACATTAATTAATACAAAATAATCGCCATAGTAGTAAAAACATGTACATATAAAAAAATATTATCGGACAAAAATCGATGATAGGAAAAAAGCGAACGTAGGATTGACGAACACAAAAATAACATTGAGCGGTGGGTGATCTGCACGTTTTAAATTAAGCCAGACATAATTATTATATAAAAGCGATGTTGATGCACATGTAGACCTTCTCCCGTCGGTATCGGGTGAAGCAAAAGCTGCGACAACGACAACGCGGTTCGAAAATGGCGCATCACTTACTCGATTTTCCTTTCCGTATGCCTGTGTGTAGACAAATGACCATCGCATCAAGTTTGACAGGGGGAAGGGGAAACAAAAATAGAAAAAAGAATAACATCAGTCATTAAACCTATTATTAAACTCATTAAAAAATGTGTAAAAACAAATTTTTCCGTTTTAGATACCGCCAAATTGTTACGAAAATTTCGTCAATAATGAATGGTGATTTTGATATATGAATGAAATGTATTTTTCATGTATAATCTTGAGGAAGATTGAAGAAAGGTCCACTTACTTTCTGTAAAAAAAAATTATTCATCGTTAATATATTATTAAGGAATTTATGACAATAAAAAGATTCCAAAAGTAAATAAGATTTATTTTAAAATTCTTATTATAAATATTTTTCATGTAATTCCAATTTCAAAGATACATATTAAAGTTATTTATAAGTTTTATTACACTTTTATAACTTCTGGAAATTTTTTATTTATTTTATTAGTTTTCATTTAAAATAAAATATATATATTACAAAATTTATGATATTATAATAAATGGTTATTTTATAAGAAACTAAGATATGAATTTACCAGTTATTTTTATCGTATAGCAAAACTTTACAAGTATTTACCCGAAACAAGTTTTTAAATAGATTTTATTTTATATTTCAATATATGATAAAAAAATATAGAACTTACGTCTCAACATGTTCTTCGACTTCCTCCTCCTCCTCTTCGCTGTAAAATTAAAATATAACAAATAAGAACAGGGGTTCTAATCTAACATATAAAAAGCGAGCGAATCCTGTAGGATTTTTTTAGCCACAAAGCATTCTTTACACGAGGTGACATTTAACATAAACATGCACCTCTTAAACAAAAATATGATTAATGCGCAAGCACCTGGCGATGTATTCAGCAGCTATTGTTTTTTTAAGTGTACTTACGAGTAAACTTCTTCATCGTCGGACATGGTGGTGGGGGGTATTTAAACTAGAAATACAAAAATATATTAAAAAACCAAATTTATGATTTTTTATACTAAATATTTTTACTGTATAATATTATAGATCATCATTAAAAAATACAAAAATGTTATAATTACATTTAGTAAAGAGAAATTTTTGTAATTAATTTAATAGCTATATTTAAAATGAAGGAAAAACAGTTATGATCATATTTATGCTGACTATCCTTCCATGCGTTAAAAGAATGTTTCTTAATTGCGATATTTTGTACGGGTTTAAACGGAAAAGAATATAATTAAAAAAATTAGGCGTAAGTCCAAAAAATTATTTACGTATTTATATTTTTGCGGTCTATTTTAAGTTATAAAAAATTCTGTTGTTACTTACTAAATCTACTAGTTTGGGCATCATTCCCATTATTATGTAATTTTTCTTGAATTGCGTTTTAAATTTATTGTTTGTATTGTATTTGTTTCATTAAAGAAAATGTTAAATTTTTATTATGAACTAAAATTAAATCAATTTCTCTGCAATGATGCAGAAATTAATCTAACATTAAGAAATTATTAGTTTGTAAGTTTAATAAAACTTTTAACGCATTAATATTCAAGTTGTAGTTGTTCTTATAAATGAAATATAATCTATATTTTTTTCGTAAAAAAAAGAATTATAGCTTTAAGAAAAAAGTCTTATAATTTCATTTTTTTTTAGAAAAATCTGTGTTTCGATGTAACGATAGAAGCAATAATGCTTATAGCAATACTGTATTTGGTCTGGCATATCATGTTCATCATCTAT
Source organism: Pogonus chalceus (assembly GCA_002278615.1). Classification (NCBI taxonomy): domain Eukaryota; kingdom Metazoa; phylum Arthropoda; class Insecta; order Coleoptera; family Carabidae; genus Pogonus; species Pogonus chalceus. The sequence goes on along the minus strand of CM008233.1, from coordinate 7,558,493 downwards.
TCTTAGCTCCCGCAGTCGCGTATTGGATAAGTTGAGCTGTGTTACGTTGAATACTATCTAGCGTTTAAAATTAGATCTTTGCGCTTACACAAACAGTTCGAAATATTTATCTGTATAATTTATTTTTATAATGAATCTTATTAGGTCACTTTGCACGCTTTTTACATCCACTATCTATACGTGCAGTTAATATATCGTAAAAAATGAAGCATTTCAGAACTTTCAGCTTTGATATACATAAATTATACGCACTCTTATTTTAAAACTAAAAATATTCTTCCTGTGATCACATATTAAATTACAATCAAGCATATATTATAAAACTAGAATTATTTGAACACATTGCAATATTAAACTCATCTAAATATTTTATTCTAATCACTCTATTTAAATTAATATAAATACACCTCAAAATGAATAGTTATAATTTGTAGGTAAATATCACTAATTTGTTTGATGTTTAAAATGTTTAGATGAGTTTTAAACAACCGAAGAATTCACATAGCCTTTATAAGATATGATTAAAATTTGTAATTTGCACTTATATTAAAAATAATTGATAAATTAAACTTTTAGCGCAACGAATAAAAAATAAGAAATACTCTTCTTTTTTATATCACTAAAGCTTGAAGAAGCAACATGGTGTCCACAAATTTACTTACATGTTACAAGGTAAAAAGACAAGAGCGCCGGCTACTCCAGGAGACACTCAATTCACCGAGTCAGCAGCGACTGGACCTAGTGGTCTTGTTACTTCATGAAAACCGGACGCAAGAGTCTTTAGAAAATGCGCGCGCACCTTGTCGACGAATTTAGAAAAGTTTGTTTTTTGGGGCCCGGTGTTCAACTATTTCAACTCAAATTACTTTATTAATAAACGTCTGAAAAATGATCACTTTTAACTTGTTGCTGATACTGCTATGTACACAAAAGTTGGATTTTTTCAGGCATTTAATCATGTTTGTTTTGCTACGTGATATATGGAAGTTTCAGTGTTTCTTTTAGAGGACTAAAAAGGTATCCGGAATAAATTTCGATTCTCGAAATAATAGAAAAATCTTGAAACAAACAAATTAGTACCAAGTACTAGAACCAGTAAAATAACGTTTTGTTAAATTTAACTCGTAATTTTTTGTATAACTATTCTTAAAATAAATAAATTTTGAATATATCAATATATTTCATTCAAAAATATCAATAAAATCTTTTAAAAACCAGTAAAAAAATGCTTTATTTTGAAAATATTTAAATTGATGGTAAAGTTCCATTGCATTTAAAATTTGTTTAAATTCAATATATTTTATATTAATATTTATAATATGATAATATAAACTAATTATTTAATATTTTCATATTCCTTTTTTTATTATTTTTATAGAAAATTAATGAATAATTAAAATTTTAATATTTTTAATAATGAAAGTGGATAAATGTAAAACAAAAATTCAACATGATAGTTAGCAAACACCCACATTTTAAATATTAGTTCAAAAATGTTTGTGCCAAAATATTTAACAAAAGGAAGCCACGGAACTTAACTTAATAACTATTGTATTTTTTATTTAATTTAATTTTGAAAAACTTTTAGTGATAATGTTCATTATATTTCACTATAAAAATAAAATTGCAATATATCCAAAAAATCAAACGTAATTTTTAGAATTTACTGATGATTCTTGATGAAACATGTTAATAAACCAATATTTTTTTTAATTAAAAAACATATTTGTTAATGATAAAATATATAATCCAATAAACTAGAAATGAATAGAAATATTTACACATTTGGTTGGAAGCCAAATTGATATTTAATGATTATAAAGTTAGAGTATATTTATAAATAATATTTAAGATAAACATACTTTTATAGTATTATTTAACAGCATTTCATAATACTATACATATTATAACATTTATATAGAATTTAGTTTGTTCTATTTTTATTTTAAATAGAATCTTATTGAAAACTTTAAGAACATGAACTGTATCTAAGGAACCGGGTGCGGGAACTCCCACACGTAGTTAAATTTGCACATTTTGTGACATCGAGTTCAAAATCTGTTTTGGATCATTATCTTTTTACACAATACCTACACATACAATAGGAATATTTTTATTTATGTTATCGTAATTATATACTTCAGGGTTTATTAAAATAGTTCTGTATGCTGCTGCTTCCTTTAAAAATGATCATAAATTCTATGCTTAAATATAATTATTTTTTTATATTAAAAGTAATTAAAGAGTTTATCATTAAATATTGTTATTTAAATATGTTTTATAACCAAAAATAGTTCAATACTGTAAAAAAAAAATAATAATTTTAAATAAAACAACGAAGATATTGAAATAAAATTTAGGACACAACATTGTTGTGTATTTTATGAAAATATTTCGATAGAAACATCCAGGATTGAAGAGGTGAGGGGGACGGACGATCCTTATTTGGGTACCGTAAGCATTGGGGCTTGCGCGACGCCCGTCAAAAATAGTCTCACACAAGCTATATAAAGGATCACAACGTTTTCACACATTACTGTTATTGGCTAGTAAAAGTATTGCTGAATATTCTCATATCTTGGAAATAGATCCACCAATTAATGTACGCATGACATAAATTATGCGTAAAATCCAATTAAATGATTTAACTTTTTTAATTATTGAAATAATACGATTAGATTTTGCAAACAGTTTATTTTACTTATAAAATTAATATCATCTGTAATCATAAAGACTTTTAGACCATTATGTAGTTATAACCGTTTAAAAATATGATTCTAACTTAAATTAATATAAATAATAATTAAAAATTTGATTATTTAAAATAGTATCAAAAGAGCGATAATCATATATACTGTCATCTAGAATTATACCAACGAGTTTATAGTGAAATAAACTGTAAATCCTGCTACATTCCTGCTAGGTTTTAAATCAGCTGATATTACTAGTTTGAATAATTGATATGATAAAAAAATATGCTTATAAAATTTCTTTAGATAACCCTGTTGTAAATTGACTTCAATATATATATTGAAATAAAAAATTTAATAGACAATTTAGTTAAAGAATTGAACTTTAGGCATGTCGCATCACTTCATTTTTACACATCAAAAAAAGTATGTCAAAATTCTATCAACATTCAAAATGTGTATTATTTAATTTTTAATTCATTTCTAAATTACAAGTATTTAAACATATTCAGCATCTATTAAAATAATAAAATTTATATTTACATACTTATAATATTGTAGGTAAAATAAAATGTCAAGTTTATTTAACCCAAGAATAATAATAATCGGCGCCGGGTGTGCAGGATATGCCGCTGCTTGTAAACTAATAGAAAATGGATTTACAAACATAAAAATTTTAGAAGCACAAGATCGAATAGGAGGACGCATTCACAGTGTACAATATGGAGATGGATATGTTGATTTGGGGGCTCAATGGTGTCACGGAGAAACTAATAATACGGTTTTTAATATAGTCAAAGATTTAAATTTATTGTTCAGTTCCGGTTGTAATTATAAAGAGTTTTTATTTGTTGATTCACAAGGAAATTTCATTGATTCAAATGTATCAAATACATTAATCGAAATTTTATTCCAATTAACTGAGGATACAGAAGAATTAGAACAACAAAATGGATCTTTTGGAGAATATATTATAAAAAGGTATGTTTATTATATACAAACTTAATATTTACATTTATAAATTAAATTTTATTGTCTATCATATTTTGAGCCATATCAGGAATTTGAGAAAATTTAGTCCATGCTTGGAATATAGGCTGATGAAAAAAATAATGATCGTGTACATTTAAAAAATCATCGTCAGGTATAATGCATCTGATTTTTTTATTTTCACAACCACTACTCAAATATTGGTGGGTCATTAAACCATATAAAAACGAAGAGTATAAATCATCAAGGTTTCCTATTATGCTATGCAACGGTTTTGTATTTGCTATTTTATTTAAATAATTAACTGTTACTATTGGTATGATATAATGCGAACTTGTATAGAATTTTAAAATAAGTTTTTCACGTTCTGTTATAACATCACGTTGATGATTATTTAAAGCGACCACTCCAATTATTTTTCGATTACGTTCCTTTTTCAATTCATTTTCAATTGTTTTAGCAATAATTGCATCTTCTGATACGTACGTAAGCATTACAATTCTGGAAAATATTTTCTTTTTTTTAATTCCTGCAGGTTTATCATCGATTTTTTCGTCATCAAACTTAAAATTTTTGAAAATATGTGGTGGGACTGGTATTTTTGTTGGTTTAAGAATATGTTCAGTCGGAATAGTAAAAGACTTACATATTTCATCATAAATTTCTAATACATTTGGATAAGTTTCAGTGATTACGTCTTTTCTTCCTAATTCATCTAGTGCAATATATATTTGTCCGATTGTTGCATTGTCTTTTTGACTGTAAGCCATAAGCATAATATATACTGGATCTTCATTCATGATATGTACATTTTCTATAGATTTTATACTGAAACGATCCAATCCAATTTCATGTGATAATTCCACCCAACCCTTGCACTGTTTAATTGGTGTGTCATATAAAATACGGCTTATTTTTTGCAATAATCTTTCACCAATATACCAAAATAAAAACGCTGCATGTATATTACAAGTTTTATTTTTTATTTCATTTAATTTGGCTTCATAAATTTGTTTTTCTTGTTTTTTTATTTCTTCTATATAGCTTTGATAGTCATTCATTATGACTTTTATTTTGTTTTAATGTAAAAATTCTATATTGATAACACAACTCTAACTCAACATACTTATTTCGTCAAATAAGGAAAATTTAGCAAAATTAAAATTTTATTCAAATACAAAATGGCTGCCATCTATCTTTTATCTATTGATAAGAAGAAACAATTTCATTAATCGAAATAACTATTTTTTTTGGAATGATTCTACTGTCATTAATAAAATAATAATACGTAGATTATATTTAAATAATGATTTATAAATTAATTATCAAATATACACCAAGGTCAATAAATTAAAAAATACTATTTTGCAACCCACTATACATAAGCGTTGTACATAGTTTAGTTTAAATCTATTTTAATTATATTATCATACAATTTTATATAATTTTAGTCTTTTACTATGATTATTGCTTGTTATTTTGAGTATATTTAAATTAGTTGTATTCTCACAAATCACAAATAGATTATTTATTTTTTTTAAATATATAATTTATGGTCACATATTTGTAAATATATTTAAAAAAAATAATTTCAAATTCAACAATTTAAGTAATTTTAGAAAAACTGTAATTATAAGGTTTTTCATATTATAGATATGATGAAAAAATTAGTAGAGAACATCCTCATATAAGCAGGGCGATTGCTAAACAAATAATGGATTGGTATCATATTTTAATTAATAATTTAAATGCTAGTTCAAATTGGTTTGATTTATCTGCAAAAGGCCTAACTAATTATGAGGAATGTGATGGAAATTTAATACTAAATTGGAAAGATAAAGGATATAAGACCATATTTTCAGTTTTAAAGGTATACATGCAAAGTAAAACTACATTGAATTCAGTGATAAATTAAAATAAATAAATAAATTATAGAAAGAAATCCCAGACCCAACTAAAATGTTACCAGTAGATGAAAAAATTATATTTAATAAAGAAGTTGGTAAAATTGTATGGGATGACTATAGAAAGAAGAAATTTAAAGAAATTATAGTTGAATGCATAGATGGTACAAAATTTAAAGCAGATCATGTTATTATCACAGTATCACTTGGCGTTTTAAAAGAATCATATAAGACATTATTTGCACCAGAACTTCCTATTTTCAAAAAAAATGCCATACAAGGATTAACAATAGGTGTTGTAAATAAAATATTTCTTAAATTTCATAAAAAATGGTGGCCAGATGAATGTACCGGATTTGATTTTGTATGGAAAGAAGAACATAGCAGTAAATTATTGATAGATTTTCCTGAAGGACCCAATAAGGTTTGTTTAATAATAAGTATTGTTGATTATATAAAAACACGTATTTATCTGTACCTTGTATTTTTTATATCTTTATTAATAAAAACATTAATATTTATTGTAAATATGTATTATAGGATGGAAAGTCATGGTTAGAAGGAATTTTTGGTTTCCACATAGTAGATTACAATCCTACAGTTCTGCTTGCATTTCTAAACGGGGAATGCGCAGGAGATACGGAGACATTATCAGATGATGTTATAACAAGAGGTTGTATGTATTTATTGAAAAGATTCTTAGGCCGACATTTTGATATTCCATATCCTGAATCTATTTTACGGTGTGTAATATTTTAAATAAAGTATAAGCAAAAATGCAATCAATATTTTTTATAGATCATATTGGAATTCAAATAAACATTTTCGGGGTTCATATTCGTATCGTAGCTTAGAAACCGATAGATTAAAAACAAGTGCTGACGAGTTAGCACTACCCTTAGGAGATAATGCAGTATTATTTGCTGGTGAAGCAACTCATTCCACTTTTTATTCAACTGTTCATGGTGCCATTGATAGTGGATTTCGTGAAGCACAAAGAATTATTTCACACTATAGGTTTGTATTGCTTTCAACCGCATCTCAAATAATAAATTATATTTTTTTATAACAGTAGAAAATTAACGTGCTTCATGTTGAATATAAAATTCGTAATTTGGAAATCATGAAAAAAGCCTTAATCTAAATGTAAGATATTTATAAAAAAAAATGATTATTTACTATTTATGCTACATATTTAAATATTTGTAATTTTTTATTTCCAAATATTTTATATTTACAATTTTATTTGTAGTTATCAAGAACCCTTGGAAATTTTAAAGTTATTTTAATTTTATCATTAATTATTTTCTTCTTTACAGGTCTAAAAGCAAAAATAAAGCTCACCTGTGAACATTTATAAAATTTATTTTATGATTTTATAATGAATAAAATAATTACATACGTTTATTAATTCCATATTTTATTTTAAAATTTTGTGTACTTGCATGAATATAAAATATATACATAAGTTTTCAATATTTACCGATATTTGCCTATCCATCACTATTTCAGCTCACCTTTAAATGAATCTAAATTAAAATGCAAAATTGCCATCGTTGGTGCAGGCATATCAGGTTTAGCAGCAGCTACAACTCTAGTTCAATCTGGTTTAAAAGATATTTTAATATTAGAGGCACAAGATATACCAGGCGGTAGAATTTATTCTCAAGAAATAGCCGGCGGTTATATAGATTTAGGCGCTCAATGGTTGCATGGTGATCAAAACGCATTATGGAAAATATCTCATGCCAATAATTTATTATCTAAAACAACAATTTATGAAGGACGTGGTTTATTTTTACGAGAAGATGGATACAAATTTAATAATTTTCTCGTTGAAAAAGTAGGATTCATTATCGGAAAAATATTAGAAGAATGTGAGGAATTTTTAAATATAACTGATATACCAGACTCAGTAGGAAAATATTTAGAAGAAAAATTTGGAAATTATTTAAAAGCTAGTTCCCTAACTAAAGATGAAATTCGATTATATTTGGAATTGTATGATTGGAATATTCGGTTTCAAGTTATTGATAACAGTTGTGATAATTTATATAACGTATCTGCTAAATATTGGGGTCGATATTTTTGTCCCGCTTCTGAAGGACAAGCTCATATAAATTATACTAGAGGTCATGGAAGTGTAGTTGATACAATCGTAAAAGATTTGCCAGAAAATTGTCTTTTAACAAACCATGCAGTCACTAATATAGATTGGAGTATGAAAGAAAATAAAATCCAGTTAAAATGTCAGAATTCAAAAATAATAGAAGCTGATGCTGTTATTGTTACTTCTTCTTTAGGTGTATTAAAAAATCGCGCTTCCAAATTATTTACTCCTCCGTTGCCAAATGAAATGACTGACATAATTAATGGAATGGGATTTTCTGGTATAGGTAAAATATTTCTATTATTTGAAGAAAAATGGTGGGATAATGAAGAAGGCTTTCAATTGATATTTAATTATGATAATACTTATGGTGATGACTGGACAAGATATCTATCGGGATTTGATCCAGTGCTTGATCAACCAAATATGCTGCTTGGCTGGATTGGAGGTAAGGGAGCGGAAATAGTTGAAGGAATTTCAGAAGAAGAAATTGGTGTGAAATGTACAGAACTTCTTAGAAAATTCACAGGAAATAATGACATAACAAATCCTATTCAAGTTGTTAGGTAAGTAATTAATGAAAATTTAAAACTATTTTCTAATAAAGCATGAATGTAAATAGCTGAAATAAATACAAAAATTTTGGATAAAAAAATATATAATATTAAAAACAAATTATTTACTATTTTAATTTAAAAAATAATTGAATCTAATATAAATATTTGAATTAAATTTAACAAAATTAATCGCATGATGTGATTGAATGTGACTTATTTCGCATGAATTCTAACAATTTACATTATTGTTTATTACGCTTACGTGAATAATTTCGTAAGTATTTCAAATAATATAATGGTATTGGATTGAAGAATGCATGTTAAAGTAAGTATAAAATTATTATTTTTAAATTTTCATTGCACATTCTTATTTTGTAATCAATAAATATTTTTCTCCACAGTATAAAAATCATTAATATGTGAGACTTTTAAATAATACTGCGCTTTAATATGTAATGCAATTTTGGTTTCTTTTTATATATTAAAATATATTGTAAATATTTTTCTATTTAAAAAAAAATATTATAAAACAATATATTCATTGGTTCATTTAACTAACAGCTGATAATAAAGCAAATCTATAATCGTCGTCGCCACGAATCAATGTAATTATATAACAAGCAGATATATTACTTCGACATACGTGATTATTTTGTATATTTTCTTAACATTAAGTTAACATACTTCTCATCAATGTGAAGCACGTCTCAACTTTATTCGAAAAATTATTTATAAATTATAAGCAGTTTTTGTTTATATAAAAACAGTTCGTGTATATAGCAACAAAGGCTTTTTCGGTACACATAAAACGTTTCAAATCGTGGGGTGGTACTATGTAAACTTACAATGATTGCGCAATTACATTGTTTCGAGACGAGGACTATATATGTTATTTCCAACCAAAAAAAAAGGCCACAATGTTGTTAAATTTTTAAATTTATTTAAATTTTGCATAACATTTTGGCGAACAGTACTTAAAAAAATTAAAATACCAATAAAAATAATTGATTTGCAGAAGTCGTTGGACAACCAATCCATGGATACTAGGTGGCTATAGTCATACAACTCCAAAATGCGATAATAATGTATTATTACCAGAGTTGTTACAAAAACCACTACGTGATGAACAAGGAGTTGTTAGAGTTCTTTTAGCAGGTGAACACACTCACCCTGAACATTTTTCAACTACGCATGGCGCATATGAATCGGGTATGCATCAAGCAGAAGTTATTTTAGAAGAATTTAATGCTCAAAGAACATATCAGGAATAAAGCCATACTATTTTTTATCTAAAACTATATATTCCTAAATAATATTCTAGTCTTTTTTAAAACCTATTATTTTAAATTAAACATTGCAATTTATAAAAAAGCGAAATTTTATTATTATTTTTAAAAGTATATACATTAAAAATGAAAATATTTAATATTTTGGAAGTTTACAAAAATTGTCTACATATTAATTATAAATTATCAAATTTATATATTAAAATATTTATAATATTAAAAATATATTCAATTCATATAACAAAATTCAATATATGTAAAATTTATATCTATTTTTATGTAAATATTTTAAACATTCTGCATTGAAATTTGTGTTATACTTTTAAATTGTTTTGATATAAACATTTTAAAAAAATATCTATATAAATCCAGTGATGATAATCATAAAATCAAATAAGACTTTTCATGTGCCAATAAAGTTTAATTAATATTTCATAGTTGTTATTTAATTTCCTGTCCCGCTTAACAACAAAAGAATTTTTATTGATTGTCGATAACAAAAAAGAATATAAAAGCTACAAATTGATGTTTAATAAGAATTCCAAAATGAAATTTCAAAGAGACAAGATTAATTCAGAAATAAATTGTTGGAGTAATTATTATAATTTCATAAAATTAGAATCTCAACAATTTTGTACTAATACTGCTTTACATGGGTATAAATTTATAACAAAAAAAGATGAATCTGTATTTTTACGGTAAAATTATATAAATTATCTAAATCAAATATTACAACTAATATATTTGTAGATTTCTTTGGGCTGCAATAATATTTGTAAGCTTTGCTATAGCAATATTTCTTATTTATACAAGTTACCAAAATCTATCAGAAAATTTAGTAGATTTTGTTGCGGATTCTGTGCATTATCCAATTTGGCAGTATGATTTTCCTGCGGTGACAATATGTAATTTCAATAAAGTCTCCTTCAACCGAACTAATAAATTTATTAAAGAAATGTAAATGTAAAAAATCTTCTTAATACGATATTAAAATTTCTATGTTTTAGCAAAAATCCAAATAATTTCGATAAACAATATATAATTTTTCTTTTAAAACATTTAAGTTCCATATTATTATTTATTTCATATAATCATAAAAATATTCCCTATTATAAAGATCTACAAATATTATTAGATGCGAATAATTTAACAGCTCAAGATGTCATGATGCAAATACGCCCAAGATGTAAAGATATTTTACATAGTTGTTCCTTAAAAGGAAGACTCTGGAGATGTGATAGTTTATTTGAAGAAATCTCAACAATAGAAGGATTATGTTGTTCATCTAATTATTATGCTTTGAAAAATAAATATTTTTCCGGGTAAGAATTTATTTCCGATATTTTTAAATTATTATTTAATTTTATTAAATCAAAAAAGAAAAACAAACAATTAAAAAAGCCTCAATACAAGATTTTAATAAGAAGAAAATTTGATTGTGCCTTTGAATATTAAAATAAATAATTATATGGGACATTCCATGCCAAATCGTATTCCTTTACACTTTTAGAGCTACGATTTTTTATTTATTACTTACTGAAAAATATATATTTTTTAATTTTTAGCTCCTTATCACAAACCGCTTAATTTTTTTTTTTTTTCATTCTTTTTTTATTTAACGCGTAAGTCCTTCATTTATTTTATTTTTTGCCTTAAAATATCTTTCTAAATAAATTATGCAAATATTAAATTATTTTATATTTTTATGATTTTTAACAATGTATATATCAATTGCTTTTCTTTCATTTTTTAAACATTATTTAAAATTATATTTAACTTTTCAATGAAAAAAAAAAAAAAATAGTATTTTTTTTAGCATTTGCAACCGTGAAAAGGAAAACATTTGAATTAAAAAGATTTAGTATGACGTAATTTATAATTTTGAAAAAAAAAAATGTAAACAATTAAGAAATTAAATATGGTAACAAACAAATTTTAATTTGAAATATACGCTGAATCTAGACTTTACTGTATAAAAAAAAAATTAAGTGACTATAATTATTTTATTTTATTCCGAGGTATTTCGCGGACAGATATAAGAAAAATCCTAGAAGAATGAGCGCATGTGGTCATCACACAGGATATAAAATTTTAATTAATAATCATCCAGAAGATTATCTATTTACCACTTCATCGGCATATGGCACAAAAGTATGTTAAAATTTTTTATATATTTTTACTTAATTCATTAATATTATATAAAAATCTTATTATTAACAATTGATGTAATTAGCAGTATCAATTATATTTTGTTTAAATGAAGGTACTTATACACGATGCATATGATTATCCTGGTTGGACAGTATCTTCTGAAGTAGCTGGTATGTCAGAAGAAAAATTTATAGGTGTATCACCTTTCACAAGTTACGCTACAAATGCCGTAGTAGCACTAAAAATACCTCAACGAAAATGTTTATTTCAATGGGAAAAACAATTAAAATATTTTAAATATTATTCTGAAACAAACTGTTTAACAGAATGCAGAGTTGATTTAATAAGAAAAAAATGTGGCTGTGTTCCTATGTTTTTCTGGCATCTAAATTTTAATGGTAAAACATAACAAACTTATTATTATAGCACAAAATAATAATTTTCTTTTTAGGATCGAATAAACTAAAGTCGATATCGTGTAACATATCTACAGCGGAATGTGTGTCGTCATTAATACGTAAGTAAATTAAAACTATTATATGAATGTCAATAAAATTAAAATATTTTAGGTGCTATGGTAACATTTTTTCCTGGATATGAATATAATGGTGAAAAAGCTTTTAATTACTTAGAAGCAGAAAAGCAAAGTGTATGTAATTGTTTACCAAGTTGTGAATATAGACAATATGATATTGAAACTTCAAAAACTATACTTTCCAGGAATCATGCTGAAAATTTTAAACAATTTTTGTAAGTACTCGAAAAAACTATATTATATAAACATAATATGAATAGTATAAGAAATTTGAATAAATGTATTTTATTTTAGCAGTAATATTAACGTAGATAATCATAGTGTTGTAAGTGTATATTTCAAAGATTTAATTGCAAGTCGTAACAAAAAAGACCTTACAATCAATTGGTATTCTGAATTAGGTACTACTTTAATATTTATTTTAATAAATGTAATTTTAATCTTTTACATTTTACAGCTTGGTTTGGTGGTTTAATAGGTTTATGTATTGGATTTAGTTTTACATCTGGATTTGAAATATTATATTATCTTACTATTCGATTTTTTGTTAATTATTGCATATATAAGAATGATAACAAAAGAAAACAAACAACTAAAGTTTCTCCTNATTAATTAATTTTTTTTCTGTATTATTTTATATTCAATAATTATTTAATAATAGGGTGAGTACGCATATATTTTTAGTAATTTATTTAATAAACTTTAAATGGATTATAAAAATATTAAAAATAACAATTCGTAAATATAGCGTTATATAATTTAGTATAATAGCGTATAAATTAGAATAGGCATTCATGATTAAAAGTGTCAATAAATAAATAAAAAAATATTATTTTGATTACTTATGTTTTTTTCTTCATAATTGGAACACGAACTCCCATAAGCGTACAAAGTGAATTTCTAATCGGTCGAATTTCTTCTACAGAATTTTCCCAATTAGTTTCACTAATTAAATTCATAACTTCATCTAAATTATCAAGTGGAATAGTGCTACATTCTCCATAAACTAATAAGGCTTCATATAAACGTGTTGATGTTGCTTTCCGGACATAAGTATGACGATGACATAAAAGAATACATAATTGCACTAAAGCAGTGCCGCACACATCACGAGGAATCTAACAAAAATATATATTAAATAATATACTTTTTTCAAACACTAACTTTAAATATTACCTGTATAAACTGGCAAAGAGCACCAATGCCATCAATTAATTTGTAAATATCACGACATCCTGATATTTCTAACTGGATCAATTTTAATATTTGTGGAATAAATTTTGATTCTGGATCATCTAAAATATCTTGAATACATCCTGAACTCATTAATTTTTCAAAGAATCGGAATAAAGATACTGTAATTCGATCAACTTTTTGATACTTTATAAAAATATCTAAAATTATTTCGCAATATCTGGCTATTTCCTTAATATTTTTATCTTCTTTCATAGAATTTAAATATGCAAAAAATGATGTGCTTGATATTTTAACCTATAACAAATTAATAAATAAAAATTTCGATTATTTTATTTAAAGTATTTTTGTTCACTTACTAAAGTTTCTGTTAGACCTCCAATACTAACAATAAGACCTAATAACAAATTATACGTATAGTCTTCATATGGCAATAAACGAACAAATTTTGGAAAAGTAACTGCTTCTGAATTCCAGTTTAATAATTCACAGTCACTAGCAGTAAATATAAGTAATAATTCGTTATGATTAGGTATATTTGGAACTGGAGGATCACTGGAAAAATATATAATATTAATAATAATAATGATAATATATAAATAATTGTTTACCTATGTATTAATGTTGAAAAAACTTTCCCAGCTAATGCTCTCGTTCGATCAATTTTTTCAACAGCTTGTTGTGCTACACCTGCCATTAATTTACCAACTAATTCTTTATTTAATAAATTTGGATTTGTCTTAGCAATAAGTATAGTTGATGACTGAATGCCAGACATTGCTGCTTCACGAACCCATGCTCCTATATCTCCACGATTATCTTGCGTATATTCCGTAAGACCATTTAAATAGCAATCATAAATTTTTTTCACAATTTTTTCATCTATAAACAATTTTCTTAATATTTATAATACCAATAAATATTTAATGAATTTACCTAAATTAGTGACAAATCCAACAGTATTACAAATTTGAGTTAATGCTTTTAGGGCATCTCTTCGACTTTCTGCCCATTTTAATGTGTTTTCTGTAATTTCTGTTGTTTTAATGATAGAATCAATAATAATCTCTAATTTATCAATTAGCATAAATGCTGGTAATGATCCTGTTACAAAAATGTTTATTTAAACAATTTATTAACTTTTGTTATATTAAATTTATAAATTAAAAAAATTAATATTTACATACCAAGAGCTAAAACATATCCCATTCGAACAATTTTATTATGTTCTTTTAATTGTTCGACATAGTTATTAACAATATAATTGCGATTATTTTCTTGTTCAGGATCATTATAATATTCATTTAGAAACGCAGGCAAAGCATCTATTGCAGCAGCACGTACTGTCGGTACTTCATATGATAAACATTCGTTAATTAAACACAACCAATCATCTAAAATGTATATTAATTAAAATTTAATAAATAAATACATTAAAAATTTAATACCAATTACAGCCGTATTATGAAATGGCATATGTGATAAAGAACATTTTTGTATAAAAGAAGAACAAGCTTGTTTCATAAGTTCTCCTCCTAAACCTCTAAATAACAAACGTTGCCTGAACCCTGGTATAAGATCTCGAACTTGTTGAACTGTATTTTCTTTTAAAATATTAGCAATATTAAGCATTCGTTCGTTAACGATTTCAGATAAAGCGTTTAATATTTCACCAATAGCTAAAATAGCACCATGTCGAGCGTTTAAGTCTATATTGGAGGTTTTTTCAAATAGTTTATCTAACACAGTTTCAGCCATATATTCAGGTGCCTGAAAATGTAAATAATAAACTCTTGATTTAGATAAAATTACTTTATTTTATTGTTTACCTTTGCAGTTAAATTATAAAGTGCTTTTGCTGTTAATTCTCTAATAGCAATATCCCAATGATCAACTTTTCTATCAACTAAATGATCAATTAAAGCATTAGTATATTCTTCAAATTGTGCGATATATACGCTAAGGTTAAGATATGAATTAGTGCGTATTCCAACAGCAAAAAAATCAGCTACTGTTAGAATATCTATTCCATGTGGAAATGTTCCTTGTCGACCGACATTTTCTTGGAATGCTGCTGATGCTGCACGTCGACAATTAACCTAATTATTAAAGTACATATCAATTGATATATCTACTAAATACTAATAAACTATTTTGTTTACTTCTCTATCAAAAACAGCAACAATCAATAATGCTCGAGCAATATCATCTACATATGGGTTTAAATCTTTTACTTCGTAAGCTCGAGCAAATGCCCAACAAACATAACAGGCTGCATCTCTAATATGTGCGCCTACTGATGCATATCCTCGTAATTCATCATACATTAGTGCTTTTATTACAAATGGTACAACTTCTGGTAATCGTTGAGGTAATAATAATCCTCTTCTACCTAATAAATATAAAAATAATTACAATAAACTTTTTAAATATTAACAACCAATCCACATCGGTAAAAAACAATAGAAGTTCGAAAACAGGTTGGTTAAAAATAACTAATACAAGTAAAAAAATAAAAATTTAAGAAAACTAATAATTACCTAATTCAGCAAGTGTTAAGCATCCACCATGCCAAGCTCCATCACTTTCTCTTGGATTAAATAATTCAAGTACAGAACCCAATACATCATCTGCCATTTCTTGTGGAAGGCGCCCAGTAACTCTGCCAATTCCTTTAGCAGCTGACCATCTTACGACACCATCAGAACTTCTTAAACCTTGCATCAATTCATCAATAACATCTTCAATTTCTTCTGGAACTTCAATTTCATTTTCATCTTCAACATTATTTCTAGACGTACTTTTCTTTGAACCATCTCCAGCGCTTAAATTTGCCGAAAGTATTCTATTTCCTCGTTGATACCTCCAAGGAGCAAGATGTGGTCGTAGAAAAACTAAACCTACAATTTAAATAAAATTAATAAAATGTTGTAAAAATTTTAAATGTAAATCTTACCAATCCGTTGAACGATTTTGAATCCCAATTTAGGAATATGTGTTCCCGCAATATCTTTGTAATCAGTGTTTACTATCCAGTGTAAAAGATTATCAGCATGTGGTAATAAATCTTCTCGTTTACCATGCTTGATAATCATCGCTATAGCTGCTAAAGCACCTTGTCTATGAAATGTATTACTTTCTTTTGAATTCACTATTTCACATGCCCAATCGAAAAATTGAGAGAGATATTCATCTTTCACATCAATTCTATATAAAATAATACATTATTACTTTAAAAGAATATAAAAAGGTATTGTTATTTACCGAGTTAAAAACTGAGATGCTAAATACGCAGCTGCATCTCTACATTTATCTCCAACAATCGTATATGTTTTACATATATCAAACATTCTAGACATAACAGTTTTATTTGTTTCGATATCATCTAGTCGAGACATATGGAATGGTATTTTTACAATAATAGATAACCAAAGTAATAAAACATATCTTGTTGCCCATGTATCTGTACAATTGGGATCTTGTGCTTCTAAACATTGTAAGACAGGTTCAAAATCTGTATTCTAATAATTAGTTATTAATATTTAAATTATACATTAAGTTTGAATGAATATATACCTCATGCGGTAAATGACGCACAACAATTTTGTATCCTCTAACCTTAATTATCACATACATGTATTTAAACGCTTCATGTTTTAATTCAGTCGGATTTTTAGGGTCTCTAACAATATTAATTAATTTTTCCAAGAGTTGATCAATGTGAGAATCTAATAAATGTGGCTGTTCATGATACTGATCCAGTATGTAAAGATACCTTTCATATGATCTTTCAACAATGGAAATCTGTGCATTGTACACATTTTTCAAATTTTCTATTAATGATATTACTTCATTTACTTCTGAAAATAATTCTAAGGCACATCCCAAGCCCACATTTTCCATGTTTTCTTCATCTTTTTGGGCTTTTTCATATTCTTNTTTTTTTTTTTTTTATATATATATATATATATATATATATATATATATATATATATATATATATATATATATTATATAATATAATAAATTTTAAAAAATATCCATAAAGTAAAAAAAAAAATAATTACTGCCCTGTGTTCCCGATTGTTGCCATGGTAACATATAACTTCTAACAAAATCCAAACAGAAAAGATAACTGACAGTTTAAAAGAAATATTTTTACATACGTTATTATTGATATAACGTAAGCAGCACACATTTTTTGCTGTATAATTTTTTTATTATATGAGTAGTAAAAATTAATAATATATTTCAATATGGTAAGTTTAATTTAGGAAAAATAAATAAATAAACAGACTTTAAAACTATAATAAAAGTAAAAACTAATGTTTGATTGATTTATGATAAATTAACTTTATTTTTAAAAGTAAAATTTGCATTTTTAAATTAATATCTAATTAAAGGATATGGTAGTTGAAGACACTAATGAGAAAATAAATAAAAAACAGAATTTAAATATAATGACTGAACATGAGCGTCGTCTTATTTGTAATCGCTCATTAACGCAATTACCTATTAGAATTAATAATGTTAGTAGAATAGAACATGAATTTTATATGGATGCTAACAAGGTTTAACGTTGTACTGAATTTATTTTAATATACTAATATAAGGCATTTTCAGAATAAAAATTTTAGTAATGAATCTAAATTAAAATTTTATCAAAAAGAAACATTGATGAAGGAGTTAAATAACTTAAATCATGAAGAATTAGTCGATTTGAAAATGAGGTAAAAATTTAATTATAGTTTAAAATGATTTGAAAACTTTAAATTTTTTAGGCAACATATACGTGAAACTTCTGAAGAATTACGACAACTTGAAGCAAAATTAAGAAATGCATATGTTAGCAAAGCATTAGCTGCACAGGTAGCTGAAAAAGAATGTATTAAATATGAAGAAAAGGTTTGTTGTTTTTTTATGAGATAATGAAAAGATTAAATAATTATATTAAATAATATTTAGCTAAATGAACAAAAAGCGAATATGATGTTGAATAAAGCATTAGTAGAAGTATCTGAATTAGAACGTATTCGTAAAGAAGAAAATATTAAAAAGAAAGCTAAATATAGACAAGAATTACAAGATCAAATAATTATGCATCACCAAGAAAAACAATATGAATATGAAGAATTTTTGAGAGATAAGAAAATGATTGACGATATTATTCGAAGAATACAAGATGAAGATATGAGGTAAATTTTAACTTAATTGTAATTTGTATTTATATTTACACTTTAATTAATATTTTAGAATGATGGAAGAAAAGATGATAAAACGAAATTTAACCAAATTAGAAATAAAAGCATTTAAAGAAGCACAGGAAGTATGGAAGGCTCGAAATAAGCAGACACTAATAGAAGAAAATGAGCGAATTGTAGAATTTTTAAAGCAAAAAGAAAGAGAAACAATTACGTTGTAAGTATTATATATTAATTAATTTATTATTAATACATATCTATAATTTGATAAATATACATTTTAGGAATCAGCAAAAATTGGAAAAAGAAGCTATGAGAATGAAGATGATAGAAAATATGGGCGAAAAAATATTAAAAGAACAGGTAAGATAATTAACTTTTTTTTAAATTTTAAATTGTTTTTCGTATATTCGGAAGTAATGTTGTCTTAAATGCAAAAACTGCTAATCTATTTGGTAAAACTGGACCAAAAGCTTCCAGGAAACCAGGATTTTCCAAAACGGTGCTACGAAAATCTTCAAATGATATTTTTCCATCTCTATCGTAATCCATACGTTTTATTATCATATCTACCAAATCCTAAAAATAATTTTACATTTATAATATTCACATTTATTTTAATTTTGAGCTGAATATTAAATTACTTTTACTCCTTCTTCATCTTCTTCTCCTTTATCTTTAAATAAAGTGCTTTTCATTAGAAAAATTATGCTATTTCTTACTAATTTATCAGTAATTCCAGTTGTTAAATATACCTAAATAAAATTATTCGTTACTTTACAAATACTAAAAGACATATAAATATTTTTACTGAATAACAATATTCAATTTTCTCTTCGAAAGTTCCTCTTAAATATAAAGACATCATTTTAATCCAGTTTTCCAGAGACATATATGGTGACAAACTTTTATCAAGTACACTAAACATGTAATTTATGATTCCATAATCTGTCATATCCAAACCATTATGCAAAATTTCCTTTATAGTGGCTCTAAGTACTGGCCGGTTTTTTCCTTCACCTAAGATTTTTAGTTTGTAATATATAAGCGCCAAATGTTCTATCTCATCATATGAAAATCGACATTCTTTTACTAAATTGATAAGTAACTTTTGATATTTTTGTTTAAAACGAATTTCTTCTCCAACATTTAAAGTTGCATCTAAACTGCGGCCCAACGACATAATTTTTATTTAAAAAAAAATCGTTTAAAATAGTAAAAATGTCTAAAACACATGTAATACACGTATTATAATTTTGTTTCATTTTATGCAACCTACTATGTTTTTTTAAAAGGTAAAAAAGAGGGAAAGAGAAGAAATATTACAAGATCTTTTAGAAGAAGAAATGAAGGAAAGATACGAACAAAATATTAGAAAAGAATTTGAAAAGATGTTACGAACAAGAATTGAAACACGAAATACTTTGGAAAGACAGTTACAAGAAAGGGAAGCGAAATTACGAGAAGAAGAAAAACAAGATGCTCTATATAGACAACAGGTTATTTTTTTTAAAATAATTAAACTAAAATTAGATATTAATTATATTTATATTAATTTTAGTTGATGGAAAAAATACAACTGGATGAAAAATTAGAACAAATGACTGCTGAAAAACGAAGAATAAAAATGATAGAATACAGGCGTAGTATAGAAGAAACTATAAAAGAAAGAAGAGCAAAACGTACTGAAGAACTTAAAGAAATTATGTATTTGTATGAACAAGAAAAANTGAACAAGAAAAATTGTACCGATAAAAAAGGTATTTTCTTTTTTTTTTTTTTTTTTTCTATTATATTAAAAATAAATATAATTCGATTTATTTTATAGGAAAAAAGTTATCGAGGAAGAAAGGTTGAGATTATTGAAAGAACATGCCCTAAATCTTATCGGGTATTTACCTCAGGGTCTTTTACGAGAAGAAGACTTACCACATTTAGGATCTCAATTTGTTGAACAATTTTCTAAAAAATAGTTAATACTTTATAATGATGTATTTATAAAACATATATTTTTTAAATTAATTTGAGTTTTCTTTATATAGAAATTATTTTGAAGGAATTTTTATTGATACAATTTTATATAAAGATGAAAATATTACATTTACAAATAAAAACACTTATATAAGGTTTATACCACACTTTATTTATCTTATCCACAGTTTTAGCGTAACAAAAGATGTATAATATAATATTTGGTACAAACCAAATAGAGATTAATTTACAATCTACGACCACGTCTACCTCCCTTCCTGCGTGTGGAATCAGAGGGAATTGGTGTAACATCTTCAATGCGGCCAATTTTCATTGAAGAACGAGCTAAAGCTCTGAGTGCGCTTTGTGCACCGGGTCCTGGAGTTTTTGTTTTGTTACCACCAGTAGCACGAAGCTTAATGTGTAAAGCAGTAATACCTAAAGATTTGCATTTTTCTGCGACATCCTGAAATAAATATATTTTCTTAATAGATTATACGACAGCCGGTTAAAAAATAATAAATTCGTTTGTAAATAAACCTACCTGAGCAGCTAACATAGCAGCGTAAGGAGAAGCTTCATCTCTGTCGGCTTTTACTTTCATTCCTCCAGTAACTCGTGAAATAGTTTCACGGCCAGATAAATCAGTTACATGTACAAAAGTATCATTGAAACTGGCAAAAATATGTGCGACACCAAAAACAATTTCACCTTCACGTACTTGTGGGCCAAGAGATACTTGGACCTCATCTTTCTGTACTTTACCTTTTCGTGGGGCCATGATAACCTATAAAAATAAAATAAATTGTAAAATTCTGCAAATTTCAGTTAATAATATTTATTATATGAGTGATTTTTACAAAATATATTAAAGTTAGTGAGATAATTTTCGTTCAATTATAAGTTTATTATTACAAAAACATGCGAAACATATCACTGTCAAATTTTTCATAATTTGAAACTACTATCATCCTAAAATATTAATAATAAAACTGTATAAAAACTAATTAATTACGTTAAAACAGCCTTAAATTTATTCAGTTTACCAATATTTTTCGGATTATTTCGATAATTAAATAGAAATTTACGAAAAAGACAAACCTCAAGTTGCACTTATTCACAACACGAAATCAAAAAGAACTGTCGGTAAAGAAGAGTACATTAGCTCCTGAAGGATTTTTGGTTGTATTAATCAATAATAAATATTTATAAGTTCGCATTGTTTATTTTATGTTGTATAAATCATTTTATAAATTTAAGATAAACAGTAAAAAATATATTCAATAATATTTACTAAGTTTAATTTTACTAGTAAATATGAAAAAATGCTATTAATTTTAAAATTTTAGCGCGTTGTCGATAATTCTGCTTGTGCTGCACTTGATATATCTACGGAAAATAGCATAACTATGAAATGTCAAATTTTCCTATCTCATTGGAGTTTCTGTGGATAGCGATATCATAGGTGGCTTGTGATCGTTCGCTCGCCATATTTGTTGTTGTCGTTGATGGGGGAGGCCGAGCCATAAAGCTCTCGGGTGGAAAAGTGGTGTCATTTTGTAGGAAAATTGAATGTAACGTAGGGTTTTGTGTTTTGTTTATGATAAGTAATAAAAATGTCAATTCGTTAAAACTTGGCATACTTAATGAAAGGGTGCAATTGCTTTGTCAAACATCGAAGTGTAGTGAGCTAAAGGGGAACAAGAGTACCCTGTTTGCCTAGCTATCAGATCGTAAATGACCCTCGCTCTGTGGGTCAAGGCAGGGTGAGTGTTAAGGAATTCAAAATTTGGGGCTTATATAAATTCATTTATTTCTTCAGTGAATTGTGTAAGTTGAAAACTTAGTGAGTGATATCAGAAGTGAAATCGTGATATCGTCTTCGTTGGTTTTGCGACCGCGAGTGACCCCCGTTCTGTGGGTCAAGGCAGGGTCGGTTAAACGAACTGAATCCTGTCTTTGTTTTGAAAGTGGCGGCGTCTGGTGACCTTTCGGGGGGCGGCGGGGGTGCTGATGATGAGGGTGCAATGCGGGACTGGGAAGAAGGTGGTCGTTTCAGTTTTGACGATTCCGACAGGTTCGAAGAGGATTCTTTGTGCAGCTGGAGCTCCGAACCTGAGAGCCTCTGCAACAACTGGAGAGGTTGGAAGAAACCAACTATTAGTTCTGGTTCCTTCAATTTTGGAAATGGAAGAAGAAATTTCGATGGTAAGTTATAACTGATGCCCAAATTTTTATGTTTAATTACAGGAATAATTTAAAATATTAAACGATATATTCGTTCCATTTCTCTATATACATATATATTTATAATTAACTCTAAAAAAAGTTATGTTAAATGAAATTATATTAATTATTTTGAGTATAAATAATAAATAAAGGAGGTAAAATCGATTTATCATTAAAAGAATTTCTATAGATGGATAAAATTAGTCTATCATACATCATAACAATGATTTTACTAGTTCTTTGTTTCAATGTGTATGTTGACTAGTAGAATTTCCTTTGTTCTTTTAAACATCTAATTTAAAAGTAGAAATAATATTCAAATCATTTATTAAATTCAGAACGGTAATGCATGAACATAAAGTAATGCAAAATACTTAACGCGAATATAATAGTATGTTAAAATGAAATTTAAATACTCGACTTTCTCGCACTTGTTTCGCTGACTGTACACAACTAGTAAATACAGCACAGCTCATCGGTGCCCTGTGCGGTACGTTGACACCACAGAGTGTTCTATTGGCATCGCTATGGAATCCGACTAAATCTGTTTTGATTGCATCGTTTGTGACGGCAGCAGCAATTAGAACAAGGCTTCGTAAAACACATTGATGTTGCTTATCGTCTTGTATTCATTTTCTAAGATTGTCACGCTGGAGAAAGAGGGTAGTTGAGGAGGGAAAAGGATAACATGAATTGAAAGTAGAGCGGATGAAAAGAGAAAGTTGCGTGTGATTTGTCAGTGGCAAAATGAACGGATAGAAACGATAGGCCAAGGTGATGATGCTATGCAGGCGTCTGAATTTTGGTTTTTTACCACTGATTGGATTGCCTTTGTTGTTATTGTTCTTTATTTAGTATGCTGGAAGGGCATTAGCCTCGCCTGGGGGTATGTCTGACCGCCGAGGACGATTCACGTATATACACGAGAGTACACTGCGCTTGCGCTACCATGCACATCTGTTGTTTTGTAGCTGTTGTGACCATGGATATTTTTTTAAATCGTTTTTTGCATTTCTAAAGTGCAGGAGACATACATTTGTAATTTATTATCAAAACAAAACCTATTATTTTCTTATACTGTTCATTAATTTTCTCTTTATATTTATTAGGTTGTACATATGTATATATCCTTTGTTTTTACTATCATAATGACCAAGCTTTTATCTACTATTTATTAAAAAATAAATATACATACATACATACATATTTTTAAAGAGGTCATGTACTAAACCTCAATTGTTTTAAAAATACCTACATATATTGTTATTTTCAAATTAGTAGATAAAATGAAGAAGTTTAACGATTTTAATATTGATAAGACAATATAATAATTTAAGATAAAACTAGATAAACTAGAACAACGTGCTACAACTTTATCTTGTAAATATTAAAAATAAAATACTATTTCGGTTAGATAAAAATAAATCAACACTAAATATAATCTTCTCCATGCACCATTTTCAACTCTGCTATTAAAATTTTAGAAATATCAAATATTCTATTAACAACCACTAAACATTTTTATTTACTTATATATTTAATTTTTTAATGATTAAAATATCATAAATAAAAGTATATTCAAATAATTTCATTTATTTGTTACTATTTCAATATATTTTCATTTTTAGCAATTTATACGGGTGCCAGCATAAAATGTTTTTTTAAATACATAATGCATGCGTGCTTCAATATTTTATATTTTCTTAAAGCATTACACTTACATATTGTATAATATCAAAATAAAATACTCAATACAGTTTCACAAATTAATAAAAAAAAAAAAAATTAAATCTATATCGAGTGTCTTATTCAATAATTTTCTTCGACAAATTTATATATCTGTTATAGGTACATAAAAAACATATTTTAAAGAAGTAATTCATCAGTTTTTTTTTTTATTTTTATACTTATATTGTATGATTAGGATAAAAATTAAATTAATTGTACTTATAGTAATGTGTTTAATGAAGAGAATTAAGTTGTTTAAGAAGAATTATTATTTATTAAATATAAAATTTGAAAGATTAATTGAAAGTTTAATTGAATATATACACTTCTTAATTATAGAAATAATTTTTATATTAAAATTAAATGTATTTATTTTAATAAAAATAAAGTTCTTTATATGTTAAATATGTAATAAAGTTATCTTATTGTACAAAAAACATTAGATTTGTTGAAAACTAATAAAAATTATATAGGTATAATAAATTTAATAGTATAACGTAAAATGTATTAATATATTTTAAATGAATAAGATTTTTGAATATAAGTTATAGCATAGACTCCCCGTTGTTAAAATATTATTTTATACAATGAATGAAATAATTTTATCTTTTATGCACATGTATGCGTAACGGTATTAGTATAGGACTATAATAATGCTTTAACAGCAATAGCAACCCGTAGAGAGCTGTATACATAATTATAGTATATTCAACTGTATATTGTATAATTTATATGTATGTATTGTTTGTCTTTGTCCACAGAGCTAGCGACCGTACTACCGTTGACGGAATTAGCAGCCAAGTGCGTCGCATCACACATACCCTTCGAACTCGTTGAACATGTCTATCCACCTGTTCCCGAACAGCTACAATTACGTATTGCATTTTGGAGTTTCCCTGATAATGAGGAGGACATTAGGTTATACTCGTGTTTGGCTAATGGCTCGGCCGATGAATTCCAACGGGGTGAACATATTTTTAAGACCCGGGGTGTTAAAGATCCTCTCCAAATAGGTAATATTATATTTATGGACTTTATACCTTATTAAGAATGTATATGTTTAAGAAACATTTTAAATGTGTAAAATTTACATATTTATATTATTACAAAATATATTTTCCTTCTTTCTATTTTCTATAACCTTCGTAAGATCTATAACTTTTTATATTTCAAGAGTAGACGGAAATAAAAAACTGGAATATATAATACAAAATGTAATTCATGTCTTGGGTGTAATTTCTAAAGCATATTATTATGATTATAAAATGGATGCAAATATTTTGTTAAAGATTCAAAGTTAGAAAGTTACATTATCTAAAACTATGAAGCAATATTACTTATTAATATTAAATGTAAATTTACTTTCATCATTACGTTATATCAATTTATAAAAGAGAATAAATATTATTTTGGTTTTGATGTATAAAAATATATTGGCTTTAAAGTGTGTTTAACGAATGTTATTATTTACATTTTTTTTTGTATAAATGCATTACATTAATATTGAACTGTAAATTATTTTTTTATTTAATAGCTTTTATAATTAAATTTGTTTTAATCATTGTTTCATTATTTAATATAATAATTATAATAGTAAATATATATAATTTGTTGTTAGGTTTTCACTTGTCAGCTACTGTTATTCAATCTATGGGCAGTAGAACAACACAAAATGTAGCAGTAACTTTTGATCGACGACGAATATCATCTTGCAATTGCACATGTTCTTCAACAGCTTACTGGTGTTCACATGTTGTTGCTGTTTGTTTGCATCGAATTCACCAGGTATAAAAATCTATAGAAGATAATGATTACTTAAATAATTATATGCATTATTTATAGCCTTATCAAGTATGTCTTCGTGCACCGGTTTCCGAATCACTTTCACGTTTACACCGAGAGCAATTACAAAAGTTTGCCCAATACTTGATAAGCGAGTTGCCGCAACAAATTTTACCTACAGCTCAAAGGCTCCTGGATGAGCTTTTGGGTTCTCAACCGTCCGCTATTAATTCTGTTTGTGGAGCGCCAGATCCAACTGCAGGAGCTTCTGCTAATGATCAGACCAGTTGGTATCTGGATGAGAAAGCATTACATGATAATATTAAAAAGATTTTAATTAAATTTTGCGTTCCTGCGCCTATAGTTTTCAGGTATATATATATATATATTTAAAGATCAGTATTCTTGTAAATTAAAATAAATATTAAATTAATTTCACTTGTATGATCTGATGATATTTTAGTGACGTAAATTATCTAAGTACAACAGCGCCTCCAGCAGCTGCAGAATGGACTTCTTTATTAAGACCTTTGCGAGGAAGAGAACCAGAAGGAATGTGGAATTTGTTGAGTATAGTTCGTGAAATGTTTAAAAGAAATGATAGAAATGCAGTACCATTATTAGAAATTATAACTGAAGAGTGTATGGCTTGCGAGCAGGTAAATACATTTTTCTATGAAAAGATCGCGTCTTGTAATATTAATTAATTTAAACGTATATTTATTTTGATAGATTTTAGTTTGGTGGTTCAACACAAAGGTAGCCCTTCTCAATGGTAGTTCTGGCCACGGTGGGGGAGGAGGTGGTAAGCATAGTAATGTAAACAGCAATAGCCATGCATCACAACACGCATGTTCATCATTATGTGATGAAATAGTGATATTATGGCGATTAGCAGCATTAAATCCAGGCTTAGCTCCACAAGAACGAGATATGTTACATAATCAGTTCTCAAGCTGGCATTTGAAAATTATGGAAAAAGTCACAAAAAGTAGACTTGGAACTGTTGCTAGTTCAGCACATCAAAATGGAAATAAAGCAACTGGACATAGACTAGATATGGAAGTCTTTACAGGATTTAAACCAGCCATTGAAGCTTGTTATCTCGATTGGGATGATTATCCTATGCCTGGAATAACATATACAAACGATATTAATCCAATGTATCATTGTCCATTTACTTGCTTTAGACACACCAATGAATCAAGAACTGATAACCAAGTAACTCAAGTTAATTCCAGTCAAGCTGTACTTAATTGTGAACATCCAAGTACTCATCATCATACACATCACCATCATCATTTCCATCATCATCATGGATCATCAACTTCGAGAATGAACTTTGCTGAATTTGTGAGATTAAATATGCAAGGTGGATTTCCAGCCAATGAACCTTTAGGAGGTATTAGAGATGGAAATAGATCGAGTGTTAGTAGTGAAGGCTTTTGTGAAAGTGATGATGATTCCAATTTGATAGCTGCAGGGGTTGCAAGAATAAATGTTAATATAAATATTAATAGATCTGTTGATTCAGATTCACAGGAAGGAGGTGGTAGTGATTCTTCAAGTAGCAGTAGCGCGAGTAGTAGTAACAGAAATGAAGATGTTAGAAGTGAAGAATTACCTGCTGTACAGTCCACTTCGAAACCATCTGCAGATGAAGAATCTGACAGATCTCCTGAAGAAACAAAATCGAAAAATTCAAGGAGACCGTCCAAAGATGATTCCTTGTCATCATCGAATTCTGAATCACCTCAATCCGGTGATGAATATAATTTATATTTTTATGATTCTAAAGCTATGGCATCTATAGAGCAAGCTGAACAAAAAGAAGCTAAATTACATGATGCGAATAAAAAACCAGTTTTTGCGAATTTAAAGAAATGTGATGATCCATGGGATGTATTATTTGCAAGAGCTGAAGGTTTACATGCTCATGGACATGGCAGAGAGGCATGTATGTTGGGAGTTAAATTAGCGGAGGAATTATTAGCGAATCCTCCTGATTTAATGATTGATATACCTCCAATTCCAAGAAGAAAAGGCAAAAAGCAACAACTAAATCCAGCTTCACATCAATTAAGTTGTTTAGCTTCAGCAACTTTAGCAAAATGTGCATTTTTATGTACTGTTCTAGCTGAAAATCCAGAACATTCTCATTTAGCTTTTCGAGTGGGAATGTTTGGTTTAGAAATGGCACGTCCTCCTGCTAGTACAAAACCATTAGAAGTAAAACTAGCGAATCAAGAAACTGATTTAGTTACATTGTTAAAAAGAATACCATTAGGTTCACAAGAAATTGAAATACTACGTGAAAAAGCAGAACAACTTAAAGAAGGAACTTTGAAATCACGTGGTGAAGCATTGTTACCTATAATGTTAGCAAATTTTATTTTCGATGCTTTAGTCATGCCAAATATTGTTGGAAGAGAATTAAGAAGTAAAATGTTAAACTTGCCGTTTAGATCACCTTCGGATGAACCCTTAGCATTTGAAGCTGCAGTGGCTGCATTAGGCTTAAAAGCAAATGTTTCAGAAGCTGATCATCCTCTTCTTTGTGAAGGAACACGAAGGCAAAGAGGTGATTTAGCTATTGCATTATTAGTCTTTTACAAAGATGATTCATGGAAAGTAGCAAGAATAATGGACCGATTATTAGATAGAGAAATACATCAGTTATTAAAATCACCAATCATAAATTCATATTATACAAGTAATCCACCAATTAAGAGTCAGTTAAATAACATTCGCCGAGAAGAATGTCCGGAACAAATTATTTCGCCATTATCATCTTTAGTACCTCCAGCGGATATTTTAGTTGCTGATATTAGTAAGTGTATGTTTCTTGTTTTTATAATTCCACATCATTTCTTTGAAATTAAATTTATACTTTTCGTTTTAGATGGTGGTAGTCGTCCACATAGTTCTACTAGTGCTGAGGTTGATCAAGGATTAGGTGGTATGGGACTTGGTACTTGTGGTAACACGCTTCCCACACAAACAGCACCAATTCAAGTAACAACTAGAACTAAAGAATCCCGCTACAAAGGAAAACGAGCGTATCCCTCTATACCGAATCAGCCATCTGAAGCTGGTGCTCATTTTATGTTTGAATTAGCGAAAACTGTTTTAATCAAAGCTGGAGGAAATAGTAGTACATCATTGTTTACTCAAGCGTCTACCAGTCAAAATCATCATGGACCTCATAGAGCACTTCATATGTGTGCCTTTCAGTTAGGCTTATATGCATTAGGATTACATAATTGTGTTAGTCCGAATTGGTTGAGTAGAACATATTCATCACATGTTTCATGGATCACTGGTAAGTTTCTTTACTTGTATCTCTGTTTAAATGAAATAATATTTAGTGGTAATTTCATGTTCAATCCATAACTGTCTCATTTTACATTTTTGTTTAAATTTAATACAGTATTTGGACTAATGTAAGTTAAAAAAATACCCTAACATTGTAAATAAAATAAGATTATTTTGAATACTGTTATCGGTTTTGTTTTTTATCCAAGAGTTTTTATTTTTTAATTTTCGCTCATGGGATAAATGATTCGTTTTACAGTTACTATTATGTAGATTATGTATATTTATCTAATTTTGAATTAATTTATATAGGTCAAGCAATGGAAATTGGCGCCTCAGCTATTTCATTTTTGATCGATACATGGGAAGGACATTTAACACCTCCAGAGGCAGCTAGTATTGCAGATCGTGCTTCAAGAGGTTGTGACCCAAACATGGTCCGCGCAGCCGCAGAACTTGCATTATCCTGTTTGCCACATTCTCATGCTTTAAATCCGAATGAAATAACTCGTGCAATACATCAGTGCAAGGAACAAAGTGATTTGATGTTGGAACATTCATGTTTAACAGTTGAAAATGCAGCAAAAGGAGGTGGGGTGTACCCAGAAGTGCTATTCCAAGTTGCAAAATATTGGTATGAATTATATGTGCGACATACTCCCGGTGGAGAATTACTTATGGAGAATGAAATTCCTCATGATAATTTAATGGACCCACATGGAGCATTAGTGGCATTGATTGAACCAAATCCTGGTATGGAAATGCCACAGCAATTACCTCCTGGTCCTCATTCTCAGGGAAATGGTACGAATGCTGTTATGAGTAGTCCTGGTTCAGTGGTTGTTACGACAGCTCCTCCACCACCTTATCAACATCCGACCGTAACGACATTAGCACCATTGGGTATGTCTGTACCTTACGCAGTGGGTCCATACAGTTTTACTGTACAGGGTATTCATCCACATCATCCGCACCCACATATGAGTTATGGGGGCCCCATACACCCCCACGCTGTTCAACTACCTCCACCACCACATGTACAGATGTATCCATTGCAATTTCAATATCCACCTCAAACAAATGGTCAACAATTCAACGGTAACCAAAGCTCTTCTTATGCAAATATGCCTCCACCAGCCCAACCAAGTCCTTATCCAAATCCAAATGGACAATATCCTCATCCATCTGCTGCGCAAGGAACATATCCTTCACCAGCGCCGCCTGCATATAGCAACATTCCACCAAATGCACCACCTCCTCAGATGCAATCTAATATCCAATATTATAGTATAGCACCAGGAGCTATTCGAACAGGTCCAGTGCCAAATGGGCATATGTTCCCAATGCCTATGCAACCTAATAGCAGTCCTCCTATGGTACCATCTCAAGCGCCGGTACCTAACATCCGACCCCAAAATCATAGACAACCGCAGCAATTTAGTCAAACACAACTTAGATATTTGTTAGCAGCATATCGTGTTGGAATGTTAGCTTTAGAAACTTTAGCGCGACGAGTACATGATGACAGACCGCAAGCAAAATACGCGCGTAATCCACCATATGGTGAAGATGTTAAATGGCTTTTAAGGATATCCAAACATTTAGGTAAGTTAAATTATTTGAATATTTCATTTATTAAATTTTTTAACACGTAATATATGCACAATATATTAACATAAAATTTTTATTTTATATTTCAGGAACACAATATTTACATCAATTTTGTGTGTGCGCAGTAAATTCAATAGTTAGTCCATTTGTGTTGCACGATGTTGCCATAGAAGCAGCACAATATTTATCGCGAAATAATCCCGGATTAGTAATGCAACATTTACGTACAGCTTTAACGCCTCTTGTACAAAAATGTCAGCAGATGTATATTCAATGTATGCATCAGAAATTATATCATTTAACAACTGCCGATTATGAAGATTTCGTAAATATCGTATGTGCCGCTAGAGCTGCATTCCAAATCACACCGGAGGGAAATACGCAGTTCAAAGAATGGCTTCAATCTATTAGAAGGTACTTATATAATTTACTTAATTACTTCCAACTCAATTCACTTTAGGACTATATAGAAGTTAAGATTTTTCAAGTTCTTTTTATTTTGATCTATGTTCTTTACTCTAGATATAGTCGACACCACGAAACAATGTAATTGCATAATTATTGTACGTTTACATGGTACCGCCCCGCGATTCTTTACGTTTTATGTGTTCCAAAAAACCATTATTCCTATATACACGAATGCTTTGTAATGAAGTAACCATTGTAAACAAAAACTGCATATGTATATAATTTTACGAATAAAGTTGCGACGTGCTTCACATTGTTGAGAAGTATGTCAACTAAGCGTTAAGAAGATGAAAAAGATAATAACATATATCGTAGCAAAAAATTTGCTTATTATTCAATTAAATTGTTTCGTGGTGTCGACTATATTTCTTATTTTTGCCGCAGCCCTTACCTTGTCTATTTCTATTATATTTTGGGTTGTTTACTGTAAGTTTCGTTGCATATTTTCTTTCGTCTTTTTTTTCTCTAATTTTCTTAAAAGTCTCATTTCTGTTGTGATAATTCTGCTTATAATTTTGTTCTTTGTTGATTACTATTTTCATTATCTGAGTTTTTATTTCTTTAGTCTATTTTTGCGATTATTTTATTGATTTCCTTTTCTCATTTTCCATTTTCGTTAATAGTTGCTCCAAATTATATACTTTGAAGGTATATGTATAAATAATGTAAATAATATCAATAATATTTCTTAGTTTTTATATAGTTATTTTATTCATAGTTTGAAGGTGTTTCCGTCCTAATTATTAAAGAGCTTGTTTAAGTTTGATTTAATAAATAATTTTTAATTTTAAAGTTAATATTAAATATATTAAGTTAAAAATAATGTTTATGTATTTATATTTAATTTTGTTTGATAGGTCAAAGTCGTGCAAAAAGGACTTATGGACACAAATCAATGCCGCTCTCCAGGCAAACAGCAAATGACAAAGGTCAGAATTAGGTTCCCCTCAGTGTAGTGCTAGTTATTTTCGAGTAGTAGATGTAAACTCGTCCAGTCCGTATACCGAGGACAATAGAAACATTCAACCGGTATATCATTCTGTTTCACACGCGTTCCCGACCATCGTAAATGCCGCAGGTCTTCCAATAAACGCGACGGCGAACGATTTCCCCGAGAGCGCATTACAATCACCAGAACTACACCCATTAAACACTGTTCCACATCATGAAGTACATCAATTAAGTGCAATTCCTCATCATGAATTGCTCCCTCTAAATACGGTCCCACCAACTGAGCTACTTCCAATGAATGTGGTTCATCAACATGAAGTACATCAATTCCCAGGGGAGTTGGTTGAACCACCTTTATCACCACCGTGTGCCATTCCTTCGCTACATCTGTTGTGCCATGTTAATATGGAGCCGTCTCAATCTCGGCCTCGCATCAACGAACAACAACATGAATTTGAATACGACGACGATGTAGGAGCTGCTGCGAACATTGCAGATTATAATGGCGTTGTAATGGCCGATGTGGTTGCTGGTGTGGACTCAAATAGCCATCACGTGGTAGTATCATCGAGGTACTCGGGTTCGTTATAAACGCGTTGTGTTGTGTAAACTTTGAACTTGAATTTGTTGTTTTAAATAGGTGATTAGAGCTAGCTAGGCTAGATAATGGGCCACAGTTTGGCTTTGGTAAGTAAATCAACTTTTTATTAAACTAAAATTTAAAAAAAAATTAAGACCCTCAGGTGTCAACCATCTCTGCCTTCAAAGATAAAACCCTATCAACCATTCATTCATCGCCACTTTGTTTTTTCGCTCATTTACACATCACGTTTTACATATAAGTATATGTAGTTAGGAAAAAATGTTATTCATCTTTTACAAAAAGCTGTTTATATTTAAAAATATTACTGTGTTTGTTAATTATTTCTCAAACTAATATTTCATGAAATTATGATCAAATTATATAATTATTTTATTAATCTTAAAAATCTAAATTTTATTTTAACAAAATTTTTCTATAATTTGATATTTTATTGGTAATTATCAATATGTCCCTGATTATCTATGTGGATTATTATTTTTAATTAATAAATTGATAAATTTTTAATATTTCTTAGGTAATTATTTATATGAAAATCTTAAGTTAGTAAATTAATTTGCTATTATTATATATATATGAAACAAAAAAAAATATAAATAAATTTAATTCTAGAAGTTCATATTTATATATTTTATAAAGAAAATATAACTTATTACATTAGTGTAATTTTATATAATGACTATTATATAATTAAAATGAATATTTATATTCATTTTTATATCATTAAACGAACTTATTTTCAATTAGAAAGTAATAATGTAAAATGATACTTATTGTAATGAAACTTATGATCATAAAAATAATAGTTTGTGATTTACTTAAAGCACAGGAAACTAAATATCTTGACATCACTTTAAAATTATGTTTTATTAATTCTTTGTTTTATTTTTATATTTGAGTATCGTTTATATATTTATAGTACCTAGTGCTCTTACTGTTTGTTTTGATGGCAAAAATGCTTTAAGCATAAAAAATTATGTGTTCACATAGATTTTATATTTTCATGCATTTCTATTGAAAATTTTAACATGCAGGAAATATTTGTCATACATTTAATATTAATTTGCATAATGTCGAATACACGATTTTAATTATATTTCATGAAATCATTAAATGTCTAGTGTACATCAAAGAAAATATATATTTGATTAAAGCAATGTGAACTTTCTTAAATGTAATTGTATATAATGTTCTTATATGCGAATCAATGTGTGCATCCCGTTCATTTAATTTAACTTTCATTCAATATTTCACAACCATTATTAAATATTTTGATCTCGTGTGTATGGTATTTTATCATTAACATTATTTTCATGGATATTAAATTAATACAGAGTAATCTTCAGTGAATTATACATGTTATACAAATAAATAAAAATGCATTATCTATATAAAAAGTAAAAATACAAATTGAATTCATGTGTCGATCGATAAGATTGTTTTTTTCTTCACTTGTGCCTTGTACTATGTACAATTCTTTCACGTGTGTAAGTAATACTTCTATCAAAGAAGTTATTAATTATTGTATAACATGTTAAATTTACTTTTTAGAAAATTGTCTAGTCGTGATATGTTTGAAAATTTTAAATAATAATAGTTAAAAATTCTAAAGATATTTAAAAATAATATAACGGAAATTATGTTAATGATTTTACGCCATTTTATATTTAGCTAAGCCGGTCTCCTAATTTTAATTTTATGTTGTATCATCTTATACCGCATAATTATACGTAATTAGAAAAATTAGAGTTGAAATTTTGGTGTTGTGCTGTATAAAATCCTTACAACGTTGTTAGATTAAGTTAGTTCTTATGGTTTTTATATATTTAGCAAGTTATTTATAATTCGTATATGTTTATTATAATCATTTTTGGTTTGTATGTGTGATGTAAAATTGTTTCAGTATTTAACTTGATCAGTTTACAATAGTTAATAGATTTCAAATTGAATGATTTTTTTGTTTCTAGTTTTGTTTCGCATTTTTATTTTATTTTATATGAGAGAAAAAAGGGCTGATTTATAATATATTATTATGCTAAGAATACTTGTGTTATTGTATTCAGTAGAACGATATTAAAGTGGCATTTTAATATAAATACCTACTGACTTGCAAACATAATTTAATTCAATTTTAGTAAGTTTTAACAAGAAATTATATAGTAAATATATTTTTATCATTAAATTTGAATCGTGTAAGTCGAAAGTTTTATATCAAAATGCATTATTCATAAGAATAGAAACAGTGCCTGTAATAACATTTTAACGGTTTTTCAGTCAAATTACGTAGAGCAGTCAGGTATTATTTTAATTTGTGTTTATTGATTTTTTTTTTTTAATTTTATTTGATTTGATTTTTCAAATTGCATGTACTAAACGTACAACTCATGGTTGTGTATAGACTGTAGCAGTTCTAAGTGTGCTCTTATAATTTCCTTTCGTTATTATACATTTTATTTGCAAATTTAATTTCACTTAACTAAGGACTTGTTATGATTCAAGAAAAAATACTTATTAATAATACTAATAATAATAAATGGTTTATTTAGGCAGCTACAATAATAATAATTGGTTTATTTAGGCAGTTACAATCATTTTAAATAATGGATATATTTAATTTTGATGTATTTTAAAGGAATCAAAATTAATTTAATTTCCAATTTATAATAGAAATGTAATTTTATAATTATATATTTTTGATTTTTTTAAGGATACAAAAGATTTCATGTATTCAAGTATCTTTTATTCTAGTCAAACTTTACATTAAAGATGTTTGATTGCAATATGACATTGTCGGTTTTATATTATTCAAGTTTTAATAAATCTTATTGTATTTTTAATAACTCACTTAATATTTATTTAGCACGTTACACAAGTGTTATATTAATATGTGTGATTTCAACTTTTATTAATATACTGATTGCATTTTTATTTATATATAAATAAATGTTAGTTTTACTGTTCTAAATAAACCAAATTAACATGAATGTATTTATAAAAGTCCTTTTATAATTATTTTTTTCTCTTTTATGTTTGTAAAAAATAAATTAGCATCGTTGTTTCAAAAGGCACACAATTTATATTCTGGTTCGCTGTAAAAATATTTAAATGAATGAATTTATCTTGAGTGACTTATCACGAACTAATGAATTATTTGCATTAGCTAACAGTTCGGTTGTATAGAATTTTTGGATAAATATATAATTTAAAAATCTGTGCATTCAGGTATTTTAATATTAATGTATAATGTATGTTCTCTTATAAATCGTAAATATATATATATTGCATATTGATATAGTATATTAGATGTAGTTGCAATTTTTAAAATTCATACACATCTATCATTTACTTACATTATAAGTATCTGTAGTTCTTACTAAATGGTACGTTATATCTGTATATTAAACGAGTATATTACTGTGTATTTTCATTAATTAAAACATATTTTTACACTTCTAGGAAAAATTGTGAATAAAAATATACAAAAAATATATAAAAAATATATATCATGGAAATATATTTCCACTTTTAAATATATAATGAATAAATTTAAAGCAGACAAAGATTGTACAATGATAATACACTGAAATATAACTCGCTCATATTTTCCACTCTGTAAATTAGGAATTTGACAGAGCACGAAGTAAGACAGAGATATGAAATAGTAAGCTGCATACCAATACAGAATAACAGTGTTAATTACAGAGGCTATGAACATTGTTTTTAATCCATTAATTCAAATTACAAATAAAACATATTATATATTTCATTTCACAATTCTTTATTGTATCATGTTTAATTATTTATTTTTTTAAATACATTCATAGAAACAAATTTTTGTAAGTTGTAAATACTTATAAAAATACTATTTGTAAAATAAATGTCAATAGTAATATATATTTATGTAAATTACAGTTTTTATAAAATTTAAAATAAAAAACAGTTTCAAATTAAAAATTAAATGAAAATAAATTTAGATATTTTAGAAAATAAATCATATAACTTTTATAATTCAATTTATAATCTTGTATAAAAAAATTCTAGTCTTCAAAGTATTCATAACGTATTTTATCATAAAACCGATGTTTTTTCATTTTTAAGAAATGTAGCTCAGATAAAATATGCTCAATTATTTGTAAGAATTAATTGTCTGTACAATTTGCTCAGCATAATTCATAAAAAAATAAATAAATATAGTTTATTCTATATTGGTATGCAGACTGAATCAAGTGAGGAATATATTATTTTTTAATTTAACACATTCACTTCGTTTTATAGTGTATCTATGGAGTGGATAAATATTATTTTAATTCCATAGGAAATATATGTATAATATGACATTATTTTCGGATTGATCTCTTACATTAATATTACAGAAAATTGTTTGTAAAATTTGGATCCATATTGATAATTTCTGTCATGTAAAATTCATAAAGCCAGTAAATAGAGGCCTAATTTAAGTTGGTAAAATTTTACCTACATATATATAGGATAAGACTATATTTTGTACTTGGCAAAAATTAAAAGTAATTTTTATTAGATTGGTTTTATAAATATGGATCTAAAATTTAAACGTAAAAAATTTTATTCGTAGTTTTTGAGTTTTATTTTTTAGATAGGCACTATATTTTAATGATAATTTTTATTATATGTAATGAGAAGAAGTTGAGTAAAAGAATTATAACATGTACGATTAAGGTACTCGATGTAACCTATTATTCGTGCGAGTGATTTTAATAAAAATTCAATGAAAAGTCTTTGTACTGTTATTTTTTCTTTCCCTAATTTCCTGATTTGATAATTTTTATTTTTTATTCGAAATCAATAAACACTAATTGTGTTACATTCTTGTGATAAAGAGTTCAAAAGATAAGTTATTAATGAATAATTACTGTAAATTGTAAGGCCATATATTTGATCTATTTACTACTTGATTTTGTTTTTTTGTTATCACGTGACTAGAAACTGATTTTGTTTTATTTAAATATTGTTTAGTTTTGAAAATAAATTATCAGTGTATTTCAAAATATATTTTGAAATTTTTATTTAAAAATAAATTGTTGTTTTCTTCTTTGTTATTCATTATTATTTATTTGTTGTGTTTATTATTATAAAAAAAAATCCTAGTAAAAACTTGAAATTATACTATAGTTATTTGTGTATTAAGAGCG
>CM008233.1:7483001-7496666 GCA_002278615.1 Pogonus chalceus | reverse complement strand
TATGTATGTATGCATGTTTTTGTTTTTTAGTGTTTAAATCATTTACGTATGAACTTATGTACATATGAATTTCATTATTATACAATATCAACAATATATTTAAAACTACACAAAAACAAAAATAATACTTAAGTTACTAAGATCTTAAACAATAAAAAAAATTAAAGAAAGTATCAAAATTTCACTAATACTTAATATCATAGGCAAAAAAATTAAGTTCACTATATTAAATGCAGTAATTATAAAAAACAATATATACCTTTGTAATAATCAATTTAAATATAAGTTAAATTCCTATTTTGTGACTCATATTTTCGACTTCGAACCAATTTTGTAGGTTCAGCTTGTAACTCCGTTATATGGCTGGTGCTGAGAGGCTGAACTAATTAGTAATAATATGATGCAAAAATTATGAGGTTGCATACGCATAAGAGCATACAAGTTTTTCCAAAATAGTTTAATAATGTAAGAAAAATTTGAAACTTTTTCTACATATTTATTAATCTAAATTGAAAACGCAGCGACATAGCTTTTTGATTTTTTTTTAAATCATTTAATTTAGGAGTTATAACGTTTATAACAAAAAATATAAACAATAATTGTTTATAAAATACGGCGATCGATAGGTACCATTCAGACCTTTCCAACCATGTGCAATAATTATCTATTATATAATATTTTTTACTAAAGTTGTATAAGAAGTCGTTTGAGATGTGATTTAAACGTAGCCTTAATAGGTAGAGTAATGAATCAAATCAGTTAGTGTTTCATTAT
Source organism: Pogonus chalceus (assembly GCA_002278615.1). Taxonomy (NCBI): domain Eukaryota; kingdom Metazoa; phylum Arthropoda; class Insecta; order Coleoptera; family Carabidae; genus Pogonus; species Pogonus chalceus. The sequence goes on along the minus strand of CM008233.1, from coordinate 7,495,892 downwards.
TAAATTAAATCGGCTAACAAGGTATTTTGCTCTTCACAATACCTAGTACTTTAGCATTTAATAGGTAATTAGCTATTTTTGAAGTGTGTTCCAGTCTTTGATAGCACTACTTTATAAATGTGACACCTCTTTTTGATGCAAGGTATCGTCCTAAATATGTTAATTTAGTTCTCTTAGCGTTAAATGATTACCTTTAAATTATTCAAATGATATAATCATATAATATAGATGAGAAAAACAAGGAATATATGCAGAAGTGCGCTATGATTTCATTATAAAAAAATTAAAAAATTGCATATACTTCTTAAATCTCACCCTCCAAACTTTATTTGTACTATATTCGAAAATGAGAACCCTATATGGGGGCAATTACCTGTTTTGTCATTTGTATTTATGTTTTGATTAAGTAGTTACATTTATGATTTAATTTCATTATTAAGTTAAAGAAGAATTTAAATTAAAATCTTAATTGCCAAATATAAACCAGTGATTTTGGTAATTAACTTTGGCTATAGATCTATAACTATAATAGGAACTTACAGATAATTAAAAAAATAATCAAAAATCTAACTACAACTAACACTAAAAATTGGATAAACCTTACTTAAAACTTGCAGTTTAATTACTTTAATAAATATATATATTTTTTTTAATTATTATTTCAACTGCATAAATGATTAATTCTAGTAATAAAAACATAGATTCAAAATTCTACATTTATTCAAAAATAACAAAAGTCGATTTTACATTCAAAGTTACAAAAATTGATAATTTGAATATAAATAAAATTATTTTCAAAATAAATATTTTATGGATAGGCAATTTTGCTTCCGCACTTTTATCACTTTTCAGTAATTATAGAGAAGCTATTTTGTAACCATGAATGTGAATTTTAGATCGTTATCTTGGTAAAATATAAAACGGTCCAAAATGTCTAACTTTGATTTGTATTTTTTTAAAAACAAGTAAATAAATACTTCATTTTATCCATTGTGTTTTCAATAAAATGGAAATGCCCAACCCCTAAAGCTGATTATTATTTTAATTAATGGTTAAGGTAATTAAAATGATAATAAACAGATTTTCTTTTACAAAGTTGAAATTTTTAGACTATAACTTTTAAAATAGGATTGTCTGTATGAGTCTCTGTAATTTACAAGCATAGATCGAAATTAAAAAAAAAAACTCATTTTGAAAGTAATATTAACATTATTTAAAAAAAAAACCTAATTATTTTCTTTCATATAGATATACATACGTATGTATATAAAAATTAAAATATATGCTTCAGAAATTATAATTTTATGAAGTTTTTTAGTTAAATATTGTTTTCATATTTTATTTTACTGTTGGTAAAAAAATTTAATGTGTTTTATTTGTTGTTTGAAATGAAGAAAAATCGTTTATTTAAGAAGTAGAAAATATCTGAGAAAATCCAATTTCAGATACTTCAAAGTCCAGTATCGTTAACGGTACCATTTCCGTGTAATGTGACCGGATACCGAAGTTTAAAACCACCGTCTAGTGTTCATCAATTACGACCTGGGGACATTGACGTTATCGGCGCGTTAGGCGACAGTCTAACTGCAGGAGCTGGTCTTGTCGCTACAAATTCTTTACAAATTTTCCTGGAAAATCGAGGACTTTCTTGGAGCATTGGTATGTATTTTTACATTTTTAGAACCATTTATATATTTAAATACACGCACAGACACAATTATTTTGAAACATACACTGATCTGATCACATTTATATTTGAATAAACAAGTGATTTATAACTTTCATTAAATTTTAAAATATTCATATAAATGTAAATGATTCAATTTTATATAATTTATAATTATTTAAAATTTTACAGTCGATAAAATAATACACAAACAATCAATCACGCTTGAAAATAATTTTTATAATTGATATTTAAATGCATTATTAATATGTACATTTATGCGGATCATTTGTTTTATAATATAAAGAGATTAAAATTGTTTTATTTATTATTATAATGATTATTTAACACTTTTAGTATTTAGTTTTGCAAAAAGATCACCTAAAAATTATAAAATAATTTATAATATAAATATAAAATAATATAATTGTTGCATAATTATTGATCAAAAATAGAAAATATTATACATTGCAGTAGTAATTTAATTTATTTTACTGGAAAAGTGTTTTTTAAGTTACCATTATAATGAAATTATAGTAAAAAAGTTGGAAGTTTAAAAGATTTTTGCTAAAAATTAATATTTAATACTTTTGAATATATTTTTACAGTTTAATTAAAATACAAAAATTGTTTAGAATTAAAATATGCATCTAATGCGCTCTTTTTGTTAATGATATANACTTTATTTTAAAATAATAAAAAAAATCATTTGTCGTTATTTTCTATTCTTACTGAGCTATTCAATCTAATCTAAGCATTTTCAATTTCGTTTTTGTAAATGAATGCCCTATTTTATTTCTATACTCCTTAGCAGGGCATATTTTGTTTGGTTATGTAATATACTAACTAAATTGTATAACAGATTGACTTGTGAAGGTAATTAATGTGTAGGTAACGACAGTGGTATTAATTTTTGACTAAAAATTTCCATTAAGAATGTAAACAAGTTTTTATTAATTATTTATAATTATTAACTTCTAGGCGGACAAGGAACATGGAGAGAATACGTAACATTACCAAATATATTAAAAGAATTCAATCCGAATTTAATTGGATACTCTTTAAGAGATTCGTTAGCGAATCACAGAGAATCGCAATTTAATCCAGCAGAAAGTGGCGCTTTTTCAAAGCAATTACCATATATGACTAATGTACTCATAAAGAGAATAATTTCTGATCCACGAGTTGATCTTAAGAATCATTGGAAGGTAAATTAAATTTTACTTGTTTTCATTCTAATTAAAATTATTTTAATTATACGTATGAATCTATATTTATTATTCGTTTTAATTGTTGATTTTGTAGTTAATAACTATTTTAATTGGAGCTAATGATCTTTGTAAAGACATGTGTTATGAAAATGAAAACGATTTTCTTATGAAAAATAAAATATATTTAATTAAATCGTTGCGTCTTCTTCGAGATAATTTACCAAGGACTATTGTAAATTTAGTTCCTGCACCAGGTGATTATATTTAATTTATATTTTATAGTACTTACCTTCAAAATAATGTATTTCTAGATGTTTCCATTTTAAATCGTTTTGCTGGAAAACCCATACGCTGTGAAAAATTAAATATAATTGAATGTCCTTGTGTAGTTTTAAATAAACAGAAAGAAAATCTTATACAAAATATAAGTCGAAAATGGCAAAATATGGATGAAGAAGTATCCCAGTTAGATGAATTTAATCTAAATGACTTTGCAGTAGTATATCAACCATTTTTAAAAGAAATAAAAATACCATTGGATTCAAATAATAAAACCGATTATTCGTTTTTATCTCAAGATTGTTTTCATATAAGTCAAAAATTTAATGCTAGAGGTATAGTTACAAATATTATATTACTAAGACTTATTTATTAACTAGCTAGAACTTTCTAAAATTTTGATCTGAAAGAACTAGAATCAGTTGTGCTCAGAATTTGAAGTGAGCTATCCAAGTTGTATTCATTAAACAACTGTAAATTTTGATTTAAAATAAGTAAGCTTTCTTCAAAAATTAAACTCAATCGTACTACCAGCTATTTAGAGGTCATTCAAAATAATTTTATAGTTTAGAGTTAGAAAAGAGATTATGTAATAAATATAAATAGATTTTATTATAAATCAAATAATTTTTTATTTTCTAGCTGCAAATTTAATTTGGAATAATATGCTGCAAAAAATAGGCGAAAAAACTGAAAAACTTGATGGGAAATTATTTGATGATTTTTTATGTCCAACAGAACAAAGTCCTTATATTATTACCAAACAAAATAATAATAAAAAATAAACAGATTTATATATTTTATTTAACATATCGAGTATTTTAGAAAATATTAATTAAAAATAAAATAAAAATAATAAGTTATTCATGATGGTTTCTTGCGTTAACCATAAATTATTTATTATTTATCTCAAAGACTTATTGTTAAATAGATATTATTTCAAGAAAGTTACTCTAATTGACTTTATCCTATAGGTTTTAGATATCTTACAATATTGTATATTATTAGAATTAGTATTGCACTCTAACTTATTTAATACTAAATTAGAATAAGCATTTAACTTATAAATTAATAAATAATCAATGAAAATCTAATATTATTTAATCTTCATGGGCACTTTAAATTTATTTATTAATTATTAAAGATTATAATTTATTTCCTCAAATTAATAATACAATTTGTATAGATCTAAAAATATTTATATTTTTTAAGTTTATTGTTTTAATGTATTTGTTTACTACTTTTTAGTATTTGATGTTTATTTAACTCTTTACAAACATTAAGAAAATTCTTTATAATTGAGTGTAACAGTAGCGATATTATTCTCTCATATTATTGTGTAAAAAGGTCAGCACTGCGAAAGTGATAGTGCTCTTTCGACCAAGCATGTAGTATTTGAATCATGTCTCGTGTAGTCAGAATTGTGAAATGTGCAGTTTCGGAGAGAGATTTTTGTAGTTTTTTATGAATTTTACAAAAGTTGTTGACATTTAGCTCCAAAAATATAATGTAAAAATGAAGAATTAAATAAAAAAGTTATTATATTTAATGTTATCGATAACATCGAGTGAGAAAAATGTAAAAATGTAAAAATAAAAGTTTTAGTTATCTTTCAAATAATTGTTGGATACTATTATCTAGTTAAAATTGTTTATTGTATAATAATATTAGATTATAATTAATTAGTATATAAATCAATTTAAGTATCTTAAGATATAAAACTGACCTTTGGTCTCTTTTCTAAAATCTAAGTTAGGCCTTTGTTATCTCTTTGGTTGTTCTTATCGCAATCCTTAATATAAATAGTCAAAATAAGAAAGTTTAACGTCTGAATTAATAATTATGGGAAAATTTGCGACCAATTTTTCGGACCAAGTGTATGATGAAAAAAATTAAACGCTTAAATTAAAGATGATCATTATTATCAATCATCTCATTACTCATCTCATTTAAGAACACTTGATAAGGACTTACTCAATAGTCGAAACGTTGTGTTATACCTAATTAAATGCATTACAACCAAAGCGTTTAATTTTTTTCATCATACACTTGGTCTGAAAAATTGGTCGCAAATTTTCCCATAATAAATAGTCTAAATTCAAAGATACATTCACATTCAGACAATCAGTCAAAGAGTCAATATCCGGTATTCGATATTAAATTTAAGAGACGTTAACAGAACCCTCTGTCAGTTATTCTTATTATAAATAATAAATATATATTAAATACAAAACGTTTCGAATTACTTAAATCCTTTCCACTTCGAGGAAATAACATAATATTAATAAGAAAAATTCCAATTATAGAGCAAGAATGTTATTTCATTTTAATTAATACTTATAAGAATAAAATCTTATTGGACCTGAAAACCATTTGGCGTTCGTCTGCGAGTTGTGCCCGGGGAATGATAGACCTTTTTGTCATCCTAACACTACGCTACTGAGTAGCTGATATATGTCATTACTTATGTAGGTTAAGCAATAGTTTAGTAAATACAATTAAATTAATAGATGATGCGATTTAGAATCTTAAATAAGTTTCAATATAAAATATACAGAGATCGTTTTATTTTAACTACAACATTTATTAAATGCATTTTTATAAAAATATATTTTTTTGTATCAATAATCGCAGAAAAATTCTACGATTCTGTCAATATGTAATTTATAAAAGGAATGAAATTTATTATAATTTTGATAGTTTTTAAATTTATTTCAAATAAAATTCATTGATTTAATTTTTAATCATTAATATTGAAACATTGAAGGCTAATGTCATTGAAATCTTTACCTGCTCGGACCTTTTCTATTTATATTAAATATCATGTATTTTTTATATTTTATGTTAATAATACGAGAGAGAAAGAGACAGAGCATATGCTGGTTGTCTAAATACAATTTCTAAGGTGCACTCATTCTCCATAAGCTGAAGATTTGAACAGTTTTTTCTTATTATTGTCTTTACTGATTATTCTATAACTTTTTCAACTATGTACGTTTGATTCATAATATAAGGGCTATGTTGTATGAAATTTTAGTTGAAATTTAACAAGCAGAAATAATACTTTACTTGTGACTTTAGGGAATATCATATAAAAAATAAATAAATCAATTTGAAATTCCCTTGTATTCTACGCTACTGTGATTTTATAAGAAGAAAACTCAATCTGAATAGGAATGAAGAATATATTTTCAGATTGAATGAATTAACTTGATTGCGTCTGAAAAGAAGTTTCTAATTAAAACGATATAACTAGTTGGATTCAGCGAGATTTTTTGAAATTTATTTAATGCTTTTACTTGAAATGTTTCTGGAAGCAAAGATAGTTTTCACAGCTTTAGTATTAAAGCTCTCCGCTTAATCTTAGCAAAGAAATATAATACTGGTTTAAGTAATTTATAATATTATTATTAATTTTATATTTCATGTACGTATATCTATAAAATATTTTTAAACATTTTATGTTATTTTTTTTACATACATATATAGATACTTTATTACAACCGAGCAAAAATATTTATTTTGACTAATAAATTTAATATTCAATATTCTATTATTAAAATTTTTAACTTTAAAAAGTTTAAAATGACAATAATGCTCAATTTATTTTAATTACCTTTTAATAGTTATATAAATACAAATTCAAATTTTTCTAAAATTAAAAGTGAAATACAAATTGTATTCCAAAATATCTAAAAAATTAAATTTCCTACCGGAAATTAGAATTCAAAGGATTTTAAAGATTTTCTTCGGAACAAGTAATTTTCTTTGCTTTTTTTATTTTATATTCAATATATGACTTCAGTTTAGAATATGTTTTGTTATTTTTATATTTTTCAATTTAAAAACTTGTTATTTCCATTTAAAGCATTTTATTATATGTTTTATATTCAAAGTGTTATAAAAATATTTCAGGTTTTACACCACCTTAGCGTTCAGAACATTAGGTATAAAAACATTTTTTTTTGACACAGCTATTAATATATAAAATAATTTTAATTTAACACATATACATAGTAGTTTTACGAATAATTTGAAATAATAATGAATAAAAAAATACAAAATTACGGGGATACGAGCCAATAAGTAATATCTTTGTTGATGGCGTATTTATTTTTTCTGTCAGGTACTGTATGAAGTCAATTTTTTTTTTGTACCCATGCATTGAAAAGTGTTGATTTGCGTTATCTTAGCAACATCTGACATTTCTATTTACCGCATTGNAAACATAACCATTAAAACTAATATAAATATTTAATTATTAGTTTTAAACTTTTCGTACAAAAAATATTGTACATACCTCTTGCGTGAACTTGGTTCCCGGATTCGTTCTATGGCTAACACTTTTCCGTGAACCAGTCGTTCCCGCACATGGTATGTAAATAACTATTTTGTTTCTTATTTAGTAGATTAATAGCTAAGATGTATCTTAGGGAAAACAATTATTTTATTTTTCAAAAATGACAGCAGTTTGAATAAAAAATTCAAAATTTTATCAAAATTTTATCAAAAACAAGTCTCAGATAATAATATTAATTCATATTATAAAGAGTACGTATAGATATTCAGCTATCTTGTATACCAGTTTGAAAAAAGTAGTCTCGAGAAAAATGTAAAGAAAAACAGTTCGGCGTCAGCGCTTTAAAATCAAATAAATTTTCTAATAACTATAAATTTTGAAACCGTTAAACGTTTCAAATATTCTTAAAAGTATAAACAATTTATCTAGCTAAAAAAATTAATATTTTGAAAATCTCTTCTAACATATGTTAGAAGGTATTTATATAAAAATAATGAAAAAAAAGTTTTGCATTTAAAACTAGTTGTCTATGAGTTCAAATAAAAAAAATCTGTTAATAAAAGGGGTAGCTAAGTAACTAGTTAACTTAAAATTCTGATACTTACTAGGAAAGTATCAAAATTAGTTGTTTCAAGAAGAATTATTGATTTATTTCTACATTAAGCGTGTTAAAAAAGAAAACTTAAAATATTGAAGAATTTTTCAGTTTTAATTTTAATTGTAACATTGTAATATTTTAAGTAAATAATGAATTAAAGTATTTTATGGCACATAAGTTCTTGAAAATAACATTTTAAAGTAACAAAAAATAATTAAAAAGTAAAACCATCAAATGACTTAAGGGTAGAATAAGTATCCATAATTCACTCCAACGCTGTTAGTGGTGTAAGTGTAGCTGTGGGAGTCTGACGTTGTGTCTGGTAAGTCTATTGGTGGACATGGGTTATTTAGTGTGTTTATGTGCACGCCGCTTCAGATATTGTGCTGCATTACTAGGGTAATTAAATTCATTGCGGATTCGCGGTCAAATTAATGTTGCATGAACGCAGAGTGGGCATTTGGAACATTCTCGGGACGGGCTATAATCATATCTGGATCGGACCCCGTACTTTCTGATACTAATGTTCAAATTAGAATCGACGTGGAGTATTTTAGTTTTAGCCCACGAAGTCGACAAACTAATGGTGAATACAAAAATATGTATTCAGTATTTTTAATAAAATTGAATATAAATATTTTTTAATAACTTTTAGTGGCAATGGCTTTGATGTTTTATTAAAATAAAAATATGACATATGCGCTTGAAATATGAAGAAAAATTTAATATTCGCATTTTATTTCACTTCATAATAAAAATCTAGTATTAACTTTTCTTTATTTACTTCAGTAATAATTGAAAGTATATTTTTAATACAATTTAGTGATAATCAACAACGTTGTTGAAGGAAAAGAATATTCTTTTTAACATAGAAAATGCAAAACTTTATACAAATAGTATAATTTTTTTCGAAATGTTATCTAATATATTGCAGTATAAACATAGCAATAATTATATTTCTCTTATATTATTACAAAATTAATAGCATTGAATATTTTACAATTTGAGAATGACGACATTCTAATAGTTATTAAAAATATGATAAAACACAATAATAATAAATAATTATTATAATCCCTCGTAAATATAAAAATTGTATGTTTTGGAATAATATATCCAGTCAAAAACTAATATATTATCAAATTAAAGTAACGCATTAAGATAATATATTATCTAATAACGCATAACCCCAAAGTAGCGATATCTATTAACTGTTTTTTAATTATTACAATACCAAAATTTATAAAAAGCTCATTCCAAATTTGTTCTAGAATATTCTATTCTAGACCAACTTTATATCGTGTTACTTCCATTCAAGCTCTATTTATTCTTTAAATTTCAAAGATAACATATTTCGTGGTTAATAAATTATATTTAAAATTTTCATGGAAAAAGTAAATTTAAAAAATATAAGGTTTAAATTTCTGTATTGAATTATTTACATTTTTGAGTTGTATTTTCTCTAACGAAGATATTTTAAAAATCATGTCGCAAAAAGTGTAATTTTCCTTATACAAAAAAAAGGAATGAAAAATTATTGAAAATGTAAATTCTCTTGGATAAATTTTGATTTTAAACTTCGTTTAAATAATATTATTTAAAATAATTTTAGTTGTCTTTTTTATGAGTAGTTTTCACATGTTTTTTGTTATTTATTTTTATAAACATTATTAGTTTATAAGTTTAACAATTATTGATCTATTTGCTTCATTCTCTAAAACTTTATTTATAGCAATATTTTCTAATATTTTGATTTGAAAGACTTTTAATCAGTTGAATTCAGAATTTGAAGCGAGCAGTCCAAGTCATATTTATTAGGTANTATTTGTTTTTTAAATCAATAAAAAAGAATAATAAAAAATTGTGTTTGTAATTGTCAAAAAATTTCAAATAATTAAACCAATTGATTTGTTTAAATTTTATGTTTACTGTATTTTAAGCATATTTTGTCTTTTACATCAGTTTTAGACATAAAAGAAAAACATATTTGAAATAAATTGAGAAATTTATTTAATAAAAATTAATAAGCTTTTGATTTATTTATTATTTAGTTAAATGAACAAATTTAGCTTTGCTACAAATTTGATATTTAATGAATTTTTTTTTGTCGCTATTAGAATAGTCGCTTTAAACCTATTGTTACGAGAAAACACAAATTGTCCAGTGGTCCTAATGACCATCATGTAGAAGAGGCCTAAAACACTGTTTAAAATTACATTTTAGTTTAAAAGTGACGCGTTAAAGCTTGACAAATGAAGGACACTTTTGTAGGTTAACGTTGCAGAAAGTTTAAATGGGATCTTGTGACTTTCAACCCTTATTTTCGACTTTTTCTCTTTTCTGATGTTGTACAGAATAGTTTAATTATTTAGTTTTACAGTAAATATAACAAATATCGTGTTAAGAAAAATAAAATATAAACGAATTATTTCTGAACAAGTTTTATTTATATATTTAATTTATTAGAAGGTTATTAATTGTGTAGAGTTGTAATGATGCCTGCGATATATATGAAAGGCAATAGAAAATTAAGACTTATAACCAGTAAATCGCTGGAACAAATCTTTGTCAGGCTCACTTAAATGAAGAAGAATAAGACGAGACGTCACAGTACAGAAGATAAAGATTGTGCGTGGCACATAGGGCAAAGAACTGATTCGCAAATTGTTTTGTGTTTGTTGCTAGCGTTAAAGGGAAACATGCAATAAATTGATTATTTTTCTAAAAATATAAAATTATTTTCAATAAAACATAAATTAAATAACTAAATTCACTAAAATATTGAAATAAAACATTCGATATAGGTTCACTAATTAATAAAAAATCAATTGTTTTATTTCAATATTTAATTGCGATCCATCAGTATATTACATATTAAATGTTTTAAAAGCTTTTTGAATATATTTATTTATTTTTTAAACCAATGTTATAAATTAATTAAATCAATTTGAGTAAATGAATAATAATAATTGATTTCTATAATTTTGTATAAATGTTTAGAATAAAATTGTACTTTAATCCAAAAGTAATGTGTCAATGTATAATTAAGCCTAAAATAAAAAAATAAGCACAGACAGGGATTATAAAAATGCTATATTTCTTAGTATTTTATTTTGTCTAGATTTAGATTTATAACTTTGATTTTATTTTATAATTAAATACAAAATTTGGCAATAAATAGTTTCCTAATTTAAAGATAATGTATCTAGGTTTAAGAAATAATATTTTTTTTATTAATTGGTTTTCTAAATCTCTAAAATAACCAACAATTGATTAAAGGCCGATTCAAATGACTGCACACCCGCTTGAAGGTTATCTTAACCTCTAAAAGAAAAAATAATTTAATTATATTAACTTTAAGAATTCATAACCGTTAAATAATAAGTTTATCCATAGAATTATATAAAACATTTTAGAAAATACAATAAATTATTGTACAAATACAAAATAAAAGCTCAGTTCAATATCTAAATGAATAAACATAGTAATCCTTGAGAGCTTGCTAGAAAACAATTGAAGAATCTGGTTCCCGTGAGAGGCGAGGAGAATAGTAGTTACCGTCGACGCTTTACTTTCCCTATTTTCCCTTTCCGGTAGTCCTTGTAAAGAATCCTTCCCGTTTAAGAGATGTCCTTGGTCCTTGGTAACCCCGTTCAGTTCTGTTCTGTTGTGTTGTCACAATAGTCATTCATTGTTATGGCAAGGGAGAAAGCTGTAAGCAGTTACACTCGTTGCTTTCCATTTGAGATTCTATCGTCATTTTGCCATGCTACGCGATACCGTGTGTAACGTGATTCCATTCGTAAGCTCAGTGTATAGATTTGTACTACTTCTGATATGTAACAGTTATTTCTTAAATAAAACATCTTTATGTTTTTTCCCCGAAATGTATTTTCATATTACTTACATATGTCTATATATTCATATTTATTTTATAAGCATATATTCCAAAAAAATCCTTACTTTCTATTTTACTTGAGAAAATATTTTAGGTCATTTTATTTTTGTATATTATAAAGAACAATATATTCCCTGAAGTATAAATGTTAACGGAAAATCTAATAACTCTTTTATAATATATTAATCTTAGGATGACCGAGCTTCGCTCGGGGTTATAGTTGCCTTTTATTTTCAATATAAAATATTAATTATGCAAAATAAACTTGAAGGCAATTCGATCTTTTTCAAAAATTTCTTCCCAAACTAAATTACGAGAATGATATAGAGTCTTCTGTGGTAAGAGTACTTTAAATGTTTCTGGCTTTTTAATTTTGGAAAATGACAAATACAGGTTTATGAAAACATATTTTCTAGGTACAGTGAAGTTTACATACCAATGATATAAATGTTAAGTTTTTTCAAAATATTGTTTTTTCTGTCAACTTTTCATTCAATTTATGAACATTTTATTATAATGATTATTGTTTAAAATAATATCTTGTGGCAATTCAATTTCTTTTATTGTATTCCTAAATAATTTTCCGTTGCCTAGCTAAATGTTATCCCGAGTCGAAATTTAACGCCTAAATAGAACCTCCTAAGGTAGGATTTCTGTTGGACTTCTGGGCTCAAAGTCAGTTCTATTCCCATGTTAAATTAGGTCCGACTTTAAGCCCCAAAATGGTACAAATTTCCGTTTTTATCACTTTTGGGTTTAAAGTCGGACCCGAAAAGAATAAAAATTAGTGCCTACTTTGGATCTCTAGAATCTACTATAATACTAATAGTACTATCAATAATAATAATATTAATAATTATAAAGCTGATAATTACTATTAGTTATTATTAGTAATTCTTAAAAATAACAGTAACAATGTAATAAATAATTAATATTAAT
>CM008233.1:7363306-7373990 GCA_002278615.1 Pogonus chalceus | reverse complement strand
ATAATAAAAAAAGAAAATATTTTTCGTAACTTAGAAACCAAAAGAAAGTGAAAATCTATTTCAAAATACAAATAAAGAAATTCTTGTTTATCAACTTCTTAACGAAGTATATTATTAAATTATATATATTACAACCGGTAAATTAATAAAATTATCAAATATTAAAACGAAAAAAAAAAAAAAAAAACAAGTAACAGTGAAACAAGACAAATTTCATTTGATAAATATAATTAGATTAAAATAGTATGTTGTACTTTTTAAATTATGTCTCCATATACAACATATATTTAGGAATTAGTTTTTTTCTTGTTTATGTGGGTAAAAAAAGAAAAAACAAAAAAACATTTCATAGAAGTCACAATAGTGGTTCATTCATCAATCACGCGCCATGACTGCAATAGAGATGCGTGTTACACGCTTATAACACCCTTGGTACAATGTTGTCATTGCGACCACTTTTATCATCATCAGACTTTTTTTATATTATTATTTTTATTCCGGTTGTTGAACTTGTGGAATTAGAAACTTAGACCATGAGTAAATCAATATTAAATTTTAATGTTTTAATTACCAATAGTTGCCTAATATATGCTTTTGTTCATTTAAAATATATTATAATAACTACAAAAAAATTATACCGATGGTTGTATTCATTTAATATGCAAATTTATTTAATTTTATGTAATCAGAGTAAATATGGAAAAAATAATTTATAATATCAATAATTTAATTATTGACGATACAGATAAACAACTTATAAGTAAATGCACTTGTAGCAATTTAATTATTCAGAGATTTTTTAAATTCCCTTAATTTTTAGAACATACATAAGTCTTGAACTTGTTATAAGTATTTGTTAAAATCAAAATATACAAAAAATATTTTAAAAGATCAAGAGTAAAAGATTGTTTCTGAAAAAATGCCGGTTAAAGATCAGTTAATAGTTATTTAAGAAGTAAGTGCGGGAAGACGATGTTACTGCATGAGCGTATTGTTGAAGCACAAGCGAGTGCCTTTATTAGCGCGAATGTGCGGAAGACGTTTTCACGCACGTAGTTTGTACAATGTTTTTCGCAAAGAACAAAAAAACACAAAATTTATTCTACAAATAAGTAAAATTGCAAATTACTCGCGAATATTCAAATAAATGTCACTGTAGCAATTTCATAATAATAGTTGCTAAGGACATTAAAAACTCTTTCTTTAGTTAATATATGGCGCAGTATGCACGCTGCACTCTGGATTCTGGATTAACAATGTTGTAGTAGGAAATAGCATTTTATAAAATAAGTAATGTTATTCTAAAAATAGTTTCCTGTAGAATACCCCTGGATAGCCAGTGTTTTTTGAACTTTTTCCCGCATGAGTGCGGGAAATGAAAGTTCCTTGTTGACAACCACGTGCGTCAGATGTCATTTCCCATGTTGTGAGCGCGAAAAATATTAATATATTAAATGAAAATGGATTAAAAGATCGGTTTGTAGTCAATTAAAAATTTAAGTAAATGTTAAATTAAACAATTATAATAATAATAAGAATTTTCGACACTAATATATATTATTTAATATTATAGAAGTATTTATAAAAAAAGCTAAAAGTTAAATTACAAAAAAGTCATTTTTGTATGAGTTTAATCTAAAAATATTGAAAATATTCATTTATGTTTCAAATTATCTGAAAAACTTTGTATGAAACAAACATAAATTTGAATAATATAAAATATAACATCTAATTAATTTAAATCATTTAAAAGTTATAAATAATACATAAAAAAACATCGTTATGCCAAATATTTGATAAAGAAGAAAATGAAAATATAATATTTAATTAATAAAATTTTCCACTGTTAATATTTACTCATCGAGAAATCGATTTTCCTATAGTATCTAATATAATCCGAACGTTAAAAAAATGTAGCTTTTATAAAAAATAAAACAAATAATAATAAAATAAACAAATGACAAATATTCCCGACTAGAAAATTAATTACTTGTAGCGATGCAGGGACATTTAGATACCTATCTCTACACCACATTAATTTTAATCATACATACGTGTATGCATATAAACAAAAATTAAAAGGCTACAGTTCGTTCCACTCTTTTATATATTATGTGTATCATATTTCTTTTACAACTAAACGGTGTTTTTAATAGTTTTATCTATTCATTATTTATTCAAATAGTGAATGAATATTTTTTGGATATTGTGAAATGATTAAACTAAAAGATATAAATACTATATTATCTTAGATTTTTAACTCTAAATCTCAAATCGATTAAGAGATAGAAAGATTTATTTTCGTGAAGTTGCAGGTATTAAAAAAATTCATATATTTTAAATGGTTTGAAATTAAATATTTTAAAATTGTAATATAACCAAAAAATATAAATAAAATTTAAAAAAAGTGAAGTATTACAAATGCTTTTGTTTAAATTTATATTTGTTTTATATTAAATAAAACAAAACATGCTACTTCAAAATTAAAAACAAAAAACATGAAGAAAATGTTAGAAATGCTAGGAATTTAAAAGAAACAAAAAATAAATATATTTTAGGTAGACAAGTGTTGTAGCAGAGACTGGCAAAGACATATATTTAAAGTTGTTGTAATTTGGCGCATTCAGAACGCCTCCAGTAGCCCACGTTACCTTAGGGGGCACGTGTGAGGTACGTTGTTTGTATACCGCAAACTATTTAACTAGAAATTAACGAAACAAAGTTTCACCGAGGGGCAAAGTTACGCGCTCGTAATATAATTTACATCTTGTAAGTTATCGTGTAAGACATGTTGTCAATGTTGGGTACCTCTGCCTCGCTGTGACGTGTTTATAATCCACTAGTGTCGGCAGATGAGGACGTCTTCTTCGACCATAGATTTCATATTTAGGGTTATAAAATTTGTATTAAAATATTTATTAACAATAAAATTATCAAGAAAATGGTTCAAATTTATACCTATCTTTAATTTTTTATATCATTTAACATATAAATCATTACTAAAACTGGCGTGTTGTTATATTATGAATTAAAGCTTTTATAGCTTTTTAGGTTAAATTTGCAACGAATAAAATGAAAAACCAAGAAAATTGTTAAACTCGATTGAATTCCTAATATTACTGAATATATTATTAGGTATATTCAGGACCGTAACTAGCTTTTTGTGAGCCCTGGGCAAGACTTCCAAATTGCCCCCCCCCCCCATTAATTAAAAAAAAAACTTATCATGCATATACAATAGTTTTGAAGCTCCTGTCCTTTCATTTTTTTAGGCTTGGTAACAGTCTTAATAAGTAAACAATAAATAATTATTCTTTCAATTGTTTTTGCCCGTAATTTTAATTTCATTTTATATTTATGAAAACACCATAAATTAATTAATTTAAATTGTATTTTTCTATTTTTTTTCCGCAAATGCATCAATTAAATCATTAAGAAAATATCTGAGATGGAAATTTTTTTAGAGATCTTTCTTGTTCCCTTCTTTCGATCTGGATCCTGAGCATATGCCCCTGTTGCCCCTACCTAGTTACCGTGGATATTTTACTTATATTGTGTTAAAAAATTGAAGTTTTGCGAATTGGAAATAACAAGGAGAACTAACAAAAGCTATAGAAATAATCCAGTTTAAACTTTTTTTCCTAAAACTGAAATCACTAACGGTGTTTAACTAAAAATAAAATGACAAAAAGTTTTTACGTTTACAATAATTTCGGAATGGACACTATTTTTAACATATTTTATATATCTGATTTTGAAAAAAATTCTTTTACATAGTAATATATTATATTAAAAAAGTAATTTTATAAACAAAATTATATTATTTTAACAAAAATGGGAGAAATTATTCTGATTACAAGTTTAATTAACTCTCATTATCTTTAAATTCATCAGCTTTAGATTTAAGGATTTAGAAAGATTGAACTTGTTTGTTAATATTTTAATATTTGATTGTATTATCAGCGAAATTCAATACATTTAAATATATGTATTAAATTTCAGTTCCTAAACTGGGTGTAGCTTTAAAATTGCATACGTAGACCTTTACACAGCAAAACAATAATTAAATTATCTATTTCCTATTTTAATCGTCAAATAATTTAATATAGCCTATAGTATAGATATCTTCAATCAACAATGAGTGCAGTTTAACTTTGGTTCATAAAATATTCTAGGTTAGAATTTCGTGTGTAGTTGAAAGGTAGGTAATGAATATAATATATCTATAGGTAATTGTAAGGAAAAGCGACCGCTGTGTTTCACATTATTTGTTACTAAGGGGCTAATAAATTACACCGCATGACACAACGCCCAACCTACGCCACTCTCCCTTTATCAAACAACAGACGTGGTTATCTACTAAAGCTCTACAATGTTTTATTACTAAAAGTATTGTCGTTTTATGACATACAATCATTAGAGAAATCGTATAAATTATAAGTTAATTATAAATAAAGAAATTGATATTAAAGGAATTATAAGAAATCGTTTTATCCCTCTAAAAGGGATCATTGTTATTTGAAGTCATTGCAAAGATACAAGAAAAAACTTTTTCTCATGAAAAAAAAAAAATAAAAAAAAAAATTAAACTGCTGCCATTTTTGCGATTTTTCTGAATTTAAAAAAATATAGTTTAAGGAAATCTAAACGATTTTTTTCTATCTTGTTTAAGAAATGATGGCTACTGGCNCTGTTTATTTTATAAAATCTTGTTACTCTACCTGGCTTTTATTTTAACTTGTTTCTGTATCTGCTTTAACTGTTTTGATTTAACCGTTTTTCATCAGTTTTTTAATTTAATATATTAATATACTTAAAATGTGATACTTTTTAATTTCAGATTAATATATAAATACTTCAGACTTGTTCCTACTGGAATTAGAATTGGTAATTTAGTTAAAACCTTTTAAGATATAGTTAAATTAATTATTGTATTGTATAAAAGAAAATATATATTTTTTGTTCAATATTAAAAACTAATAATTGTTACTTTTTGAAAGCCTAAAGATAAGTATTTTTTTATTCATTTTAATTATCTGAAATATCGTTCATACAATAGCTGCAATAGCACAATTCTAACAATTTCTTGTTGTTTAGTATTTATTTTATAGGGGAAATAAAAGGTAATTTAAATTTGCAAAAATAAAAATGTATAAAAGTAGTAGAAAAAGAAAAGAATTGACCTAATTTAACTGGTAGACATCTATGCTATCGGCATTTATATAAAATAAAGTGAAGAAGGAGGGAAAATGCTTCGGGCGAAACTAATCTATGTGACATTAATGTGATTTAAAATGCAAATTGGTAAAAAAGTTTCAGTCACCGTTGCGTTGTCCCGCGGGCCCCGAACTAACTTCCCTCTTTCCATTCTCCTTACGCCTCACCAATTGTGCTACTCGTACTCGACACTCGGTTCCCTCCTCAGAGATGAATTTGCTGTAATTGGTTCCGTAATTGACTTATCCTGCGGTTACGTTGCGTTCTGTTGCGNTTTCATAACATTTTCAAGCCAAAGTAAAAAAAGAGTTTTATGAGAATATAGATGATAATTAAACAAACACATAAATATTTATTATAAGTGTAAATGTATTTTTTATTATGAATAAGGGATTAAAAATGATTGTATTAGAAATTCCCGAAATTAATAAAGGTGTTTCTTAGAATATACTTCTTATGAATAAACAAATAAATTTAAGGTCTATACCGTTTATGCAATAAATATTTAATCCTTTTGTAATTTCCTCTTATCAAAACAAGACGAGACGAGACAACTGGTAACGAGACAAGAACGAGACTGAAACGAGACCTATTTTTTTCATAATTAACGAGAGCGAGACGAGATTTTTGAAAGTCTCGCCCTATCTCGTCTCGTGTGAAGCCCTAATTTGTTCAAAGCAAATTAAAATTATTTATTATTTGTCTAAAATGACCCTCAAAAAAGGTTTATTGATATTTGAAGGCATTGAAAAGATACAATAAGAATTAATTACTATCAGTCACTATTATTATTAAAGAAAATTAAGAAAATATTAGAATAACTACAAAAAAATGCATTATTTTATTTCGAAGACAGTTACTTTTTCGAAATAGAAGCATTTTTAAAAAACTGTATTTTTACTTAATTTTGACCGCACAAAAAAATGTGTACAAATAAATTCATTTTGATATTCCTTTAATTACTACAAAATTAAATCTTTTGACGATCAATAATGTGCCAAAAAGTTTTAAATACAATAATTTAATTTGTTGATAAAGCTGACTGCACAATCACAACTAAAATGAATGATAGCAGAATATTGTAATAATTTCTCAAATCTTTTATTAAACTTTTTTGTAAATGTAACAATACGAAATTTTAATAAAAGGTTTTTGTATAATTTAAAAAGTTAACTTATAAAACAATATTTTATTATTTGATGAACAGAAAAATCATTGTAGGAGGTTTCTTTTTGCCTAAGGTAAAACAAAGTTCATTTTGGGGTTATAATATATCAAAACAAACTTTTCAAGTTTTAAATAAAATAAATATTTGTTTTAAAAAAGATTTGATATAATAATGTAACAAAATGTTTATACAAATGCAATATGTACATAACTTGTTCTTTATTCATAGTGTAAACATTGTATAGCGAGTTTAACGCATCACTTAGTACATAACACGTTCAAGCTACAAGTACATTTATGAATTTAAGTTTGAGAGCTAAACTAATTTGTTTTACCTTCGGGATATGAGACGCAAATGTAGAATTTACTACCGTGTTTCAATGAAGCTTGTTTGTCATAATTTGCTTCAGTTTTCGAATTAATTTATGTGGCAAAAATTAAATGTTCATTATTATTTGTTTGAGTTCAAGTTGTTGAACAAATTTGAGTGATTACTTAGAAAATGTTTTGTTGCAAAAGATAAAACATCAATTTATTGTATTTCAAAGTATATTTGAATAGATCAAATAGTTCTTTTAGATTTTACTGTTTTAAAAACTGTTTAAATATAATTATTGTAATTGTTAATTGTCCACTTTTTTACAAAAACATTTGAGTTTAGTTTATTTTTATAATAAAACGCTTGATTTGATTTAATGTTTATACTGAAAAATGCAAATAATAAATACAATTAAAATAAATAAATAAATGACAATCATTTCCAAAAGCAGAAGTGATAAATTAATTTGAAATGATTAACAAGTTTCTGAACACATCATGATTTGTCCGTTGTAAGGGAATGTTCGATTTTGCGTCCAATTAGCGAGATCCTAGGCTATCGTAATCCAGGGATTACGTATCCGAGATCCTAGGGTGTATTGTTTAAAACTGCACGAGTGTGCGTTCGTGTTTGAAAGAGTTTTAACTTGGAAAACTTGGTATTAGATCGTACCAAGTGCGGAGTGGCGGACCTTCATGTTTGATTTCGATAGCTGTTGTTTTCTGATGCGATGCTAGGATGGGAGTAAATTGGAACAGCGATTGAGTATTCAGAAGCCAACGGATTAAAATTGAAAATAAAATGAAAACCTTGCTATTCTAGAATATCGTTTTTTTCTTGTGTTCTACTTAAATAAAGTACGGTTTCAATTTAATATTCACTCAAGTATAGCTATGGATGGACGTTGGATTTATAGATTTTTGTTAAGAAATTAAAAGTCAGCATTTTCATTTTAAATTTCATTTTCTATTCAATTCAAATTGTTAAATGTTTATTAACTTTCAAGCAAATATGAATTTCATTTATCTTTCTTTATAGCAAAATTAAATCATATTTAATAAATTAAAACTAATTAATCATGTCTAGTATGAAACTCTTTTAAAGAACCTTGAGCAGCAAAGAATATGTTACTTTAAAAGCAGAGGTGCTACAATTTCTTAAATGAGGACTCCACCCTAAAGGTTTCAAAAAATCTATTTTTTTACATAAATCTACTACTTATACTGTCCAAAATGACTCTCTAAAAGGGTTTACTGATATTCGAAGTCATTGTAAAGATACAAGAAGAATTGTGGAGGCCGTACAATACTTTAACTACAGTACCTACTGAAAACTTTAAACGAGTTTTTATCGAAACCACATTTCAAACTGGGTACCATTTTTATTTCGAGAACCATTAAATGCAATCACTTTAATCTTTATCTGCAATGTGTAAAATAAAGTTATAATATTTTTTCTTACGAAAAAAAACTTTTTTTTTTAACTGCTGCCATTTTTCCTATTTTTGAATTTTTATAAAATTCTGTGCTTCACGATAGCCAATCTAATATAGTTTAAGAAAATCTACACGATTTTGTTCTACCTTGTTTAATGATTAATCGCGACTGGCACCCATGAAAGTGCCTTTTTTTGGAGGTGTCTGACGCCGAAGGTTACCACGACTTCAAATATTAATATTTTTACTTCAAAATATTTTGTAATAATAATTGAAATATGTGCAACAATATATTAAAAAACCTCAAATAATTGGATTATCATTTAACACTTAAAAAAATATCGCTGTTTTTTTAAGCTGTCAAGGTGGAGTCCCCCCTTAATGAATATAGAATTTGAAGTAGGTTGTTACTCATTTTAAATATCAGGTGTCTAGTTTTTTTTATATAGAAAATTCATTGATAAAATATTTAAAAACAAACATAATTCAGCATTAAAATGTGCATGCAATGACCCCTATTTAATGACATAAGATGATCCTAACACGAGATACAGGTAAATTAATAATTCTATCTTTAAGCAGTTAACAGAAAGCCATGCAAAATAAAACAAATAACTGCTTAATACTGCGTTATTTTAATGTAAGGAGGATTAAAATAATTGAAGCTTGCTTGGACATAAAATGAATTTAGTATGAAGAATTAGATTAAAGTTATTTGGTTTATTCTGCAAGGCAATCTATAAACAAGATGCAAATTTTTATTTACCTGTATCTCGTAATAAAATCATCGTATATCAGTAAAAAGAGGCTTATTGGATGCACATTTTATTTCCAAACAACTTTTGTATTTAAATATTTGTTCTAAAATTAATAGGGAAAAATTTATAGTGTAATGAAAATTTTACCATTGAATTTCCTGTATAACAAAAAAATTACGACACCTGTATATAAATTTGCTCAACAAGAATGTACCACCTCTTTTACCTCAAGGTCATTTGAAACATAATATTAGAAAGTGATGTGAAAAGAGTTTTAGCAAGTAGAAGAAAGATACCAATAAGAGTTTTGCTACTGGCCTATACTGTGGTGGAACAACAGCCGTTTGAGGTCACTCAAAACAATTCTAAAGTTTTCTACCCTTGGAAAAACATGTTCATGTTATACTTACTATTTTCATAAAATTTTATTATTTTATAAACTCCATATCTATCGCATAGCATAAGTTTGTATATATGTATAAATATTTTGTAAATAGCAGCTTTATTTGTATAAAACTGCTTGTTAAGAATAATATAAATAAATTAAATTATTTGCTTTTAAATATAAAATTTTGTACTCCTCTTAGAAGAAAAATGAAAATATTATACAGAATCAATTTAAACATGTTATTTTTGAAACAGTTTGACCCAGCAGTGATGCTAAGGCTAATGCAGAATGTAGTGCAAAATAAATATTGTATAGCATTATTGTGATAACCTGGTAGGTCATACAAGTCTATTAGCTAATGGAGTTGGTAACTGAACTGTAAAGTACGGATGATCAGTTCTCCTATTACGGATATTACTCTATATGTAGCGAAATAATAGTGTACTTATGTAATGTATAATACTGTAACACAAGAATAATATCGGTGCATTTAAGCATTACATTAAATCAACAAAATAAGCTTGTATTAAAGGTTAAGTAACATTAAATAAATATGTTTCATTACTTTTATCTGGAATAAAAAATATACTTAATTGTCTAATTAAAGATTTTTATATTTTCTAATTTTATTGAATGAAATTTAAATGATTTTTTAATTTAATTGGAAGTCGATGCACTGGACTGACCTATTAAATCATGTTTAATCTGACCCTGTCTATGTAGCATATATGCACGATGTTTAACTCCTAGTTTCACAGTTGGTGCGTCAGTAAACTTACTATGAGATTATCTTAGCCACTAATCCGAGCACGGTGCTTATACTATCGGTCTGTGACACGCTTTGCGATAAGAGATATGGTTATGTTTGCTGCGGGGAACCCCATACCGGATTTTGGCTATCCCATAGTTTCTCCAATCACCTATGGCCTAATATTCAGCTTTTAGAATGCATGTTATGTTTGCAATAAATAATAAAATATATTTTATCGTACTATATGAGAAATAGCTGAAGTGTTTCATAAATTGTATATTAAAAACAATAGCTTTAAGTTATAAACTAGTTACAACATCAAAGAGTTGTAACCTCAACTAGCAATACTTTTTACCAAGTTAGGACATACATGCGACACAAGCTTTGACGCTGAAGAGAGAAGCTCTAGGCAGCGAGAGAAGTTTTGTTGTTTGTGTCGCATTTCTCTTTCTCTCATTTGGTTTCTACTGTTTCTAATGTTTCATCTGAGAAGTTAAAGTTGAAATCCAGTTTACAGCATAGTTGAGCGGAAGCAATGCTCTGATACTAGTGGAGCCTAATCTCGGCATAATGCTTGTTTCGTTGTTTCCAGGGTTTCACCTAACATGGCCGTCTTGGAAACTTGTGGTTGACCACACGGTGGCGTTCT
>CM008233.1:7343599-7363272 GCA_002278615.1 Pogonus chalceus | reverse complement strand
AATATATTAATAAAAGAAAAGACAATTAGTTTCTATCATATTATTTATAAACTATTACTTACTTCTGATGATCATTTTTTAATATTCACTCAGAGACTGTTTAAATATTGTCGGACAAAAATATATTTAAAAATAATTTTTTTTTATTAATGAAATTCGATTAATATTCTTGAATTTTAATAAAG
The DNA here is from genome assembly GCA_002278615.1 of Pogonus chalceus. Classification (NCBI taxonomy): domain Eukaryota; kingdom Metazoa; phylum Arthropoda; class Insecta; order Coleoptera; family Carabidae; genus Pogonus; species Pogonus chalceus. The sequence goes on along the minus strand of CM008233.1, from coordinate 7,363,087 downwards.
AAAACGGACATATCAAATAGATTATGTGTGTGTATCTTTAATTTTATTTTATTTGAAATAAAATTTAAGTTTCTCTGTTCAGTAGCTTTATCGGTGACTTTTGTATTATAAAAGAATTTAAAAAGTTAAATGAGAAATAGAAAGGAAATTTCGAAAAAATATAAATTTCATACAAATAGTCGTTTTATTTATTCAATTTTACGTGTGAAATGTTTTTCTATTTCTTTTCCAGTCGTTTCTTCGTTTCATCCATTACAAAGTTACCTCCGTTACGAATTTTATTTAAATTAATATACTAAAATGAAGTAATAAATATTTAAAAATAAATTTTAGTATCACAAGAAAGTATTGCTGATAATGTTTATCGTTTTAAATGAAAATTGGCAACAGAATTATGTTTGAAGATTTAATAAAACAAAAGTGAAGCTCACTTGTGTTTTTTCTTATTTGTTTGTTAACTGAATTGACAGTTACATAAATCAATATCATAATATTAAATAAACAATCGGGCATTATCAACATTTAGTAAAACAACTAGAGAGGAACAAGTAGCCAAACAGTAAATTGAACAATACAAAATACAAATAGCATTGTGCCAAATGAACAGAATATAGACGGAAAGTTGGTTGTAAGGACATAGGAAACATTAATTATTGATAAGCGGATAATCTAGAGAAACGTTGTCGACATACGTTGGCCAACTTAAGCATGCTAGCTACTACAAGTAGTACTACAGTTAGGTGGTAAAATGAGGAAGGAGGAATTGTATGATGAGGTGGAGTAAAGAAAAGGGGGAGAGTATCCCTTGGCTAAAGCCGCAGGACAATATAGATATTGTACTGCGTACGCGCAACGATGCATACCACCGATAACCGACCAACATTTAATTAATTGTGGATGTTTGTCTTAATTGACCGCGGGCGATGTTTATATGTGTGTGTATATATGTGTGAATGTGTGTATGTATTTTGTATGTTATTGCGTATAAACGTGGTACCTACTCCACAAGGGGAAACAGTTTGCAAGTTCCGGGTGTAATACGATGTTGAGTTTTGAAGGGATTAACTAAACAAACTGAGGTTTCAATCATTGATTTATATTACAGGAAATATGCAAATAACAAATTCCATTATAGCTTTTATGACCATTTTAACAATCTACAATTACGGATTATATCTTCTTACACATTCAAAGAGGAACAATTCATATCATTCATAAACTGATTCATCAAATCAGTATAAATAAAGTACAAACAGATAGTAGATCTGGAATCCAATAAAAAGTTAATAAATAGGAAGGCTTGAAAACTCAATTATAATTAGAGATTACTAATTAATCTAATCTTTAATTTGTTACATTAGAAAAATCTAATTTGCTTTTATTCGACGCATTTCCTCTATAAAGAATCAGGAAAATATATGTTTTCCAGTATAAGATGTTAATAGAATTTAGAGGATTATAGAAACTATTTAAAATTATATATGTTTTTTATTTCTAAAACTTATTTTGATTGAGTTTGAAATGCTTAGATTAGAAATGAATCAGTATATTTATGAATTTATGAAATATATTATAAATAATAGGGATTATAAATTATTTTAGATGAAGTGAGTAGAATTTAAAGTAAATGAATATAGTTAAGTAGAATTGGTTATAAATATGAGTAAGAAAGATTGGACGTGCGGTAGAGTCCGCAACGCGTTTCGTCCCGTGTCTTATCAGTACCGCGGTCCGTCGCTTGTAGCCTGAATACCAATAAAGAGCAAAACTCTTTAGGGGGAACACGAGTCCGCCCTCTGCTAAACGTACTGTAATTAATTCTTATATATTTCACCCCTCTAGGGAATTATTTTAAGGCTGTTCAACGGACGAAAGAGCTTTACAGGGAATTAAATTTATTCTTTTAAAAAATCAACTCTTTAAGTGTGGGCTCTTGAGTACAATACAAGCGTAATTGAGGGATATTATGTGTATTTATCGTTGTTTCATTTACTTCTATCCGTAATTTTTAACGAGTTTGGTTTAGCGAATTAATTAATATTGATTTCATTACTTTTGTTCTTGTTAATGAAGCATTAAACATGCTAATTACTAAATGAAAAATATTACGCATTTTTCTTTTTCAATTTGTAATTTTATTAAAACTTTGCCTAAATTTTCTTCCTTTATTGTTGTTTAATAAGTTTAATAATTTCAATTAAAATCTTGCAAAGTTATTTTAACTAATTCCTAATTCAATATAATGAAAATCAAAGATCATTTTTAAACTTTTTAACCCATTTATCCAGAAGAGTGCAATTTTTTCATCAATTCTTACTCCAATACTTTTAGATTTTAAAATATAAGAAAATTAGTTTGAAATAAGGTGGTGCTAATTTTTATTTAGTAATAAAACATGCAATTCATGCAAATAACATTCATGACTAAATTAAATTTGTGACTAAAAATATAATGCAAAAACACCGCAATATATTTGCGTGTGAATAATTTACAAATAACTTTTGTTTTAATGTAGAGCAATTTACAGGTGAAAGAAACTTTATTAGTTCGTGTCGCAAATTTTATTTTAACCTATAAGTTGATTGTTCAATTCATTTATTTCTGTTATAAATAACACATACTTACAAAATTTTACTTTTAAAATTTTCCGAAATTTTTTTCCACTTTTCCTGTAGATTTTGGCACAGTTATTTCAAATCTACCAGCCGTTTTTATCTATTAGCTTTAGTTTTTAGTTCACAGCTTTTTTATATTTTACAGAAGGTATGCGCTTATTTATGAGTTTGTCATAGTATTGATAGCAGTTAAGTTCAAATTAATGATATAAGGGTAGATGGGACGTGCATATGATAACAGATTACTGCTGGAGTTTGAAAAGAGACTTACCTCAAGTATCTCATTCAAGAAAATCATTTTGAGCTACTTTTGGAAATTAAATTTATTAAAGTGTTTTTCTACTCAAGTGCATATTTGTCATATCTCGAAAACTAAAGCTGATAGATAAAAACGGTTTTCATTTTCAGAATCAGGGCATTGAATATCTACAGAGAAGCTGTTTATTTTGCTGAAAAAAAATCTTTGTAATTATGTGTAATTCTTAAGTTGTTTGGCTGGAATATTAATTGCAACATATTTTTTGGTGTTCTACTTGAATTATTTTTACTCAGAACTACGAAATAATGAAACTTTGAATATTTAATTTATAATTGAATTTAAGATATTTATTAGTGTTATTATTCGTCCCGATTTAATACAGAATATAAAATTCTGCAAGGAAATAAGAATTTATTTCTTTAAATAAATAAAAAAAAAAATTTCATTAACTGTCTTATAAAATCAAATAATATTATCATCTAAATACAATGATAAAACTTTTAGATAATTAAATGTTATATTTTTAAATAAATATGTCGGCACAGTATTTTATAAATATGAATGAAACTTAATATACTCATTACACGAATATATTAAAAATTTAAAAAGAAATAACTTAACATTTTATTATAATATTTGTAAACAAAAATTAATTTGCTCTACTAATAGTGTCTTTTAAAATAGTTTAATATCAGGATGACCGAACTTCACTTTGGATTATAGTTAACTCTTATTTTTAATACAAAATTTTAATAACTCAAACTAAACTTCTTATTTTTTTTTTCACATTAAATAGGGAGAATAATATGGATTTTCTTGTGATAAGAGTTTCTTAATTTTGAAAAATGACATATAAAGGCTATAAAGTAGATTTTATACGCATCGTGAAGTTTGCTAATGATATCAATGGTAATTTTTTCGACATTTTTATTGAGTTGCACAAGCATTGCTCTTTCTTTTAACCCTTCATTCATCTATTATAATGTCACTGTCACGCTGTAAATAAAAAACGTAAAGAAGGTTTTAAATGATTTTTCTCGGAAATAAGATTCCAACGAATCAAATTCTTTGACCCAAAATCCCTCCCAATTCTTGATTTTCATCAAAATTGCTAAAGCCATTTTTGGGATNAGGAATGTTAATATAACATTTTCTGTAATAAAAAAATTATTATTGGTGTGTTGAAAAAACATAGTTCTAGTCATTAGTAGACTATTCTAATAAAACTATGAACTGTGTTAAAATTCAAGAAATTATATGGATGAGTATCTTAAAATAAATGTTTATTTTAGTTTAAATAATTGATTTTCTTATTTCAAAATGATTTATCATTACTACAGGTATTATATAACATGTAATGTGAGTAATCTAAACAGCAGTTGATAAATGCAAGTTGATAAATATGTATTATACCACACCAAAGCAATACACATAAATATCTTTAGGATATGAAATTATATATAGGTAATAAGAATATGGGTTTAGCAGGCGTAAATATGTTAAAAAACTCAGACTATTAAATAATATTCATAGTATCCGAACGCAACTGGTTTTTAAAACCGAAACCGAATTTCGGTTTCTGATATAAATTTGGCTGAATCCGAAACAAAAATTTCATTTTATGCTATTTCCTTATTGCATATATTTACTTTGACACTACGTTTCTGTTACCTATACCAAGCCGCAGGCGCACAGTATTTAAAAAAGTCCTTATTTGATGAACGAATAGTTTTATTAATTTTAATAAATAAACAAAATAATCACAACTTTATATTTTATGTAGAACGAGGTGTGTAATTCACACAACAAAAAATAATCAAAAGTCTTATTGTTAATACAAAAAAATCATAATATTCTTGGAGCGATCTATATATATTTTAATACAAAAATAGATTACTTAATTCGGGCCTTTTTTCCTTAATAATCCATTCGGCTCGCGTTGTCGATCAGTGAAAATGTAGGCGCGAAGTCTCACAATTAAAATTTCGGTTTCGGTTGTAGTTTTTTACGCTAAAATTGACCAAAACCGAATCTAAACCTTCAGTCGGACAATAAACATTTGGATGTGACTTCTAAATTTCTTCTAAAAACTCACTTTCAAACCAAAACGTATTAGCTTTTTGTTATTAATATTTTCATTTTAACCAATTGCTTTGAAAAGCAATATAAAATATTATAATAGAAATTATTTTTAGTTTTTTATATACTAAGTAACTGATAAGTATACTTAAATAAGTTCTGAAAGAATCATTTCTTTGTATCTGCATACTTTTTAAAATGTATCCATTACTTTGGACTAGGGATGTTACGGAGCTTCGATTCCGATTCCGATATGTCGGAACATCCGATTGTTATTACACCTCCGGTTCCGACTTCGGCTCCGAAACTTTTAAATCGGAGGTTTTAATCGGAGGTCTAATATATGACACTTTAAGAAATAGATTAAACGAAGACAAAGCTGCGAAGCTTTTGTTTATTAAATATAATATTCCACTTTTAGAGTCAATTCATTTGATTTAATTTGCTAACTGTTATTGAAAATATGTTAATTTTTATTTTCATCGCCTGTGTAGATTTATTATTTTCTAATAATAAAGAGTTTAACTGATTATTGTTTTTATTTGCCCTTAAAACATATTTTTTCTGCCACCACCTGTGACACCGCCTCCGACTCCGATTTCGGTTCCGATTCCGATTCCGATAAATTCAAAAACTCTGACTCCGACTTCGGTTCCGATCAAACCACCTCCGTTATATCCCTACTTTGGACTTTACTTTGGATAAAACCAGGTTATTTTAGCGAATAATTGCATATTTTCTGAACTAGAGAAGAGATTCATAGGCTCGGTGCAATAAGTCAGGAAATATCATTTAAAATGTTGATTTAAAATAAAAATGTATTCTATTAATTTATATAAGTATTAAATAATTCTAGCTAAAACTTTAAAAAGTTTTTTAAATAATGTATAGTTTTAAATACTAACAATAAATATGAATATTACAGAATTAATTCTATTTAGCTGTATTAATATAACAAGTGATTTAATAGCAAAATTATAATAATGACATCAATTGATGTGGCAAATATATACATACAGACAAATTCCCATATATGGTTAAACACAATAAAGTGTAGGCAATAGCAGTTGAGTGAATAATTTGAAATGTTTTTGCGTTTTAGCCTTAGGGTGTTAAAGCCGTTGTTCTGCGTAACACCGACAATTATTGCGGCCACATGATTTGCACGTGGTAATTAATTTGATGTATTAGTGTTCTATTGCTACCGCAATACGTACACATACATACCACACATGCATTATACATGTGTATGTGTCACCGCAAATCACATATACCACATCACACTTCGATATCGCACCTGATATTATTGTCATGTGTATTTATTATTCTATTAATTTCTATTGTAAATGAAAATAAAAATATTATTAACTTATTAAATTTCAGCATATTTTTATGCCCTATCTAATATTGCTTTTATATACTACATCTATCAAATGCTTTATAATCACAACAACATTTACAAAAATTTGAAATTAAAAGCAATTATTGCTAATATATGGATTCAAGTTGAAATCAATATTTGAAGTGAGTCTCATTTATTAGGTACTTAACTGTAAATTTTTTATTTCAAATAAATGACGACTGTTGGAGCGTCCTAATTTTAAACTTTTGGTTTTTTTCTCATTTTTTTTTATTTACTAATAAACTTGACTGTAATTAATAGTAAAAAAAAATATTTCGTTTGTTTTATGTAAAAACTACGAGGGCTAGAGCCAATTAACAATTTTCTTCCCAGAAAACATCGTATGAGCTCTGCCATCTTTATAATTTTACTTAAAAATATATATTATAAAAGTTAAAGGTTATCAAATAAACAATATAAAAAATTCAATGTTATTTGTTTAAATGTTCATCCAATAAAAAAATATAAAGTTCGATTAAAATAAGCACTCTAAAGGTTTATTACCCCTTAAATCTAGTAATAAAACTATAATATTTCTGCTCTTTCTAAGTAAATTTTGATTATACATTTATTATTATTATTTTTTTAAATTTAAAATAGATTTTTACGAATCTAATGATAAAGAATTTGGTAAGGATAGCTTTATATCAATTATAATAACAAAAATGTTTCATACCCTTGGTAAAACAAAATATTTTCATTTTATTAGAAATGAGAAACTTTTTTAACTGTGTTATTAATATTTTTAATATGAAGCATGAATTTTGTCTTTTTTATTAATGTAGATGCCCTTATTTGAAGAAGGTTCATTCAAATTATTTAAATTAAATGAAAAACATGAAAAACTATAAAATTGCAAAGAATTTTATGAAATAATTTGTTATTTGTTGCACGAATCACGCATTTCAGCCGAAAAGTATTCATTTTTGCATTTTTTTAATTCAATATGTACATACATATGTATATCAAGTTGATTTTGAAAAAAAAAGAGAAATTAATTTTAAATTATTTTACATTTAAAATGAGAATTATGAAATACTTTTTCTGTAGATATACAATTATTTAATAATATAGAAGCTGATAAGTAGATATTACATATGGGAACAGTAATAGATTTTTAAAAGTGAATGAATCTTCTCGTTTTAAATGACAATGGAAAAAAGAAAATAAGTAAGAAAATGATAAAAGAATTAGTTTTATAATTCATTATAACACTAGCAGAACTCTTGAAACGAATAAGAACTATGTGAAGCATAAATCATGAGCATTACCGTTTATGTCTTAAAAAGTTTTGGCTAAAACGTACAAAGGTGAACCCAACCCAGGTTTAAAAACATTCTAAGCCCCCAACATGATAAGCGTAAGCACAGTATCAGCAAGTAGAAACGGATTCGCGAATTTCCTGCCGAATAATTGATTCAGCGACCACGGTCGGTTTTAAATAGGGGAAGCACTAAAGAGTGAGAGGGACACAACCAACCGCAGATTTAAATCACTGAAGAGTGAGAGAGGAAGAACCACAGATTTAAATCACGTCCGGACCATAAAACCGTAATCATGATTATGGCGTGGCGGTGGATCTGTGGATCTGGTCGTGGTGGCGGTAACAGAGACATGCTATGGAGGTGGGAGAAATACGGTCGAATTCGGTTCGCAAATGGAGATATATCGATAGGGAACCAACGATAAATTCATGAATTTAAACAGAAGGCTGCGACGATTTAAAATAATCGAAAGGCTTTGAAATATTATCGGTCTTGGCTTTTGGTAAACGGTTTGTGTTATACTGTTTTCTCAATTTCATATCAGATTACAAACGTTCTTCGCTTTTACATTTATAATACGTTACATTTTACAATAATCTAGACTAACAAATTTCCAGAAATTTTCAACTTTTACTTTCAGAACAACATTCTACTTATTTTAAACTCTCTTAAAATATATTCATTGCAATAATTAAACCATTTTAATAAATGTATCGTACAGATATATTAAAATACATTATAAATACTTTCCAATAATTTGTTTGCGCCATCTCTAGATGGATGGAATCATGAATAACTTCAAAATTACCTAGATCTACTAATTACCGCTAGGTGTTATGGCAATAGACCATTATTATGATCTAAATATTTATAAAACAATATTATGCAATGAACTAATAAAACCCAGTATAATATCAGAATAAAAGTGATATAACTCACCCCAAATCACTACAGGTAATCCAATAAATAATTAACTCGTAATATACAAACATTATAAAAATGACACGGGAACTCTACTACTTTACTAAAACAAATAGTAGTTCTCCAGGCAAAGAACCTGGCCCTGAGTCAGGTCAGGAACACTTCATCCCTTCTCCCTTTTTAAAAATATGCACAAAGAGAGCGTTATGGTAAAAAATAGTTGAAAATTAAATATCTACGAATATAATTTCTAACATAAGTTACAGTTATTAATTTAGCATCTAAAAGAAATCGTATGTATAATAATAATATATAGATACTGAAAAAAAGCTCCAGGGAATTTGATTGATCTATTGAAACAATAAAAAGAAGATAGAAATTTATTTTGTTAATGAATGTAAATGAGAATAAAAACTCAATTGTTAATAAATTTTGATAACTTCTGTAGGAAAATAATATTATGTAAAATAAATATGAAACCGTACGTATATTCCACGTTTATATTTATTTGAAGTAATGAATAACAAACATACAAGTTTAATACCCACAGCTAACAGAACAGGCAAAAGGCAAAAGTAATTCTAATTCCTCCGATAAATGTTAGCATAGTGTTCTTGTAGTATTTTCACGATACAAAATGAACGAAACAAAATGTAATTTAAAATATATCTCAACAGTTAGAAATAAGAATCAATACTAGCAGTAGTTTTGTTTACGTGACGGTTTTAATAACAAAAGAATGACAGAATGATAAAGTGTACATTAAACAAATTAGAAATAAGCACGATACTGTTACTATTATATGGATTGTCTTACTACACATAGTTTTTTTTTTGCTCGAATGTTTAGAGAAAGTGTATTTAAATCAAGTATATCACAGTATTCATTACACATTCAAGCAAAAACTGTCGGAGATAATTAAGTTTAGTTTGATAAATATACCTATGATTGATGAAGATTTAAAACAAAGTAAACATTTTCAAAGAAATTACGTGCTGCTTTTAAATATGTTTGTATATATTTAATTTTAGAATAACATTTTTGTTATTCTAATTTAAAGCTCTCCTTATAAAATTTCTGAGTACCAGATTTGGTTAAATCAATTTTAAGTTAAAAAACAAACCAATTTTCAAATTTTTGAACATATTTTATAAATTTGCAACATATTTTGCAAAATTCTTCTACGCTTAAATGTATTTAATATAATATTATTTTCTGGAAAATTTATTAATTTTATATCTATAATGCAAATGTTAAAAATTTGTTAAAATTTGTAAAATAAGAAAATTAAATATCAACTAATAAATATTTGTGCAACTCACTCTACCGGTAGTAACTTCAGTTAGAATGACCTTTTAATTACTGGTAGTATATAGAATTTCAAGCAGGCCAGGGGGATTGCACTCAAATAGGAACAAGTGGTACTGCTTACATCACAGATGTTTAGTTGTGACCAAACTTGCTGAGAGTGTTAGTAGTATCAAATTGTACAGATAAATTTAATTTTTTAAATGTTGCAGATACTGAAGGCTATTATTTTGAAAATTTTCAAATATTTGTTTTGTTTAGTCAACTTGATATCCAAAATAGAACCAATTTTAAGAATTTCTTTTGAATAAGAACAATTCAAAAATGTTTTTATTTTGTATTGTTATAAAAAAATTGTTGGTCAAAAATGGGACAAAGACTAATAAGATTCCCCTAAAATAGAAATCAACAACTACTGTTGATTCAAAATTTAAATATACCGGAACTTCTAGATATAACCGCTAATGATTTATACAACAAAAAAAGAATTTGTGAAAAACATTTTAGACCAGAAGATTTAAATCAACAAAATTATTCAGGTAATAGAGCTTTACGAGGCCTGGTTCTTTACCTTTTCGAATTGAAGCAACATTGTTTAGTCCTTCCAGGAAAGATATTCCAAGTCCTTATATGCTCCAGAAAATATAAAAAAAAAACATAAAATTTGAATATTTCTAAAGATTATATTATATTTTGAAAATTTATTACTGATTTTTATTTATAATTTACAGTTATCTTATAAATAAAGTTTGGACAACTCGTTTTAAATTTTGAACTTAACTACCACTGGTTGTTTCAAGGTCTTTTGAATCAAAATATTAGAAGATGATGTAAAAAAGTTTTAGCGAATGAAAAAGTAATAATAAATTTTTGTTATTGGTCATTTACTCAAATACCATTCAGTTAATTAAATATTGATTAAATATTTTTTTCAATATTTTATTATTTAAATATTAAATAAATATTTTTCGATTTTTTATTTCGCGTAACTTAACAGTGCTAAATAATATACAAATTATTTTATTTTTATAATAATTTATCAAAACTTAAAATTTCAATTCAAGTTTAGACTTCTCAATTTCTTCCAATGAAGATTAGTAGAAAATTTTACATAAAAATTAGTAAAATATAAGAGTTCGTAATTTGTCAAATATAAACAAAATGAACAGTGACATGTCAGTAAAAGTTCCACAAAACTTTTTTCAATTTACTTCATGTATTCCAAAACTAGATGAAAATTAGTTTAGCAGATTGGTAGTGAATCACGCAATTCTATGCTTAACTGGCCAGTTTGATTGATCTAAAACGGTCAGTCACACTCTCACACACGATTCGCTTTTGTTTGTAGTACTACATACATATGTACTAGTAGCAATAACAACGTTTGAAAAAGTGTTATGGCAAACAATGATACAACTCGCAGATTTATCGATGGAAAAGTGTTTTACCCTTCGATATAAAATCAATATTATTGCACTATATACTCATTCATGCAGTATTTATGTGATACACTGTTTTTTTCATTCTTTGTTGAGGTATAATAGGCGTATTAATGGATTGTTTTTATTGCTGTTTTCAAAATAATGATGATTTAAATGGCTTTTTTAATGATAGAATATTTCAAATTATATGTTTTATTGAAATTTATTATCAAAATTGTTTATAAATATATGGGAACATTAGAGAGAAAAAATAAATAAATAAATTTAAAATGTTTTATTAATTTTGAGGTTGTTATTTAAAATAATAAATAAATTACTATATCATTAAATAAAATATTAATAAAATAAATGGAATTAGTGGTCAGCACTTGTTGAAACATTTTCAACTAATTGGAAGTAAATTAAAATAAAAGCACTTGATTAAGCTATAAAACAATTGTAGTTAAACTTTTATAGCACCACCAGAAGTATAAAAAATATAAATTAGTAAAAATTTGACGATAATATATCTTAGAATTGTAAGGGTATCGGGTAAGAAAAAGACAGCTGCTTAATTAGTGCTAATTTTAAATGTTTTCTAAATTAATAATAATTCTTAATGATCTTACTTTTAAATTTTGAATAAAAGTACCGTTAAAAAATAGTATTAAAATAAAAAATAAAACATATGTATATAATTGTCTCAATACCTTAGATTTAGAGTCTAGTTACAGCAAAACATTTTTACTTGTAATTATTTAAAATTAAATAATGTTTTGTAGAAACGCATTTTATAATCAGTTTACTTCAAGTTGATTATAATAATAATAATCAATCAGAAATATATTACGTAAATTGCGACAGTCCATAAAACACAATACTTAATAGTTTAGAATCTTATTATAAAAACCTTAATACTTCAAATATTATTAAAACATATTACATTAAATATCCATTTAAAAAAATAATTAAATAATATAAACACATTACGAATTTTAGAAATATTAGAAATTCAGAAAGATCTTAATTAAAAATAGATTAATGAATAAACAGTTAGAATTGTTAAAATATAACAAATCTATTATTTTTCCCAAAATTTATCTTTAAAACTTATGTACAATCCAATTACCATGCAATTATCATTTAAGAACACTGTTGCTTCTATTGAAGCACTTCAGAATGCAGTTAAAATTCGACACATAACAATTTATAACTTGTCAGTAATCGATAGTAATATTAAAAACATTATTTACCTTGATATTCTTGAAATTTTGTAAAATTTTACAATATTTTATACTATATGTAGAATATAACAGTTTATCAAGAAAGAAATATTCGAAATGGCTGGACAGTATTCCTAAGTTTTGACCATTAAATAATAAAAAAAAAATAAAATAGATTACCTTTTTACACCTGCATTATATGAAGCACATTTCACTTAAACTATAACACTGTTTCACTAGTATTGTAGTAAAGATAAATCTTGAATTAATAAAATTATTTAAAAGACACCAACTCTATAATGTTGTCTTGTAGATAGCTTCATTAAGACTGACTGACTAGTTTTGAATAGAATTTAATTAATATCAAATACTACGTAACCTCACGTTGTTTGAAGAAGAAACGTTTCTTTGTTCTATGTAAAGAATGTTGCCCACTAATAATTTATTTTTTATTTGGTTATTAGCATTTGAAGTTAAAATAAATTATACTATGATACTACTCTCTGTTTCTATTTAAAATTTATGTTTATGTACATAGTAAAGTAATTGTTATTAAATTTTATTTATATTAAAATGTATTTAAAAGTACAATATCGGCATAAAATTAATAACTCTTCAATGTATGAGTAATTAAATTTAATAATTTTTGTTTTAATTTAGATATCGTTTTTATGTTTTCATTACATTTGTAGTAAATAAAATAAAAATATACGATGTATAGTCGGCGCCGCGAATCAATGTAATTACATTATAATAAGCAGATATTTTACTTAAATATACATAACTATCTTAGTTGGCATACTGTTGAAAAATGTGAATTATATCGGAAGTTTATTCAAATAATTATGTATGCAATAAACAAAATGTTTCAGATTGAGGGGCGGTACCATATAAACGTACAATAATTACAAAATTACATTGCTTCGTGGCAACGACCATACAATTCTAGTTGATCTTTTATTTTAAATAAATGAATGTGATTTACAATAAGACAGTACGCTTCAAATTATCAGCTTAAGTAGAGTTATTCCACCTTTGTTATCTAAAGATCTTTCAATTGATAATTTTAGAAATTAATGTTGTAAATAGAGTTTTAACGAGTGTAAGAAGGACAGAAAAATAGATTTTGTTATTAGCTTTTATTGTAGCAAAACATAAAACATATTTTGTATGTATTTTTAGAAGTTTTAATTTAAGAAAATCTGAATACGAATGATTATTTTCTAGTAATCTTTTCAATCATTAACAAACAACAATTTTTTGGTAAATAAAATATAGAAAACGTATAATATATTGAAACTACTAACATTTCTAAATTTTCTGTTCGTATAGTAAATGTTAAAGAGAAATTATTAATATAAATGAGTTGCTGTTAGGGTAACAATTGCGATAGAATATAATGTATATAATTAAGATATAAATAAATGAGAATAATAATTTGCAAATATGTCCAGAAAGAAAAAAGTGTAGACTTATGTTAAAATAATTATGTTTAAAGTAAAAACAGAACCGAATGGCTTATCGTTCGGTAAAAAAACAGTAGACTGGCTGATTACCCGCACGACATGCGAAGAAAAACAATGCTACCCGCATTGCTACGTATTAGATTAGCAGTCGAGTTCTTGTTCTCTTCTCCTCGGTTTATATGTACTACGTGTACGTAAATGTAAAATCAACTCGAATTATGTTTCTAAGTTTTATTTACTTCCTGTAGGAAACTATTTTATTTCTTTATGCTTATTACTTTGAATTAAATTACGGGATTTATTATTGTTACTTAAAAAGTGTAAACATATAAATTACAGTATTATATGTTTTTATTATTTTTATATACATACATAATAGTTATTTAAATATTAAGTGCGGGAACGACTGGTTCCCGGATGAGTGTTTGGCGGCACGAGTTTGCAAATGTCGCTATAGAACGATTCTGGGAACCAAGTTCACGCAAGAAGTATGTACAATATTTTTTGCACAAAAAGTTTTAAACTAATATTTAATTAATTATATTATTTTTAATGGTTATGTTTGACGTTTCATAGGTTACTNATGTTGCTTAGGTAACATAAATCAACACATTTCAATGCATGAGTACAAAAAATTAAATTTTATTTTAGTACCAATATTCTTCGAATTTATAGGCAATAATTTTATTTATAAATAAAGAAAAAGCTATTATAAAATATTGCCTTTGGCAATCAGTAAAAAATTTATTTAACTTACAATTTATGTAAAAGAATATATTGATACTCACGTTCTCATATGGAGATTTTGGTTTTGAATATTTCTAAATGAATGATCAATAATTACAGAAAATAAATAAAGTGATATAACTGTTTATATAAATTTCAATACAAAGAAAAAGAAAAATAAGGAAGAGTAGATTGATTAAAACAATAGAAACAACAGTTTGCGAGGTTGAATATCCATGAAGGTAGGCATATAAGCAATAAAAGGCATATGTATCCATCGTATAAGTTTAGCTACAGGAACAGAAATGGGTTATACGCGTGTGTATATCGTGGCTGAATAGGATGATCACGTTCGCGCACTATTTCAAACGTTATCGGATAAACGTCAGTGCGGCTTTTTCCAAGTGTTGCTGGCGGCAAGGCTGCCGTAAACAGGTTGTTAAAAATAACAATGTTTATGGTTGTCCGTTTCCCTATAAATAATATATGTCTCGAGGATTCAACCGACAAAAAACTGATTCTCATGTGAAACGAATCAGTGCAGCTGCGAACTGTACGTTACTATCACAATACATTTCTGCTGCCGAATACTCAATTCATACATACATAGCGGATAAGTTTTTGCAGACTTGCTGAACGCAACTGAACTACCGAACGAACCAACGATATTTGAGGATTTGCGCTGCATGTTAATCAAATGGTTCCAACTATAAAGCCCGCAAGATTAGTTTTGTATTGACTCCCTATTGTGTATCTGGTAAATATTATATTCTATATTTTGTTTATCCTTTTTCATCCTATCTTTTCGATACTTTAGCTGGCTTTCAACTTTAAATAAATAATTATTGGAATTATAAGCACATACTAAAAATTCAATGAATATCATTTATTATAAATAATGCTTTTAAAGAATAATACTTTACTGTATAGAAACCAACTATTTCTATGTAATAGTCCTTAATAAAATATTAAAATCTTATACGAGTAAAAGTTAAACTATAATCGTCATATAGTTTTTTAATAAAAATATTCATTCATGATTCAAAATACCCAAGAATCCGTTTATAACGGAAGACCTCGGAAACAGATACTTGGTTTTTTAGAAACTTTGAATGAAAAATTAAAAATTACCTTATTAATTAATAATTATAAGAAATAAAATAAAGTAAATAAACAAACAATACGTGAATAACAAAAATTATCACATTCATAAAAAATAAAATTTGATAACTTTTGTTTTATTTAATATTTAAAAGATTATCTCTATATGTAAATAAAGTTTTTAGTTCGTTTTGTTTGTGATTTTTTTAAAACATTTGTTGGATATTTTCATTAATTTTCATAACATTTCTTCAAATATTTTCATTGTTATGGCAAGAATTTTGTAAAATATTTGTTGCTTTCAAAGCTCAAATTTCCGTTACGCTGTTGTATTGGTGAAAATGCAGCAGTAGTGTTATAGTCTTTTCCAAACGATACTTATAAAAAGTATGCTATGATAAATAATAAAATGCTGTAGCTTTATTTAAGAAATGTAAAATTGCAAATATGTATTTTAATAAAAAAAGTAGTAATTAAAAGAAGAAAAATATTGCTATAAATAACACTTTTTGACAAAATTAAGTAATTATAGTTGATATAGACAATCTGTCGTATTAACTGATATAACATACGATACTAATTCAATACGTTTTTATGTAGATCAAACAAATAAAACAAATCCGATCATAACAACCGGTACGTTGTTATAAGCAATGTTGTTATAAACTTTTTCTGTTGCATATACTGAAAATTATTTTTATTGCTATAATCATTTTTTTTTTTTTTTTAAATACTGATTTTAGTTTAGGTAATTAATTTTCTAAATACTACCGTGTAGTGTCTATTTCGCTGTTGGCTTCATTTAAAAAATAAAATTATAATAAATGTTCAAATTAAACACTCGGTTTTTTGTTTCAAATAGTTACTTGTATAATATTTCTATATGGATTTCGGCTGTTATGTCATCCACAGAAATACAGAAGTATGTTATAGTATCCTTAAATATGAATCAAAGACAGGTTAATGATAAATGAACTTCCAGAGTATTAACAATTTATAAGAAGCGATGAAAATTTTAGATCTATTTGTTCATTCATTAATGGCATGCTTTTAGATGCAACATTATTAATTTAAAAAAGTTTTTAAAAATGTATTTTTAATCCTTTGCTTACAATGTGTAAAATGCTTAAACTACTATTGTCGTACATGGAGAAAATTTCATTGTAAATTAAATTTGCTAATCATATCGATGATTATTATTATTCAATTTATTATCGTAATTACAAAACTCACCACTTGTATAATAAATTTTATCATCTTTATGGTTATCACTATCATTGAAGACTATTAGTGAATTTTTACAATACTCTGATGCTTGTATTTACCATAAAATTTTCTATGTACAATAATGGTTTTATTCTACAAAGTATCCCAAAAGGGTCGGAGTATTTCAAAAGTTTGGAAACCCCTCGAACATTTCAATCGCAAAATTAAATCGTTGAAGATGGTCTGTTGGTTTTATTTCTTGCACAAGCTGAATTTTGTAAGGTTTAAGATGAAAATCTTTCCTTATATTCTTTGTTAAGACGATTTTCGAACGTTTAATTCTTGACCCTATTGGGACACCTATAGCATGTGCTCAGTTATAATTGGAAATCTTGGTTCTTGATTTTCATGAATTTATGTGTTTTTTAAATCTATTATTAAAAGTTCTACCTGTTTGATCTATAGTTATTTCATTTTATTTTATATACACCGTCATTATTAAAAATATCTTTAGATTAGAGTTTGCTATTTACTTAAAAAAAATTTAATTGTAAAAGACAGATACTATATTTTATTTATTGGCAGTTTTTATGTATGGTGTTTCTTGGAATATTTTATCAGTATTATCAGAAATTTGTGCAAAATATATTAAAGTTGCTTTTTTCTGTTTTGTGTACTTTATTGAAATTATGAACGTTATTACTTATAAGCTATTTGTTTTAATAATTTTAATTTCATTGTTCATGCCTTATATATCTATGAAAAGCAAAAATTTATATATATATAATAAACTATTCGAAATAAAAAAAATTGAGTGTCCTGAAACATAAAATATAAAATTTAAAAATAAGTATCTAGTACTTTTTTAGTTTTTGATGAAAAATATATATTTAAATTGAATATTATTTTTTGAAATAGATAATATTACGGATTTTTTAAATTTACTATTGTTTTTGACGTTTAATATAAAAATTTTGATATTCTAAATATTTAACTCAGAATATAAGAATATATTTATATATGATAGAAGATACAAAAGTAAAAAAAATAATATAAACAACTAGATTTGTAAAAAGCAACAAATATTTCCCACGTAAAACATAAAAGAAAATCACAATGTACAATATGGTTTAATAAATATCCGTAAAAAATGACGATGATAACGTAAAAAGAACAATAATAATAGCACTTAAAGCAAGTGGCTATTAATAAAAAAATGAGAAATGTCCATGAGTTCACATCACTTGATTTTTTACCTGGGTTACATGAAATGTCAGAAGCAGTGTTGAGCTGTGGCCAATTAAAATGATTGATCGATGGATATACTGTACACTAGACTCGGCTACAGGCTTCAGTAAATGTCCCACCCATGTAATAACAGTTATTATCATAACAGTGTCGGATTTATGTACTATGTTGCGAGTTACGACACGATACAACGTGAAATAATTAGCAAACGACACCTCTGATAGATTTGTGTCTCTTTTGGTACACTAACTATAGCATATAGTGTTAGATTACGCAACTATTATATTATCTACATCAAAGTATTTCATAAATTTTACATCAAACTATGAGGAAAATGCATTTTGTTTGTTCAGACTGCAAGGTAATTTTAATAACAGTGCATTTCATGAAATATGTAGCTAGTTTCTCAAGTAAGTTTCATAATTTTTAATATGCGAAAAAGGAAGTATAAATATCTTAAAGTAAAGATTATATTAAATTTTAAAATGATTTCATATCACAGTTATTTCTTCTTCTTTATTGTAAAAAAATATAAGTGGTTTAAATGGAATTGTAAAATTATCAGCATATAAAAATTTACGTTAGTTATAGAATTCAATGAATAAATTTGATATGATAATATAATACATTTAGTGTTTTAGTAAGATAAACAACTAAGAATGCGAATAATAATTTCGAGCGTGAACGATTTGGTGGAGGAACCAGTAGAAATGATGCGGATTTCATAGCTCGAGGGCACGATGCCGCAAACCGGCAACTTCTTGATTTATGTGTTATTTAATTCATTGACCTTGCGGGCCTGAAGCCGACAGCTTCATAAATTCATGAACCATTCGAGTACACACGATTTCATCTTGATTCTATGCGATATCAAGTGCATCTTTTGTGTTTTCTTTTACAACAGCTTGTGCTGTTTCACAATGTATCTTGCTTGTACTATTCCTTCATTTGCTTTTATAACTCGTCGTATATATTTTAAATAAATATGAAATTGTAGTTCTTGGAATTGCGTTTCTTAAGAAAATACTAAATACTAAATTGAAATAATACTAGATATTGTGTTCAGATACTAGAACTATGGATTTGAAATTATTATACTAACGGTTTATTTTTCCACAATCGTATTTAAATTTTTCATATATTTCAAAGAATATTAAATTATATTTGGACTCATCAAATATCAATTATGAAAAAATAAATGTCATACAAATAAGAAACATGCATTAATCCAGCAATTAAAGTTTGTCT
>CM008233.1:7290099-7307927 GCA_002278615.1 Pogonus chalceus | reverse complement strand
CTCTTCTTCTATCTTTGAAAAAAAAAATATGTTCTAAAATTTGTCTTATATAAGAAAACAATAAACTTGGTACATTGTGCGTTTTATTTTTTAATTTATTTCACTATATGAAGAAGCTGAAACGTTGTAATTTACAAAAATGTAGAATTTGTAAAAAAATAAAATACGATTTTATTAATTATGAATCGTAATATCTACTTTATATTTTTATTCGTTTCTTGAAAGACGTCTTTGGCAAATAGATAGATTCATAATATAAATTTCTTAATATAGTTTTATTTAAATGTTAAATCGTCTAGACGAAATAATTATTCCTGGTCATAAATTTCTGTTTTTATAGAAATTAGTTCTGACAGTTTCAGTGTGACATTATGACGGAATGCTTAGGTGACACTTTTTACAAAGTTTTATTAAGATTTATGAATATATGTGATGTCTACAATTTAACAGTCGTCCTTTCTCTATATCTACGCAGACCACAAAACCACTAACAGTGAGACCGTGTTCGCATACTCTAGCTCTAATTTATGGTAATGGCGTTTCTGCGACCAAAAACAAAACATATAATTACTTCAATGTTGCTAAGTCGCTTATGTTGTCTTTTATATATCCTCAAACTAACTTTATGTATCTTATTAAAAACGTGATTTGAAAATAGTTACAAATAAAGTTTTTATTTTACATAATTTGTATCTAGATAGTTATCTAGTAATATAATCTTTATATACACTGGAGAAAAAAAAATGAGACACTTTAAATTCGTGAAATTTTGCCCATTTTCAAACCGTCATTACTCGGCGTAGTTTCAATCGATTTTGATAAACTTTTGAGGAAAATAAGCTTAAAGTGTCTTCTTTCAAGGCATGTATGCAATTTTAGGCGTAACCGTTTCCGCTTCCCTAAAGCACTTCTGTGAAAAAAATATTATTTGAATCGAAAAAATGTCCAAGTTTGACGATGTCTACGGTGCACTTTATTGTGCTGAAGATTAAATTGCTGAAAAAAATTTCTCCAACTCTGTAGAGATCGCCAAAGTTGAACGTTTTTTGGCAAAAAACGTGGTTTTATTGTTGAGGAGTTGAAGGGTCAAAAAATAGGAAATCCTAATCTGAGTTCACTTTCTTAAAGAATAGCCGAAACGGGTTTTTTTCTGAAAGAATTGTCTAATTTGGTCAAAAGGTCGCTGAGTTGTGTGCGAAAAGCCTCAAAATGCACTTTTTTTTCAGACACCCATAACTTTTTTCGAAATTATCTTAGAAACTTCGTTTTTTAGCTTTGCACAGAAAATTTACCAAATTTTAATGCCATTATAGTGAATTGAGTCGAAAAAAATTTTTGAACACCGTAGACATCGTCAAACTTGGACATTTTATCGATCCAAATAATATTTTTTTCACAGAAGTGCTTTAGAGGAGCGGAAACGGTTACGCCTAAAATTGCATACATGCCTTGAAAGAAGACACTTTAAGCTTTTTTCCCTCAAAAGTTCATCAAAATCGATTGAAACTACGCCGAGTAATGACGGTTTGAAAATGGGCAAAATTTCACGAATTTCAAGTGTCTCATTTTTTTTCCTCCAGTGTATTATAAAAAGTAAGAACCAGTAATAACGATAGAGCACGGAAATAGTAAAAGTGGTCGCTATAACAATTGAATGTTAGATAAAGTGCAAAACAAAACTTGAATGAAAAATTAAAAATAAATAGTTAATATTTTAATTTTTAATGAAAATTAAAAAAACAAAATAAGTAGATAACAATGAAATAAATTATAATTATCTACTAACATAAATAAATTATTAAAACTATATATCCTGATTATTTTTTAAATATTCTAAAGATTATTTCAATTTTTTTTTTTTTTTCAAAAATATTCTAAAGTCGATTTAGTTTGTGAACTTTTAAAATTTTTTATGCGAATCCATTTATTATTAAGGAAATAGTTTTGTAAAATATTTTTTTGCTATCGTATCTACTGTCAAGAAATGTAAGATTATAACTATTTAGAATTTTCATTACATAAAAGCTCAAAAAACAATGAAATATTAAAATTATTAAAAAAATCATGGCTATAAAAAAATATCTAAAATTTTTTTAGAATAATGTTGTTAAAATCAATTTATTATAAAAACCGATATCATTGTATTCGATATTACCTCAATAAAATATACAAATAAAAAAAAGCGAATTTGGTCATAGCAACAGGTTCGACGGTATAAGTGAAAACGTTAAAAGCAGTTCCTGCTGTATTTATTAAGAATGCTCTTTAACTACGAGGGACGTTCAATAATTAACAAGACAAATTGACAATGAAATTTACAGTACTATTTAACAAAGTCTTTAGCAATGTTTAGATACTTGTTCCATAATTCTGTGATCTTTCTTATTTTCACAGCATAGAAGTCTTTACTTTGCTGTTTGAACGCAACGTGTATCATATTTTTGACCGCTTTGTTGCCGTTAAAATTCTTGTGGTGTGAAAAGTCTTTAGACGAGCCTAACAATTAAAATTTGGACTGGACAAAGTGTGGGGTTGTAAGGAGAATGTAGCAACATTTTCCAGCCGAGATCAGAATAAATTCGAATGAACTTGTGTCAATTGCCTTGGAATCTATCTCGAAGCTGATATTTGCTTTAGATCTACTGGAAATTTATTGTACAATATTGCATAGATGTGCAAAAGAGTTTTTATACAAAACAAATGTCATTGGTTATCATCGTTTTTGACGACCGCTTTGCAAAATCGCATAAATTATGTTTAAATTTAAATTTCTATAATAACGAAGTGCTGAATTATCGTTAAAAGTTATAAAGATGGATTCCAAGACAATTAATACTAGTTCATAGAAACACCCAGATTGGCATTTGTTCTGAGCTCGGTTGGAAGATGTTGTTACATCCTCCTTACAACTGTTTTTTCTATACATTAATTTGTCTGGTTAGATTTTTATTCATAAATACTTCCAAGAAATTTGTACTTTTAGTGTTATGGACATTATAAAAATAAATGATAACTGTTTATTTACTGTATACCAGTCAAAAATTTGTAACACGATATTTTGTAGGTACAGTAAAATAATCACCTTTTAAACACTTGAAGTATCGAATGAGAGTTTAAGAGCAAGATGGAAACTACTGTTTATGTGATTTATGGTCGAAAAGAAATCTCACAATAATTAAACTTTAAGAATAAAATAGCAGAAAATGTAAAACTTAAAATAGTATATGAAATAACCATTAATATATTTTATTGAAACTTGCATCAAATTATTTCTATAACAAAGCTTAATTAATAATGTAAATAGAACTCAATTATATATTTCAATTTATTAAAATGAATAATTTTACTTTGTGCTATAGGAAATAACGTAAATTTAAATTTATAGTTATAGCTATTACATTAGTATAAATTATTTGATTAATTTTATTTTATTAATTTTATGAGATGTGAATTTTTTATAAAATTGCAGCTGTGAAACTGCTTTGAATAGTAAATTGAAAAAATAAATGTTAACTGCATAATTTTTATTTTTATTAGTATCATTTGAATCATTAATAATAACTTAAGTTATTATTATAAAATGTTTTTTTTTTTTATGGTAAAAAAAGGAACACGGAAACTTCAAAATAAATAAATTTAAATCTTTGTAGATTGTAAGTAGCAATTGGAAATCGACTGGAAACATAGTAACATCTTTGTAGATAGTGATAACAGAATACTAAAACAGTAAAACAGTTGTATTTGTATTAGCTTACGGGCATATAGAGACACCCTTCGCGTATGGTATAGCACGCACTTATTACATAACGATTTGCACGCGGCCTCTAAAGTGGAAAAGTTAAATAATATCGACCCCCCATTTAAACTGGTTAAGCGAGTAATAGCGTGTAATAAAGTTTCGCGGCGGTTTGGGGGTGGATCACACCGGCGGTGGTGGCTGGCAGCTAGGGGCCTGTACATTAAATTACAAAAGTGGCCCGCGTCGCGTAAAGTGTCCTGTTTAAAATGTTTCGTAGTAGGTTGCTGTTGTTTGTGCGTAAATAATTATAGCCTTCGTTGTCCTTTGGAATTTTTAGTACCAATGTTTTATTATTTTTTCTATTAAATTTCTATTACTTAATGAGCTCTTTATTAAACTTTATTTAAGGCTTTTATTTATAATTCAATTAATAATCTTTAAGATATTTATATATTTCTTGTAAATTGTATTAAATTTAAAATAAAATAATGCTTTTATTACTATAAAAATAAATGTTATTAATTGTTTATATTATTTTATTTATATATTAATAAAGAAAAGACTTATTCAAAGATTTACCTTTAATAGTTATTTCTAAACTTTTAAAATATATTAATTTATAGACAAAATATTGTTATAAATAAAAAAAATATGAAATTTTCGGGAGTTATGGTATTAAAATAATTAAAGCATAACTTATGGCAAAAATATAAAAGTTAGAAATCAGAAATAAAGTAAAATAAAAAAATACAAGGTATAAATGTAAAACGGGCAATATGGATTCAAACACCGATTCGAAAAGGCAATAAGTCAAAGGCTCAGTTTCCAATTACAGCATGTTATGGTAGTGGGAGGGCCTTAGCCACAACTGGGCCAAAGCCGGACCATGTAGCACTACACCATACCGCGATTTGAAATATTTTTATTACGGACCAACGGAATTTAAGACTGTTTTCTCGTATTGCTAGACATTTGGATTTTTAGTGCGGCGGCTTTCGCAGCCAGGTCATGTCATATATTTTATTGGGTAAGTTTACACTCGGAATAGATCGTATTTTAGAGTTATGCGCGAGTCGGTAACGATTCGTTATATTGGCCAACACCATTACGAACTAAAACGTATGTTCGATGCTGTTTTTTTACATATATTACCATATTTGTGTTAAAATTGATACGTTTCTATGAAATTTTATGAATTTGAATATGTTGATTAAAAAATGCAATGTTACAAGTTCATGGAAAATTAAGAAAAACTATGTTCCTTAATTATGTGGTACATTGGCTTCAATCCAAACTCATGTGTTTACAAAATCCACCTACACTTTCAGCCTCAAAGTGTACAGACGACAAAGTCCGTATTGTAGTTGGTTGGGGTTAAAGTAATTCCAGCGTGTTCACGTTAATTGGGATTTGTGTGATATACCATGTGGTTAAGAAGTCACGCACTGCGATGTTTTCGCTTTGTGCACCAGTGAGGGTCGCGTCTTATTGCTTATACTAGTTAATTTGTGGTCCAGTTGAGTCAGGGATATTCTAGCGGTTACGTTACTACTGATTTAGTAGACTTACAGCAAACGCAATTGTATACTTCGTTTTACAATTCACCATAGAACTTTAAATTTCAATTATATTTTAATTTAAATTTAAACAAACTATTTATTATTAATTTCAAAATACAATTCATATTTATTTGATATAAATTCCAATAAATACACATTATTACATTTTAAAGATATGTTACATGAATGCTATCAGAATACATAACAAAATTAAACAATATTGTTGGTTAAAATTTTGTAATTATTTATGTATACATAGAATATTTCGACAGCTGCATGCTATCATCATCAGCTAATATAATAAATTACAACATAATATATTTATAACAACAGCTATGAAAAATATGTCAATATAAACAAACATGGTTTATGGAAAATTGTTGCTTTATCTCTATAGAAATTATTAGGTCTGCAATGTATCCCAATAGCTCTCTTTATGGCAAATGTAAATCTCATATACACAAATAGTTTTTTTATTTATTAAACAAATTTCATAAACTAATAAAACTAGATAGTTTTGAAGCAGAAGAAAATAATTATACAATAAAGCAAATGCTTATATAGTTTCTGATTAATAAAATTTAAATCTTGTATCAAATTTCTATTAAATAATACAAGGTTTGTAACAAAATAGTCAAGAACTTTATGTAATAGAATTTTCGTGGCTCAAGTTGTACGGGTTCAAATCTAAACTGATCTTTTCTACTGAAGAAGAATATGATACCTTAAAAATATCCGCAAGAAATATATTATTAACTACGGAAAGATGTTAATAATATATTAAAATAAAAATTCTTTTGCTTTATTTAAAATTTATTTATTTATGTTCATTTTAATTGCAAGGCAATCATCATCAGAATATAATAAATATTAATATAGTTGTCATAGTAGGGGTAAACATTACGTTTATTGATAATTTACCAGCTAATATAATCTAATTCATAAAATTAAAAATGTTGCTTTACTAAAAATTGATTATCTAGGCAGATTACATTAATGGGTTACAGCGGGGATTTCAACATATTTTAGTAGAAGATTATCTAACGGAGTTAAATCAAATTTAAGTAGATAGACTTTATGTTTCTTTATATTCAAATGATTTTTAACATTACAATTCTTAAGAAGTGTGGNTGACAGCAGTAACCTATGAAACGTCAAACATAACCATTAAAAATAATATAAATAATTAATTATTAGTTTTAAACTTTTCGTACAAAAAATATTGTACATACTTCTTGCGTGAACTTGGTTCCCGGATTCATTCTTGCAAGTTCGTGTCGCCAAACACTTATCCGTGAACCAGACGTTCCCGCACTTGTTATGTAAATAACTATTTTATTGTTAATTATTTTATCTAATCTAACTTATACAAATTCTTTTATTTTATATGTGAGTTTAATTAATAATTTATTTTCGCATAACAAACTTCTTTTTGCTGAAGTGAAGTATAGTTGTATTTTTAATTAATTTCTTAAATTTGTGTTTCGAAACTTATTTATATATGTTGTATTTTTGTATCCATTTGATTTACTCTTGTTTATAATGTGCTTAAGTTCTTTGTCATAATTATCTTTACTTACAATTAGAGGAACTGAAATTAATCTTAATTATTTAAAAGTAAAAAGCTGCCATTTTATTTTAATTTGAAGTATAATTTGAGTATGAATATAAATTTCTGTATATGTGAATTTTCTATAAATATGAAAATTAAATTTAGTTTTTGATAATAAGTAAGTCTAGAAAAGGTAAACTGTTATATTTCTTAAATTTATAAGTTAAAATTTAACTGATGGAAACTAAGAAATAATTGATTGTAAAAATTGTTTTAAATTAAGTCTTTTTCAAAAATCGCAAAAATCATATTTTTAGAAAAACTTTAATTTGATTTCCAAAATTCCATATAAAAAGATTTTTTATTTATGGAATAGAAATATATAAAAAACATAAAATTTAGCTAAATTGATTTTGAAAGAATTGTTGTTTCTAAATAATTTAGTAGTTCATCTAAAAGATATTAAATTTTTTACTCAATTGAAATAATAATTTATAACTAATTCAATAATTAATTAAATACTTATAAAAGATTGAAGTTCTTAAGAAAGTTTTTTAACGCTAAAAAAAGGTTTAACAATTTTCAGATAGAAACTAAAACTTTACCGTTGAGTTTTGGTTTAATTTAACTAATATGTCTAAGTATTTTATTATATCATAAAAAGTTTAAAATTATTATATATGAAAAATCAATGAAAAAAACTTTTTGAGAGAAAATAAAAGAAAATTAATGAAAATGCCATTGTTCGTGGGAGTATAGAAGTAACATAATTAAAACTGATCATTAATAACAAATTACCATAAACCGTACATAACCAATAATGATGATTACAAACCAAAACAAAATCGAACAGATGGCATTCGATACGAGTTCTGTTTTTATGATCAACTCCATGCATTTATGTATATAAACTGGTACATATTGAAGCACTGATGCGCAACGGCAAAGTCCGAATAATAGCCATGTAATGATGTTGAATTTTATGCGTATTTAACAGGGCTACGTACAAATAAAACGCGAAATAGTGACGCTACTGCGTTGTGTTGTTTTTACGACCGTCAGAATAATATTACTTCGTATCGGAAACGGTATTTAATGTCAACTGTGCGACCCGCTCGATAACAATTACCGGTCTGACTTATCGGTGAGGCACTGTTTCGCAAAATTATTTCGAGTTTTCTATTCTTTCAAACATTTATAACTGTTTTATTATATATGTTTAAGTTTAAAGTTAGTTAATATAACTTTAAACAACTTTTTTAATATAAATATTAAAGTATTGCTTGTAAACAGAATAAAAAATTTACCCCACTTTTTTCACCTATATAAGTATGATTGTTCAGGAGAATAGCAATTCAATTTAAATTGTAATTAGATAACAGGCAAACTGGGAATATGTAATGGATTTACAAATCGAAGATCAAACTATAGTAATTTAAACCTAGAAAAAAGGTGAAACTTAATATCTACAGTCGACTCTTTCTAAAGGTGCTCTGCGTAAAGGTGCTCCCTGTCTTAGGGTTACAGGATACATTGCGAGAAGGTGCTCGAATATTCTCTTACTCGCATTCACGAGCGACAAATCACAATTCAGAGTTTAGTTTCCCCTTCAATCCTGCCGTTTCCGCGCACACCCGAGCGTTCAAGGAGAATTTTTTTTTAAATATATTGTGGGGAGAGCACTTTAAAACAAAGGTCCTGCCCCGACAGAGCACCTTTAGACTGTATTCGTCCAAAGGATCATTTTAAATTTAACTTTTTTGCTATTTAACAACATAAAAATATCTATTTTAACAATTGTAATTCATTTTTAATTATAATACCATAATTAATTATATCTAGCTTATACAAAAATTATTTGAAATAGAAGCTTTTATTTTTAATAAATTTTACCATATGCGTTTAAAATTTTTAGCTGTTAGGTGTAGTTTCTTATAACAAGAAAATAAATTTAATTCATAAATATGTTTTATAGGTACAAGCAGTAATAGGGTATAAAGTTTTGACATTTTTACGTATGTAAACTAAAAATATGTTATATACGTAAATATTTCATGAAAGAATGTGCTTAAAAGGACTTGGAAAGGGGCGAAAGGGTATCAAGGATAAACACAGTGAGCTGTGTACAGTCGGTAATTAGGCTGACCCATGTCACCGACCTAGCATCTAGCGCAATACGGCTTTATCCCGGGTTCAGTTCTAGAGCTTACGTGAAACACCGCTTTCCGTAAGGGAACTCAACTACCAACATCTACAAAAATACTTACTCTATCGCACAGAACAACACTTATTTACACAAAAGGTACCTAGTTATTTTATTAAAGCTGTATGAATTGTGAAATCTTTTAATTAAATATGGTGTTAGCAATTAAAAATTTAAAACAAGTATGTCTTAAATTAAATGTCTTAGAACACTTCTCACACAAACAAACAAAAAAAAAATTGAATTCTGATAAAGTTTTATTCATTAAGCTAAAACTTTCGATATACGCGTTTTATAATGTTCGCAATCGATTTATGCCATAAAAGTTTTTCCACAAAAATAGGCCATTTTAACAAAAATCACAGGACTATAATACAATGATTTTTAGCAATTTTTATTACTCTAGTTTTTTGCAAAAATTTTAAGAATTAATTGCGCAATTGAGCTTAAACTTTAAGTATATACGTTTCAAAATGTTTTACTCTAGAAATAATACCTCAAAAACGAATCATTTTCGGCCGAAATTTTGTGTGTAAATGTAGTATATTGGGAACCAGTAAATTTCAGTTTGCATCTTTGTCGAATATTGATATGAAGATAGTAATTATTATTTCAAATATTTGATGTTTTGGAAATATATACTAATCTATATTTTTCTTTTTAGGTCTCCAGTCGCCTTATTTTGTTTTTGTTTTTTTAAAATTATTTTGCTTTGCTTGCTTGCTTTGCTTTAATTTTACTTTTTTATTGATTTTCGTTTCTATTAAAAATTTTATATTTTTTATATCTGGTTTAAATTTATATTTAATTAATCTTATTTCAACTTTTTACGTTTCTGGGAAAATATTTATTGGCTATTATTAATAAAAAGTTTATTTTTGTAATTTTTTTTCCATAAAAAACCTTGTTTATAAGAGTTAAGCTTGGTGTGGTAGCAGGACTTTAGTTATTCCAATGAAAATTGAAATAATGACAAATAGACTCTTACTAACTATAAAATAAAATATATTATATTAACTTAGAAAGTCTTTAAGACTCAATAAATATATTTTTTTAAATTGTTAAACTATTAAGAGCATCATGAAATAAGTCTATGTACAGTTTCAGCTCATTAGCAACTATTTCACAAGATTGAAGCAAAAACTTTGGAAATTGCTTAAAATCGCTGTTTAATATAGTATTTACTTTTTTTTTCTCCAAAATTTCAGCTAAATAACGCAATTATATAGCAAGATTTTTGCAAAAGAAAATAAAGTGATTAAAATTGCTAAAAATCGTTTTATCTTATAGTCTAGTGAGTTTTGTTAAAAGTAATTTATTGTTGAAGTAAAATTTTTATGACATTCATCGATTAGAAACATTATGAAAGGAGTATATCCAATGTTTCAGCTTAATAACGCAATTATTTCGCGAGATTAAAAAAAAAAAAAAAAAAAAAAACTAAAATGTTGAAAATCGCTTAAAAGTATTATAGTCCAGTAATTTTTGTCTAAAATTGCTGCTTGATTTAATATTTAAAACCCAAACGGTAACACCCAGAACTTAATACTATTATTGTATAATTTTCAAATATAGAATGGCAACATTATTTTAAATTGTTCGGAATTATAATTATACTAGTGATGGAATAGCCACATGTGGCGACATTTAGTACCTATTAAAAAAATATTATAAAACACAGTCATAATAAATAATTATTATAATACCTCTTATATGTTTTACAATTTAAATACAAAGACTAAATTATGTTTTTTGGAATAATATATCCAATCAAAAATTAATATAATATTAAATGATATAAACGCATTAAGATAATAAAAGTGGTCTATATTATTTAATATTGTAATGCGAAATCAAGTATCTGTTTCTGAATTATAAAAATACATGTCTGTGAAACTTTTTTGAAGGTTTTTTTTTGTTAAATTCTCTAAAATTATAGTATTAACGTAATAATCTGCAACATGTTTTGAATGGCTCTCCGCTTTCGTGGAACCATAACACAGCCTTCGGCTCATATGACAAACATAACATTCAAGCCAAATATGTTTCAATTCAAGCTTGTTACAGAATATACTATTCTGGAATAACTAAAATAATAATAAACTAGTAACTTTATATCGAAGTAATAAAGGCTATTTTAAATTTTATGATTAATATTTTTGCGTTATAAAGTCTTTTGTATTTTATAAAATAAAACTATGAATCTGTAAATGATTTGAAATTGAAAAAAAGAAAAAAGAAACAACAACAATTTGTGTTGAAATCACCAGTAAATTAAATTTATAAAAATAAATATTAAATATTATAAAATAAGTTATATTTTTATAATTTAAATAAAAGTCTGTTATTTTCAAATTATTCAGTATTTTATTTCAATTATATCTGTTTAATTATTCAGTAGCTACGTGTTACCATGGTAAAAATAATTTTTAAAATAAAATAATAATGCAAACCATTGCATTTAATTTAAAAAAATTGAAAATTCAACAAATTTAAGTACATTTAAATTTTATGTAAGAAACAAGTTACTTTTATTTTATTTGAAATATCTTTAATTGTTCCATTTTTGTGATATCAAATAATACTAGTTTATTCTTCTAAAAATAAAGTGTTAATCTGTGGTGCAAGACCGTATGGTTTCTACTTGTATGTCTCTAGTTTTCAGGAGGTAACTACGGTGAAGTAGCAGCAGCACAAGCAAGAGCAGCAGCAGACAGCAGAAACCATTGGTCAAATAGCACGAATACTAGCAACTTGTATGTAGTGTTAGACCGGGATTAATGTAATTATGTCTTGCTGAATGAGTGAATCGCTAACTGAATGAGACGTGTCGTATATACAACACTACACATAATTAATTCCTCTTTATGAATATCTCTAAATGACGTGTTTACCATTATTATTATTATTACTACTAAATAAACTTTAACTTATACACTAGATAATTATTTTATCTGACATGATACTTTATTTTCCTGCTATAATTTAATAATCTTTTAGGTTAATTTTTGTTATTAGACAAACAAATAAATGCGTAAATAATATTAAATGACCTGAAAAAGTTTAAAGATGTCTTAATAATTTTTATATCGGTAACAAATAATTAATTTTATGAATAAATGAAATATATTTTTTGTACTCATGCATTAAATAAATAAAATGATTGTGTTTAATACTTTTTTGTAGTCATGCATTGAAAAGTGTTGATTTGTATTACCTNAGTTTTAAACTTTTCGTACAAAAAATATCGTACATACTTCTTGCGTGAACTTGGTTCCCGGATTCGTTCTATTGCGACACTCGCAAACACTTTTCCGTGAACCAGTCGTTCCCGCACTTGGTATGTAAATAACTATTTTAAGTATAAAAACTATCTTAAGAGTAAATAAATCAAATTTTGAAAAAACTTAAATTTAACTAAATTGTGTTATTTATTTAAATGCACCTATGGACAAGCATAAATTTACCATAAATTATTATTTGACTAGAACATATTGTGATATATTAAATATATTACTATTTAATTATTCGAATAAACAATCATAAATTTTATAATATTTCATCACATTATAAATCATTTTTATTAGCCATAGCACTATATTGATAGTTTTGTTTTATTTCTTTTCAAATCATAATTTGAATTTATCATTTTTATTTATGTAAAATAGAAACAATTGATTTAATTTTTATTGAAGGATTTTCTCACATAAAAGTTATGTCTTTATTATTAAACAATAGATAAATAGTGTGTTCTATAAAATCCACTTTAAATAAACATATCTGTCAAATAATTACAGATATTATTTCACATTTTTAAAATAAGATGTTTTCTGTATTGTTTATGTATATATATATATATATATNTATATATATATATATATATATTCAAGCCATAATCAGTATAAATTTTTGTCACTTTTTTGTTGTAGTGGCACATTTAATATTTTTTATTTTATCCCAACAATTATTTACATTAATTTGACATAATACACAAGTTTTCTTTTAAATTAATGTCAGAAATTTAAGTTGGCCACTAATTTAATAATTATTTTCCTGAATCCATATCTTTACTCAGCGAAATATTAGATAAATTTGATTTCATTTGCAGAACTATATTTATTTTACTGGAGTACAAATTTTTTCACGTCTCATGACAAATGAAAACTAACAAATAGTAAAAATATAAATAAATATTTCTATTTTCTTAAATAAACAGATTTTCTTTAAAAAAATTACAAAATGTACTTTTTCAATGCTTTGAAAATAATTAAATAATCAAATTCTTCTATCAAACTACGATAATAAAACAAAATTAAGCAAATTGTAATTTTACTTTTAACATATTTCATGATGCATTTTTGCGTTTGACAGCTTATCTATTACGGTACATAATAATAAATAATAAAAAATAAATAAAGGGATATGCTGTTTTTATAATCACCAGCTATACACTTTAAATTTTTTATAGATATGCGCAAATATTTTCTATAAAATGAAATAAAAAGTCTTAGATTTTTAACATTAACTAAAAATGTTTTCGATTTAGAAAGTTTGGTTTTTAATTTAGAAAAATTAATTATTTCAAATTATCAATCAATTTTAAAAGCATATATGTTATGATCTTTCAAAAAGTCACAAAATAGTATTTTTTGAGCTCTCGGTGAATAAAAGCATGTATAATACAATCTTAATATTATAATAATAATCTAAATATATTTTGTGTTAAGCTTGATAATTCAAAAGCAAACAATAATTGTGTAAGGCATAACGTTTTCATTGCGTATATACGTTAAAATCTACATAGAGTAAGTGTAACCTAATATTGACGAAGTTGTGTACGGGTCATGCAACAGGGTTTCAGTGTGAATTTTAGGTGTCCACCGTTTTACCCCTTATGACCGCAGCGCCACGCCGTTCCGGATATCCGATGTTGGAATTATCGAATTAATTAATTACTTGGGGTCGGTGGCGGTGGGAATGCCAAGGTAGCCACTCAATACCCTCTACAAGAGATGGAAATGATGGTCGTATACTACTTGGCTTATTACATGTACCTACATTTACTTCGTATCTAGTTAAACTAGCGAAAATTTTCAATTACATCATTGTATATTATGGTAAATTAATTTAAATTTCTGAGGACAAAATCAAAATTAATATACGCATACTTCACAAAACTATTATTCTCAAATAATGTACTCATACTTCACAAAACCATTACTTTAATACATATAAAAGAATATCATGTATTGAAATAAATCTTATAAATATTTTTGATTCAATGTTACATCTAAGCATATTTATTACTTGCATATTTTGTCTTTACTAATAATGTAGTCATTTTACAATAATCACTTTGCTTTTCTAAAATACAGCTAACAATATTGTGTCTCTCTAAATTTACTTCCATTTCAGGTATGAGAGAATTCTCTGAATCAATTCTTTCAATTCTTCTACTATTATGTGCTTAAAAATATTGTTGCTTCTTACATCTTTACTTGATTCTTTTACTGTACATCTTTTAATTGGCAAACTATACTTAGAAACTAAGAAAAAAGTGGAATTTGGAAGAAATCAAATAGGTAGTGATTTAAAAAACTAGGCAAATGCGTACAAGCAAGTATTTTTAATTTTTTTAACTATACTGGTTAAATTGTAAACCGCACATAGCAAGTAGTACTATACATATTCTCATATCAACTTTTGAAATTTGAGAAATATACATTTATTTAAAAAGAGAATATCAATTTTTTTCAATTATGTTCAATTTTTATTGGCAAAATAATTTTTTAAATAAATATTTTAACATGTACATGCTGATTTTTGTATTCTAATATGTCGTATCCCATATCCATACCAGGCTAGTCACATTTGACTTTGTCAGCAGTTTTAAGTTAATTTTANCTAAAATACCTGTAATATATTCGAAATGTAAAAATAAATTTATAGATTATACAGATAAAACAAATCAGAAATTTAATCAACAAAGTATATCTTTTTGTTTTAAAGCTATATTGAAGATATTTAAAAATATTATTAAAAAAAGTCTAACAAAATATAAATTTAATATAATATTCTGTAGCAATAAATATATTCTAATCATCTGTGGGTGTTATAATACAAAATAAAGATAAAAAATATGATAAACTGTGTTGAAAATATTATTAAATATATAAAATAAAATAAATCATTTTAATTTTCTTTTTTCTGTAATACCTCAAATTTTAATGATAATATGTCGTATCCCAAATAGACAGTAAGCGAACAAGATTTTGTAATCCCTATAATAGTTATAAAATTTATTTAAATGATTTCTTGGCTCCAATTATTATTAATTATGCATTTTTATAATTATATTTCTGCTAGAGAGACCTTTTATTCGTTTCCTAAATAAATTTCAAAATGAATTTAGGCTTGGGTATCGATTTTTGCTTTTAAAAATTAAATTGAATATATTTAAAATTTGTAAAATGTAAAATAATGTATTTATAAATAATCCGCAATTTTTAAAAACATCCAAAATATGAACAAAACAAATTAAATTTCATAATCAACATCCGTAATAATTAGAAAAATAATAAAATAATTATTTAGATTAAAACGATATTCAAATACATTAATCCAAAAATATATGTACATTTATTTATATTAATAACATAGTTTATTGGTACTAATAAAATTATCCACATAAACGATTAAAAAATATATTAAATTGGAAATGAAATTGCATTTCACCACATGAAAGCATTTATAAGTATTGTGATTTTGTGTTAAATTAGTTATAATTAATTTATTAACTAGTGATAATAATGGTCAATTTAAATAATTATATTTGTATATAGTAAATAAACACAATAACTAACGTTAATTATCTGAATATTGAAAATTAATTTTACGCTTATAAACTAACATTTATGCCTGAATGCAATATACGAGTATAGCTAATTATATTACTTTGCATTGCAAAAATTTTCATATTATTTCATGTTACATTGTTTGTATTAATGCATATGCAAACATGGATATCAAACGTCCAACGTTGTATATTGTGAATCGCGTTATATATTTTATTAATATTATTATGAAAAATTGAAACTTCATTAATTTTTTTTATATAAACACATCAGATTTATTTTTAAAAAAATTATTTTTCATAGTTAATTGTTGTGTAAATTGAAAAGAAATTTGGTTAAAAAAATTAAAAAAAAAAAAAACAATTTTTGTTATATATACAGGTTTTTTTAAATATAAAAATGTAGTAAAAAGTAATAAAATTTAGAACACATATTTTAATTAAAATCATTATGAAAGATTTTTATGTTTGTAATTCTAAAAATAAAAAATAAATTGTCGTTAAAATAATTATTTTAAAATATTCACATTTTCAATAAAAATGAAGTATTATAAAAATGATACATAGCTACATTTTACGGAAAAATAATATTTTATTATATTGAATGGAAATTATTAATAATAAAGAATTGAGTATTTTATCATAAGCGACGGGTGACGTGTGATATCACAAATACTCAGGCGTGTAGTAGAAACAGCGCTAATAAATTGCACGATCTCAGGTGCCTAGCGAGCATAATTGGATTAAACGCGTTGCAATGACAATACGGCCATTATTTATCAACTATTATATTGTTTCAAACTCTCGACTAACTATATTCAAAATATGAAATTGCTTTAATCATTGATTACATTGCTTATTTTTAACTATATCATTAAATATAAGACTTATTTTTAGATATAACCTATAAAATATTGATATGAACATAATTTAATATCTCTTGCTACATTTCTATATATATATATATCATGACAAATTTATCTTACAACAATTAACGATATTATAAGGTAGATTAACTCAATAAATGCAAAAGATTTTTGTTTTAATTATAGAAAATATATTACTATAGTTTCAATAAAGGGTAGTAACAAAATTGTATTTTCTACCATTTTTCCGCTCGCCGTAACTCTTTTTACAACATCAAGTCCTCATATTATGTTTCGAAGATCCTTGAAGTAACAAACGTTGTTCAAAATTTAATTATGCTAATTATTTGGTGTTTGCTGTCTAACAATAAGTGATATTTATATATTTAAAATGGGTGATAGTCTACTTCAGATTCTAAGCTCTACTAAGAATGTACCATCTCTGCGGTTGTAGTAACATATTCTTTGCGGCTCAGAATTTAAACAAACTGTTATTTATTATAAATATAATTATATCAGCAAATGAAGAACTTAACTAGAGTTTATTCCCTCGATGCTGCTTAAGGTCATTCAGGACAAATTTTAAAAAGCTTTATTGTGAATAGAGTTTTAAAATGCCAGAAAGATAAAAAACATAGTACCGGTATTGACATAGTTAAATTATTCTCGGTGCTCTCCATTTAAAACTCCGTTTAAAAATAAATGTCGTTTCGATATTAATTTAACATTTTAAAGCTTAAAAAAAATAATCTACATGTTTTAAATGTTCAATTTACAAGTGTTTTAATTTAATGTTAATCAATTTTAATTATATATAAAATACAATGATAATATTATATTAATTCATCTCTAAATTTTGAATTTAACATAAGAAAAAAGTATTTCAGTTTAAAGATATAATAATATTTTTACAAATAAGGTAATAATAAAATAAATAATTGTATTATTGCTAGCAATGTCAACAATGCATTTTTACTTTTAAATCGTCTTCAAAGATGTCGTGAGTTAAAATAAAAATATTTTTATTGATTTAAATAATATCAGAACTCATTTAAA
>CM008233.1:7276000-7286672 GCA_002278615.1 Pogonus chalceus | reverse complement strand
TATTACTATAATTATGTTGTAATATTATCAAACAAATACGAAAAAAAAAGTTTTGTATAATTACTTTACGCGATTTGAATTTTGATTAAATATTTTTCAATACATTTTTTGTAAAATTACCATGGAAATTTATAACAATGTGCTATCATCGTTAGGAAAACTAGTATTTTTATCTAAAAATATTTTTTTTTCTTTAAAATAATTATAAACAGATTCCATTATATTCAATTTACATAGAAATAAGTAATAATATGATTTATTTAGTTATTTATAATGTTTATGTTACTTTTATGCATATTTGAAATAATAAAAATCAATTGATTCCAATAAAATGTCGAAATAGTTACGTAAAAGGTTTTCAAATTAATTCTTAGTTAATAAATTTTATATTCAATTTGTACAACTGTATTCTTTAAATTAAATAAATTTATTTCAAGAAGTAATTTTCAATTTCATTCCTGTAAATATTTTTAGGTATTGATATTTTCAAGGAATGATATTTTTACATTTTAACAAGTTTTCATAGAAAATTACTTGAAATTTACAAATATAATTTGATTTATAAATTTTATTGTCATGTGCTAGATTAATTTGCTATTTATGTATTTCTGCCATTCATAATAATAAAAAAAAAGTTACATAATATTTTCTTCATTTTTTGTTTAAAGATTTTGTTCAGAATTTATTTATTAGAAGTAATACTTTATTGCCGGAATTTAACTAGTTTTGATAATATATACGTACGTATATGGAATATAGATTATTTTTATGT
The DNA here is from genome assembly GCA_002278615.1 of Pogonus chalceus. Taxonomy (NCBI): domain Eukaryota; kingdom Metazoa; phylum Arthropoda; class Insecta; order Coleoptera; family Carabidae; genus Pogonus; species Pogonus chalceus. The sequence goes on along the minus strand of CM008233.1, from coordinate 7,285,900 downwards.
GAGATAACGGAAATTCATTTGTTATTAATGTCAAGCAAAATATTTTTTAGTTTTGTAAAGAAATTCCCAAACGCCAGGAATCCTTAGTTGTAAACTAGTATAATAAATTGACAAGAAAAGCACAGAAGCATATAAATCTATCTTACAATATATTTACACTTTTTCATCTACCACAAAAATATATAAAATCCCAAATGTATGATATAAAATTCCCGGCTTGTAACGCAATAATATACACGAGAATTTTATTCCACCGAGAGGCACCGGCAAAAAATCATCACTGACAAATAACCGTGCAGCACTACACTGACATCTCGTCACATTAAATTCTGAAATGTGAGCATTGCGAACACAAACAGTCACTGAGGTTTCTGTTAAATTTGTTAGTTTTCAAAAAATATAACCTTAAATTTAACTTCATAACTGAATTTCATGATATGGTGATTAAATCTGTTACAGTTATTTCGCTTTTCTCAAATGAAAATATATTTTTGGGTAATTTACTTCGTAGGTACTATTTTATTTTATAATTTTTCTCTATTTTCAAATGTCATGATATTTAAAAAAAAATTACTATAAAATAAATATTTATTATTTTATCAACAACGTAAATAAAATATTTATAAGTATTCTTCGGAAAGATATTGCTCAAATCAGAAATCTTTGTTACTACAATAGAAATCCGAAGTAGGTTATAAAATACCAGCAAAATAAACATAAAAAATAAAATTCATATATGCATATCAAAAGTGTGTGGTTTATTTGAACAAATATTCTATTTAAACATTAATGTATTAATTATAAAAATTATAACATAAATTGGTATAAAAATGACACTTTTATTAATGGAGGACTCCACCCTGATACTTCTAAAAAACAGCGATATTCAGGAATTTTTTTAAGTGTTTAATAACAATCGAACCATTTTTTTACTATTTTGTTGCACGTATTTTATTATCTTTTAAAAAATTTGAAGTTAAAGTATTATTATTTGATGCTGTGGTAGCCAATCACGTCAGACACCTTCAAAGAAAGATACCTCCGTGGGTGTCAGTCGCCATCATTCCTTAAAGAATGCAGAACAAAATCGTTTAGGTTTCCTTAAACAATATTAGATTGGCTATCGTGTAGCATAAGATTTTTAGAAAATTCAAAAATTTAACAAAAATGGCACAGGTTGAAAAAAAAATGTTTTTTCGAGAAAAAATATCAAAAAACCTTATGCTTCACGATAGATAAAACAGTTTTACACATTTTCGATAAAGATTAAAGTGATTTCATTGATTGGTTCCCGAGAAAAAGTGGCACTCAGTTTCAAAAATGTGGTTTTGAGAAAAACGCGTTTAAAGTTTTCGATACTGTAATTAATGTATTGTACGGCCTCCACAATTCTTCTTCTATCTTTGCAATGACTTTGAATATTAATAAACTCTTTTTGAGGGTTATTTGAAACAAGATAAGGAATAGAATTATACAGAAACAAATCAAATCGATTTTTTGCAACTATCAGGATGGGATCCCGCCTTAACAAAAGAAATTTATAAAATCCACTGTCTAAAAATTTATTTAATTAAACATTATTGATACAAACATTTAAATATTGAAATGTAACCCTATCCAAAAAACAATTAAAGCCTTCGATAACTTCAGGGTATATCCATATTAGCAAAGTATAAAAAGAACCCCAATTCTTGTGACGTTAAAGAGTGTGAGGGTGATACAAGTAGCCATGTCGCGGCTTCATTTTACTGAACTTAGCGTTACGGAGTCTGCAAACATTATGAACGTTTGTGAACGGCTGTGAACGCCTGCGGCCAGTGGTGATGAATACGACAATTAGAAAAGTTCAACAGTAATGCAGTCACTTCACCATGAATACTTAACATTCTCTCTCTTGAGTGGCGGATATGCTACACGAGAATTCTTAGTTCCTAACGCATCTTTAGACTATTTAGATTGTAATATGTTATATTTTAAACAATTCTTTAAATTTATTACAACTTAAACATTTTTTTTTTAATAAAAACATGCATACAACTTTAACAGTAATTTTTATATGAAGATTATATTAACAACTAGGAAATTTTAAAGAGAAATATCTTGAATTTAATTATTAATATGTACAGAGGTTCTGAATAAAGCTATCAAGTATTTTTATATAGTTGAGATTGCTCTTATTTAACCTTTTAAGTGGATGTGCAGTCATTTGAAACGGTAGCGGCTGCGCGCAACCTTTAAGGACCTTTTGGATATTATAGGACTTGAAAAATTCAATTAATAGAAAAAAAAAAAATTTTTATCTATACCTAGACACATTATCTTTAAATTAAAAAACTATTTGATGACAAAAATTGTATTTAATACTAAAATAAAATCAAAATTATACAATCATCTGTCTGTGTTTATCTCTTCATTTTTAACTTAGTCTTAAATAGACACATTATTTTTTTATAAACACAATTTGTTGACGCAAATTTTAATACATAACATAAAATTAAAAAGTTTGGTGAGCTCAAGAAATAAGTTGTTTTCAACGAAAGGCTCGCGTAATCTATGCTATCTATGCGCCTCAAGACCCGCTGGTAAAAGTGGAATATAGTTACTTGTGTGATAAAAATGAACGTTTTTATGATCAAAAATGTGTTAAATAGGGCCCATTCGACCACTTCAAACATAAAAATAAACTTAAAAGATTAATTTAAAGACATAATTTTGTTGACAATAAGTTTGATTAATTTTTGTGTAACAATATATGGAAGACCAAAGGATAATATAAGAAACACTAAATAATCAAAGAGTCGGTATTAAAACAAGATAATAGATGCAAAATTATTCAAAGTGTGATGTCCTAAATAATAAAAATCGATGTTAATGTTTAATTTATATATCTAAGATCATTTAAGTAACTTTTTATATATTGAAATAATCTTTTTAATTTTTAATACATTAGATATTTGAAAAGCAGTTTTATAATACAAATTAATACTATAAAAAATAATATATTTCTAAATTTTTATATATTTGATATTAGAGTTTGGATAAAAGTGGTTATAGTTCTGTTTTGAGAAATAGAAGCAGTATAAACTGGGTTATTTTATCAAAAACTTTAAAGCGCAGTGAAAAATTAAAAACGGAATTTCTATGAAATCTTTATAAATTTAATAAAAATATATTAATTTTCATAATTCATGCATAGTGTATGATAAATCATAATCTGCATAATCTAAAGTGTGGCAGTTTCTGTCAGTACTTCTTGTTTCCTTGCAAACAACTTAAACAGAGAGAATCGTCACTCGTTGTTGCTGTCGCCTTTTCATTGTGCTTGTCGCTTGTCGCTTGTCGCCTCTATGTTGATGACATTTACGATGAAACTTTTGCCTTTCTGTTTATAATGATTTAAATAGTTTTGTTGTGAATAGAATTTTACTCATTTAATGTTATTATTACTTAGAACATTATATTTTATATAAAATTATTTGGATAATGTTTATGATTAATATCTTAATAATCTCGGAGATATTATATTAAATTTAATTTAAATCTTTGAATGTTAATATTAAACAGAAACATTATTTCATTTTTGTTTTGTTTTAATGAAATAATTGGAGAAATTTAAGATTCTTAGAAATTAAATAAATAATAGAATGTTCTAAATAAAAAAAAAATCCAACTAAATGATTTCATCGATATTTTATTCATTAATTTATAAATATAAAGATAATATTACAGAGAAATTCAACAATAAAAGAACTAAAGCAATGTCACTTCAATTAAAGTTATTTGTTTTATATTGAATGGCACTTTGTAAACTGCTTAAAGAATGAAATTTTATTATTTCTGCATCTTGTTACAGGATTATCCTATACTATTAAAGAACTCAATGGATGCATATTTTGATTCTGAACCACTTTTGTATTTTAATATTTGTCCCAACATTGATTGGGAAAATTTATTTCGTTATACTGCGACATGAAAAATTATTTTTATTTTATAATTGTGTATTTAAGGACTTATTAAAAAAACCATAATTTAGTTGTATTTTTGAGCTACTAAAGAAAATATTAAATATATATTAATCAATATAAAAAGTATTACTATTATTATATTTTGTTCTTCATAAAAAAGTAACCTGCAAACGATTTAAATAATAAATAAGTGTGGAATTAGGCTTCATGATTTTAACATTAGATAAGGTAATATGTAATTATTTCTAATAAATATATGATTCAATTTGGAATCTTATTTGATGTTTTAGTACCGTGTAAAAAGGCGATATATCCTTTTAATAAAAATAACGATAGAAATATATACAAATATTCATCGAATGTCTATAGTTGTGATGCAACTAAAATATTTAAATTGCAAACAATCATTTTCCGCGTATTTATAGGAAAACATTTCTATTGATCAAGTAAACAGTGACGGTACCCAAGCACAAATATCTCATTGCTCGTAACATTGTAAACATTTTGTACATGTATATATGTATAAGTGTATTCTATTTAATATTGTTTAAATGTATACGTGTGTAGATACTCTATTGTTTGTTTGATTTATTTATTAAAAGCTCAGAGACATTTACCGATAACTATCATATTTCACGGGAAACTTCCGGATTCGTTATGTTACGTAACGGATCGGTTCAGTTCGTTTTGGTTCGAAATGGTTTTAGAATCAGTGATTCATGTCATTGTTATGGGTTTATTGGTGTTCTGGATGGGATGTTCTTCTCTCTTGTGTAATCACTCCATTACAAATTTATTACTCTAAATAACGGAAGAGATGTTGCTTTACTTTTATTTGTACATTTCGCCAAATATGTTATTTGCTTGCCACTGTGTACCTGGATATTTTTATGTTTTCTATTTGGAAATGATAACAGATTCAATATTGGTATAAATATTTTATTTATTGATTTTGTTGCATCAGTCCATTANATATATATATATATATATATATATATATATATATATATATATATATATATATATATATATATATATATATATATATATATATATATATATATATATATATATATATATATATATATATATATATATATATATATATATATATATATATATATATATATATATATATATATATATATATATATATATATATATATATATATATATATATATATATATATATATATATATATATATATATATATATATATATATATATATATATATATATATATATATATATATATATATATATATATATATATATATATATATATATATATATATATATATATATATATATATATATATATATATATATATATATATATATATATATATATATATATATATATATATATATATATATATATATATATATATATATATATATATATATATATATATATATATATATATATATATATATATATATATATATATATATATATATATATATATATATATATATATATATATATATATATATATATATATATATATATATATATATATATATATATATATATATATATATATATATATATATATATATATATATATATATATATATATATATATATATATATATATATATATATATATATATATATATATATATATATATATATATATATATATATATATATATATATATATATATATATATATATATATATATATATATATATATATATATATATATATATATATATATATATATATATATATATATATATATATATATATATATATATATATATATATATATATATATATATATATATATATATATATATATATATATATATATATATATATATATATATATATATATATATATATATATATATATATATATATATATATATATATATATATATATATATATATATATATATATATATATATATATATATATATATATATATATATATATATATATATATATATATATATATATATATATATATATATATATATATATATATATATATATATATATATATATATATATATATATATATATATATATATATATATATATATATATATATATATATATATATATATATATATATATATATATATATATATATATATATATATATATATATATATATATATATATATATATATATATATATATATATATATATATATATATATATATATATATATATATATATATATATATATATATATATATATATATATATATATATATATATATATATATATATATATATATATATATATATATATATATATATATATATATATATATATATATATATATATATATATATATATATATATATATATATATATATATATATATATATATATATATATATATATATATATATATATATATATATATATATATATATATATATATATATATATATATATATATATATATATATATATATATATATATATATATATATATATATATATATATATATATATATATATATATATATATATATATATATATATATATATATATATATATATATATATATATATATATATATATATATATATATATATATATATATATATATATATATATATATATATATATATATATATATATATATATATATATATATATATATATATATATATATATATATATATATATATATATATATATATATATATATATATATATATATATATATATATATATATATATATATATATATATATATATATATATATATATATATATATATATATATATATATATATATATATATATATATATATATATATATATATATATATATATATATATATATATATATATATATATATATATATATATATATATATATATATATATATATATATATATATATAAATACAATAATTATTTAAATGGGTCATTTGTAAGTAATTTGTAAGTAAAAAGTTCTAATCAAATGTAATTATATTAAATTTAAAATGAAATCGTTAAAAAATATATAAGTATTTTTTTCATTTTTAAGCAGAAATTCTATTTATAAAATTTAGCCTATTTTCGTTCCATCTAGAAATACGTGGCATACATCCAAGTGTCAACCTATATTTATACAATTGTTAGTGTTTGTATCATGAAATCAAAGAAAATAAAATATTTATTCGAGTAATTATTTGAGTTTTGTAATGAAAAATATTTAAATTTTATGCAGTATTTTATAAAATATGCTTTAAAAGTGATTTACGGATATTTATAATTGAAGTAATTAAAAAATCATTTGCAATTTTATTTGCATATAGAAAAAGCACGAATTATTTATTCTATTGTTGTGTATTCAAAATGAAAAATAATTGTATTGTTTATATTTTCAAGTTGGTAATATTTATACGACTTATTTTAGTAATAAATGTTTTTCAATTCATCAAACTATAAATGGACCTGAACTTTCTAATAGAAAACTTGAAAATAACTTCGAGTATAGAAATAAAGTTTGAAACCAAATAAAGTTTTCGACATAACGAAGCATGACTAAAAATAATCCTGACTATATGTAGTAAGAATGACTTAATATTATAACAGAAATGTAATATTACCATTTAATGGAACAAAACAGATATAATGCATTAAAAAAGCCATCATCAGCATTCTTAATAACTACAGGAGGTATACAAGAAGAGTCGCTTCACATTATTTCTACCCTTTCAACTTCAGACTGAGTTCCGTCATTTTATGTACGCCTTAGGCTTAAAGTAGCTGTTGCTGCGATGCATTAGGGTGAAAGAAAAGGTTTCAAGATCGTAATAGACCATGTAGTTTCTGGATACTACACTGCAACTTAATTACTAATTATGTAAATTTCATTCAATGTATTTACATTTTAATAACATTTTAAATTTCTTAAGTAACTTATTTACAATACTATACTATTAAATATTAAGATTTTATGGATAATTTAATATAAAAATATTGATTCAATCATTGTTAATTTTATATTTTTTGGTATTTATGAGGAAAAAACATTTAATTTAAAATATAAAATTGCTTTTATTTTTATAGTTAAAAATCTATTTGTAGAAATTTTTTTAAATAGGGAATTCATTTCAGTTTTATATATTTTCAATTATAGAATGGTTAAATTCTGCGCAACTGTGCAGTATTATTATACACTAGTGTTTCATTAGGTAATATAAAATTTTTAATACCTTATAACGCCTAACCCCAAAATAGCGACTTATAGTAGCTTTATTTAATTATTTTAATACACATCTGACAAAATGTTTGGAATGACTATTCTGATCTCATCGAACCGTAAAACTTTTTCCAGACTTATTAAAGAATATATTATTCTTTACTTTTAAAAAGTAATTGTTCATTTTTCAAATATACCCAAAATATTTTTTTTGTTTACATATACTATGTAATCTAAAGAGCGTGAATATTAAGCTGATAATTATTATGTAAACGTATTTTTATTAAGTTTTTTTTTTGTTTTTTTTTTTTTTATAAATAATTAAAAGTTTTTGATTTAAAATACCTTTTAGTAAAATAAATTTATTTAGACAAACAAAATTATTGAGGAAAATAAATTGTAAGGTTATGAAAAATAAAATAACTTTTTCTTCGTCTTGCAAAAATGATCTTAATAATCAATAATATTTAATAACTCTTTTTATTATTATTATTGCACTTGCAGAGGATTTTATATTTTCTGTAACAAACATTTTAAATAGAAAATTTAAATTTTTCAAAAAATGTGGTTCTAAAACTTAGAAATTATCAGTAATCTTGGACATAATCATAGATTATAATTAAAGAAAAGAATTATACAAAAATATTTTTCTGCAAAAAGTCATTAAAATGTATTACTGTAAATTTTAAATTATGTACTGTTGGGGTAAATGATCATAATTTACAAAAAAATACTTAATTCATGTTTTTTATTCGTGTAAGTATAAATTATTAAATATTTTTTACTTATATTACTGAAATATGAAAATATAATGTATTTATTTTATTATTATTAAAACTTATAAGAGTATAAAAAACTCTGAAATTAAAAGTTCAATAATAATTTTACTTATATTTTTATTGAAGTAATTTATATCAAATAAAAATTATATTAAATCACAGAAATATATCAAAAATAATTTATAATGTTAAAGAAATCTTGAAGCATCTATCTTCAAATGTAAGCTAAGTTTGGAAGTCTATGGAAACAAACAAATCGACATTTTTTTCGAAGCCAGCGTTTTCTTTTGCACCCTTCAATAGTCCCTTTAGATGGTCAACGATTTCTTTTAGGGGAAACATTTTTACCGCACTGTTATAAAATAAGTCACCGATTTTGACAACAATGAAATGAAATAGTGAGACACACCGAATACGTAGACGCACACTTTTTTTCGATAATGTTATTGTTATTGCGTTTGTATAAAATTGTCGTATTTTAAGTGAAATGGCAAGTGAATAGGGTCTCGGATTTTAATGTTTTACTCATGATAAGTTTCAATTTTTGGGGACACATTTTATTGATTGTTTTTCAAATAAATATTATGTAAAATTTAAGGTTATTTCTCATATGGACTTAAAATAAGTTTTATTAAATAAATAAAATAAATATAGTCAAGCCTGCTTAATTTGTTGTTATAAATTATTACTACTTCTGCAAATATTTGCATATTAAACTTTTATTAACAAATATATTTTCAATTATAATAATTTTATTTTTTTATATTTTTAATGTTTATTTATTTTAATAATTTCATGCTTTATTCTAGCATAAACGGTATTATGAAATATAAATATCTTTGGTTATGGTTATAAAGGAAAATCAAAGAGAATGATTTTTTTCTTCTTTTATTCGTATGCTTATTTTTCTATATTTTTTGATAAAAATGTTATTTTATACAGTATGGTTATTGATAAAATATATCTTTATTATTTAACAATCAT
>CM008233.1:7188229-7200127 GCA_002278615.1 Pogonus chalceus | reverse complement strand
CAAATTACTCGCGAATATGAAAATAAATGTCACTGTGGCAATTTCATAATAATTGGTTGCTAAGGACATTTAAAACTCTTTCTTTAGTAAATAGATGGCGCAGTATGCACGCTGCACTCAATTTATTTAAAATATTCTGGATTAACAATGATTTTTAATACATGTTGTTGTGGGAAGTAACATTTTATAAAATAAATATTGTTATTCTAAAAATAGTTTCCTGTAATATACCCCTGGATAGCCAGTATATTTTTGGACTTTTTCCCGCACAAGTGCGGGAAATGAATGTTTCTGGTTGACAACCGCGTGCGTCAGATGTCATTTCCCATGTTATGAGCGCAAAAAATTATTAATTTATTATTAATTAACAGACTTTCCCCTAAAATTATTTCTTATATATCTTATATTTTTTATATATTGTGATATAGTTAATATAATCAAAAAATAATATTTCCATAAGTATTAAAATTTCATGCACTTAAGTAAATTAAATAATTAATTTATATAGTACAAAGCAACTTAATTAATTTAGATAATATGCTGGATATTGGATAATACGAAAAAATAATTCCGGTAAATATTCTCGACAAAGTAAAAACATTTTAAACTCGTCAGGATTAAAACAAAAACAATGGTGATAAAACTTGGAAACACTTAAGAAGCTTATGGAATCCGTGAAATTCGAATTTTCGCGCGGTTGCATTTAACCATTTGAATCAAACATTTGAAAGTTTCTGTTAGTGAAAACAAGCGAGAATAAAACATCGTTTTTATTATTTTAAACAACTAAATGTATTTAACTACAACTTTTAACTAGAAAAGTTGGCCAATGATTTACCTGAGAAACTGCATCTACCGTGATTTTCTGACTAGAAAAACTTTACCGTGAAAAGCGGAAAGTTTCCACGTATAGAATAAAATGTATGTAGCCACGTACAAATTACGCCTGGGAATAAGGAATAATTTCTTATGGTGAAAATTACCATCAGGTTGGACACCCTGGGAAGTGATATTGTATTATATACTTCTAACACGCAAAACTTTTCTTTATTGGACAAAATTTCTGTTCTATATATAAACATAAAAAATTCTAAACGACTTTTTTTATACGTACAGTTTGTGGTAATAAGATATGTTGTTCATATTTTTATGAATTATTGATTTATTAAATATATCGTCTATATTTTTTGTTTTGAATCTTTGCGACTTAAAAGTTAATTTCAGATTTATTTATTATTATTTCTTCTAAATAAATATGTACTTATAATATTGTTTGCAAAACATTAGTTTAACAGTGAAAATATTTTTTACATGTTGTTTATTCTATGGTTTTATATATGTATATAAAAAACTCTTTTCAATCTTATATTCCTTTTCCGTTGCCGTGATGTCATCGTATTATCTGTCATATTTCCGAGGCTATGCATGGTTCCGTGAGCGTTTTATTCTTTTTACGATGTGTAGATTGCTAGTCTGGCCCATCAGAATTGGTGGCAAACATGTACGGATAATTTGTTATGCTGATGATGACTAATCACAGATTCAGAGGACAATTTACAAAAATTTCTACACAGGTTTGCAAATACAGCCAAAACAAATAACATGGAAATATCCACAGAAAAGACTAAATCCCTGGTTGTGTCGAAGGAGCCTATACGATGCAAGCTGATGGTGGACAATGAAATGATAGAATAAGTAACGAGCTTTACATATCTAGGTGTAGAGATAACTGCCGAACAAAACATCTTAAAGGAAGTCAGACAACAAGTTATGAAAGGAGCATAAATATCTGGATACTTAAGAGATGTGATATGAAGAAACAAATACCTCAGGAAAGAAAGTAAAATAAAAATATACAAAGCGATGGCCAGACTAGTAATTACTAATGCAGTAAAAACAAAGGCTGACACCAGCAAAGCTAAGCATCTATTAAGAATTGGGAAAACTCGAAGAGATAGAATAAGAAATGAAGACGTTAAAAGAGAATGTAAACTGATAGACATAATGAAGTTTGTGAGAAAAAGAAGAAGAGAATAGAATGACCATATAACTAANTAAGAAGTGAAGACGTTAGAAAAGAATGTGAACTGATAGACATAATGAAATTTGTAAGAAAAAATAGAAGAGAATGGATTGACCATATAACCAGAGCAAACGACGATAGGCTCATCAAAATAGTTAGAGACCTGAGACCGATAGGAAAAAGATATCCCGGAAGACCACAAAAGAGATGGATGGAGAGCTGGATATCAATATCAGTGGAAAATCCACAATAACATGCGTGCAGAAAAACAGGTAAATGACTATATAAAGTAAAAGAAAAAGAAGAAGAAGATTTAAAAAACTTTTAATATAAGTTAAATTCTTTTGACTTTAAAAATATTTAAAAAATATTATTGTATTGTTTAGATTCGTGTCTATATGCTTACATTTATTATATTTATATTTGATATATTTATTATATAATAAAGAATATTTTAAAGGTTAAAATTTGAAATCTTTTCGATATAAGAAGCATTGAAATTTATTAACACCAACTATAGACATAACGCGAATATCGCAATATGCACTGACTCTTTTAGTAGTATACAGAAAATAAATCAAACCTACCCTGATGACAACATTACACAAGAAATACAGGAACACATTCACAGGATCATACAAACAGGAAACAATTTAACTTTTATATGGACTCCCTCCCATGTCGGGATAAGAGGTAATGAAAAAGCAGACCATGCAGCTAAAGAAGCAACAGAAAATCTACCAAATAACATACTCTTACCAATATGGGATTCAAAAAGTCTATTAAAGAAACAAATTTTAACTAAATGGTTTAAAGATTAGTCACAAGAAAAAACAACAAACTAAGGGAAATAAAAGATGAAGTAAAGAACTGGAAAATAAATAGACCAAGAAATGAACAAATTATTATCACAAGACTTAGGATAGGACACAAAATGGCTGCACATCAACACCTACTAAATAAATCACAACCCCCTTCATGCTGTAACACCAATTTAACTATTAAACATCTTCTAATAGAGTGCACAAAATACACTTACATAAGACAAAAACACCATATACCTAATACTTTAAAAGAAACACTTGCCAACATTCCCCAGACCATTCAGAATACAGTAAATTTCCTTAAAGACATTAATCACCTACACAAAATTTAACCAACAATATAAATAAACTGTCCTAATAGCCATTTGTTGCTGAAGGACTTAATATTTAAAAAAAGGTTAAAAAATAAATTATATATAAAGAAATGGCTTCATGTGTTCTAAACCTGTATAAAATATTAAATTATAATTTCTTATATGTTTAAATTTAAATATAACTTACAAAACTTGTAGATATGTACTTAATTGTTATTTACTTTTATGTTAAATTTCATTTAAATGAAAAAAGAATATATTACATATATACTACAAAGTTTTTAATGAATACAGCAAGTTTAGAATAAAATAAAACAGAACTAAAACCCTTTTGTTGTATGCACAGATGAACATTTATGAAATGAAACAAAAAAAAAAAATGTAAATGAAATTGTTTTGATATAAAATTTATAATAGATATGAAGTTTTATTAGAGATGAAGTTAGTTAAGTGTGGAAATAGCCAAAACAAATAAATAAATAGAGAGAGTATAATAGGAAAATTAGTATGCATTACGCGTGGTTAATAGCTGCATATTTGGCATGGTGGTAAACCCTTAAAGACAACAAGCGTATCTTTAGTAGACGTAGATACGTAAATGTCTCTGTCTAGAGGTTGATAAACAGACCACAATGTGGATTATATTATAATACCTCGGAAGCATTTCGCGACAAGTGGATACCGGCAGAAGGCAACACGATTCATCTTCAGTTTAATCTTGTATCAACTAACCCCATCCCATGCTAACGTCACTACACTATTCTCTGCTCTGTTACTGCTGCTTAGATGTAACAATCTCACAATAGATATGACCCTCTTTGACAGAACTTTACTAATGAACATTTCGAGGATTACTTATAATACCTTTCTAGATATAAGTTGTTTGACAAAACGACCAACATTTTTTTTATTTCACTTTAGAGATTATATTAATATCAAAAAAAGTTTTCGTTACTTCAAATATTACCACAATTAAACTACCAAATTATTATTTTTTAAATAAATACCCGAGTCGAAATTTAACGCCTAAATATAGCCTCCTAAGGTAGGATTTCGGTCGGACCTCTGAGCTCAAAGTCGGTTCTATTCCCATGTTAAATTAGGTCCGACTTTAAGCATCAAAATGGTACAAATTTCCGTTTTTATCACTTTTGGGTTTAAAGTCGTACCCGAATGGAATAAAAATTAGCACCTAGTTTAGATCCCTANAGTTAATATTATTATAGGTATCAATAGTGCTATCATTTCTATTAATCTAACAATAAGACTTTCCACGACAAGCGATTATAGTAAAACAATATATAAGTAAATTTCATTTTCACTTTTAAAACACTATCAAAAATAAAATTGATCATTAAAATTTTAAACTAAGAATATAAATAGATTAATTTCAGCAAGCATGAGTTAATATTATATGAGTTCATTAAACCAACTACAGTCTTTTACTAATTAATATATCTTTTAGTCTGTTGAAGTTCAAAAAGATAAAGTAATTGATTAGTATACGGTCAACTTCGTAACAAAGAACAAAGCACCATTTATACACTTCTAATAAGTCCTAAAGCTTTGTAATTTCATTACAAGCTTCTAATTAGTTGTAAGCTAATTTGTGATGAGAAAATAATGTTTAACAATTTATTTAATTAGTTTTTTTCTTAATAAATAATTTTTAATTGCGATATACCTTTTTTATGCTAATTTTATATAATATATTTTTATCTGATTTAAAAAAGTTAAAAATGTTTTTTTCTTGCTTGTTTCAGGTAATACAAAAGCAGCTTACTTAAGTGCAGTTTTACGACGGTAAGAAAATTTTGTTTTAATTTTTAACGTTGACACTATTATTAAAGTATTTAATAATTACAAAATGAATTAAACTGTTATGGATCTTAATTTACTACTATTTGTATTGGAATTGATGATTTCGTTGATATGCTGGTAGTATTCTTTTGAATTAAATTGTTTTAATTACTTTTTGATACCTTTAATTTACCGACAGGTGTTATTCTGTATTTTGTTCAGACTTAATTTATTACAATATGTAAAATATAGTTATTTACATACCAAGTGCGGGAACGACTGGTTCACGAAAAAGTGTTACCACTTTTTATAATTATTATTAGGAAAAGTAAAGTTTGAAAAACTATACTTTTTTATTATAAATACAGTTTTTTAATAAATATCTTAGAAATATGAGTCCTTTTTGTGTAATTTCTCGTAAGACTTTCTGGTTACAATGCTGAAAATAGAAATTTCGGATGTTGCTAAGGTAACGCAAATCAACACTTTTCAATGCATGAGTACAAAAAATCTATTTTTATAGCTATTATAATTATAAGGACTTATTATTGTATATTTTCTCAAAATGTTTTTCCACATTTCAAAATCATTTTAGAGTATGGTACTTATAAGTTGCCATAAAACTGAAAAACATTCTTGAATTGTAGAAGTAAGAAGTAAGTAAATAAGTTACATGTACTACGAATATAATAAAATAAAATATAAATAAAAACTCCTACATATAGATTTGTAACGTCAACATCTAAATAGAAAATAAAATAACAAATAAAAAAGCTTTGTGCACAGAATGAAATATATTTACATGAAAAAGTTTCCGATTATTCCAGAATGTGGAGCAAATATTGGTAGATATTTTAGCAGAAAACTATAAAATTGATTCAACACAATACGCATTACTAATGCCTACAGCGTTCGAACTATCCGACTCGTATTCATGTGCATGTGGTTAGTGTGTGCAGAATTTACTCATTGTACACACAAAATTCCATGTTTAGATGACCGAAAGAGAGTCAAGTTGAGACCCATTCAAATGGAAATTGTGGACATACATTGTCCACAGTTAACTACAATAGCTTCCACGCAAATATAATGCACGTGAACACTGTTTTTGTTACCGTTTTGGACTCTACTTTTGAATAAATATTTTTACGGGAAATTGGAACATTCAATTGTAAATCAATTTTTTCTTTTCAAATATTTCTATAAATTAAATCAATCCAATATTTTTTTATAATTTAATTTCGTCAACTCAAGTAGAAATGCATTTTTTTGCTTATATAATAAATATATGTTTTTAAAATTTGTTATATTTTTGTAAGAATATATAAGTTAGAAATGAGCTGGATCGTTAAAAATAAAAATCCGCGGATACGGATACGAACACAGATCATTGATGTCTAGATCCGCGAATACTGATACGGATACGTTTATATATATANTATGTAATAAAATTAATTAATATAAAAGATCCGTTCAAGATCCGCTAAAAAGTAACGGATACAGATACGGATACAGATTTTTTTTCTTCCTCGGATATCCGCGGATACGGATATCCGGCACATCACTAATATAAGTATATAGATGAAAGCAATATTTTTGTAAAAATGTCATGGGAGAGCTTAAAAGTTGTTAATTCTAACTATACTCTTCCAATTTTATTCTAAAAAACTAAACATAACTGGAGTAAGTAATTAATCTTTGCAGGATTCGTTGAATTCGCCAATAAAAAAAAAATGAATTGAATATTCAAAATCAATATTTATTTAAACAAAAATCAGCAAAATTTTTGGATATGTAACAAATACAAATAAACACCTTTCGATAATCTTTTTTCAAAGGTTAACAAAAATCGTCCTGATTGAGCTATCAAAATATCCGCTCTATTTACTGAAAATCAAAAACACAAACAGAATCAACTGGCAAAAAAAATTGAGGTACCAGCATATCTGATTTACAGCAAATATCATATCTGCGTGAACCGAACGAATGACAAACGAAATCGACGACAATACTTTAGCCCTTTCAATGTAGAGCACTGCGATCGGCAGAAAAACAAACGAATAATCGAAAACTCGTCCGGTTCCAACTGAAATATTTACAGATACAGATTGGTGCGGGCCGCCGAAACGTTATCTCGATGAAGTGAATACCGGCTTGTGCTTACTGAAAAAAGAAAAAGATAGTAAATAAATAGTCTCTGGAAGATTGAGAGAGAACCAGTTCCCTAGATATAAACAAATTTTCAGAGTTTATCTCAACAGTATATAAATCTTTTCTGGCTTTTATTTTTCACTTCTTCTTACAATTAAACTGCCATTACAAATTAAAACATATTGTTCGTATCTATCAAGTAAAGACAATTTATATTTATAAAACTTATGTATATAACTTATCAAATTGTGAATTAAAATTATCAAACTCTTTATTTTGCAATCAAAATTTATAAAATTTAAAAAAGCAATAGTTTTCCTTAAATTTTTAGATTCAATAATAAAAACTTAGTTTTTGGAGCACAAAAATACAATCATTTTTTGTGTATCGATTTGAAGAAAAATGTACAACATTTATAAATGACTTTTTTATGAACATATTAAGTTATAGTCATTATAGGTTTCACTTATAAAGAAATATTTATAATGAGTCACTTTTTCCACTTAAATTTATACTATTATTAAAAATAAATAAGAAACTTTATGTATGTTTGAAATGGACAAAAAACTAATACATTTAATGATGTATATAATTAATGAAACATAGTATGGCTTATACTTGACCATCACTAGCGATTGTTTACATGGCTATAATTGAAGAACGACTTTAATTAATTATGAATATTAAAAACTTTCAACACATTGTTAAAAAAATTTAAAGTGTCAAGCTGGTTTGAACCGCAGAAAAAATTTTGATTAACGGTCTAACTTCATACAACGCAGTTAAGTGTATTTATGAAAAATATTACGCTGAATAGCGTGGATTTCAATATTTGTAACCTACAAAAAATAAAAAAGTAAATTTTTTTATAAATAATATATTAAACCTCATTCTAGTATAACGATTAAGTAGTAAATATTTTATTTTATTTACAGTGTTAAAGTAACGTTAAGTAAACTAGATTATATGGATAATAATAGTCCCTAGGTATATTTTAAAGACTTTTTTATCGTTTAATAAAGACTAGAAAGTGTAATTTGTGTCTGTGTAAAAGCACGCGTGTTGATCGTAAGAGTAAACACGTTGTTTAAACATCTTTACATCCGGTGTAACGTTACCTGTCTTGACGTTAAAGGCGGTTGCAATGTGCAATCACAACCAAGCCGTCAGGAAAACACGCAAACACGCCAAATTACTTTTTGGCTGTTTTACGTTCACTAAAGTGCGGTTTTTACTCTCAGAAAGATTTTAACATAGTAAATATTTTAGAACTTTATAATGCGAGTATAACATTTTAATATTATTAAAATTTATTATTACATTCTAATCTTATTTTAATATAAAGCATTAAAAACAAAATGGATAAAAGCTGAATTTTACAATAAATAAAATCACTAAAATATAAATTTTTTTTATGCTACTTGTTATTTTACCATCGAAACTAGATTCATTTCGATACAAACTAAATTATATCTAATGTTATTAGTTTTTGAAAACCAAAAATTTAAATACCACTCAAATAAATCATAATAGAAAATCAGATTAAAAAAAAAACTATAAAAATTGTTTTATATGAATATATCATATATACATATCAGGCGTCTGAAAAATTTTCATCACACTATGATTGAAAAATAAAATCATGTAAGAATTTTATAAGGCATTCACAGATATTCAGAGAACTGGCCTTTATATTTAAAGAATTTATATAGCTTTAATATATTCAAATATTTTCTTACGAGAATATGTTTATGTCACTTAAATGAATAAACTACGATTATGTCCCAAGTAAACAGATAGATAGATAGATATACGATTTCATTAATCGCATCTTGTGGTATAATTTTCAACATAATCCGTCAATGATCTACGACATCTAGCGAAATTCGTGTTTGCATACAGCTGTATTTGTTCCGGTACTTATGTCACATCACTATTAGATTTTAACAAATGTTTCAATCACTCATTTGAATAATAAATAAATATTTCACAGATTTTATTTGTTATTTAAAAAAAAACTTCAATGGAAAGTCAAATTAGATTAAAAACGATTAACAGGCTAAATAATATTTAAAAAAATTATACATAAACACTATTTTAAAGATAAAATGTGTTTTTACAATTCCTGAGATAATAGAGAAACTTTATTTATATATTTATTATGTAGAAACTAAAACATAATTACAAAATAAATAGTACCTAGTAACGAGGTTGTTATCTTACTAGCAACCTGTTACGAGCGGCATATTTCCTTATAAACGGAGTGCTGCATTACTTTTTCATGCAGTTCTACACTTCAAGTTCCTTTACAATGCGAGCTACATTAAGCGCACTCTTCAAATTTATTTTCTAAAATTATAATAAAATGATTTTACCTTAAAAATAAATAATACTTTTTTTAAAATATTATTTTAAAGATTTTTAATTTTCATTAAATAAAAATTAAGAACGAAAGGAGACAAGAAACATTTCATTTACAAATTCTGGTTTTACTTCAAGAGCAGACTTGTTAGTTTGAATAATATATTAACTAAATTTATTTATTAACTTCAAAACTTACATTACGACTTTAAAATAGTCATTATTAGTCATAGTAAGTACTGCAAATTAATAAATATATTTAAATGAAGAATACTAAGGTCTAGGCCGTGGTGCTTTGGCAAATTGAGAAAGGATTTGTTTAGGAATAACACGTTTAATAACTTTCATTATTTCCTAAGAAAGGTTTTATCTTATACTTTTATTTAAATAAATGAATTTTATCTTTTTTGTTAAAAATATTTATAATTAAATATTTAAACAACGGTGTTTTATACATATGCTTTATAATGAAAATATAATAAAACTTTTATATTTTTATAAAATCAAAATTGTAAATTACATCAAATTAACATTTGTTTAAATAACCGATTTAATTTTATTCTTTATCATTATCATTATAAATTACTAATTAGAGAATTATCGATGTAAATAATTTCAACTAAATATTATTTCACTTTGGGAAATTAATTAACTACAATTACTGTTTGCTTTTAGTTAAATTAATCAGTTTGTTATACTTAACCAAAATCAATTTTATTTATACCCAATGATGTGAAATTCGCCATACCTAGACTGTATTTATTGAATTGATTTTAGGTATTTATATTTCTTTGATTAGTTGTAAGCTAAATATTAATTCGTTTTATATAAATCTTATTCGATTCATACCATTTTATTTATAATGTAAAAACTGTTACAAATATATTATGAAAAGTTGAACAATTAAAAACTAATAATTGATTTTGAGTGAAAACCTGTTACTAAGAAGATTGTTGCTTATATTATTGATCTCTACCTCATCTATACAAGATATACCCATACTTAATTCTCAAACATAGAACATTTTGGGTCACAAGCTACACTAAACGCAGCCCACAACATTTCTCTCATTAGTGTAACACGAGACTTAATCACCATTAACACATTGGCTTCAGGGCTGCCAATACTTAGAAGGTAAAATACGATTAAATATTGAAACATATTGTTTGGATATTTACCTGATGTTATAGAATTCATATTTATTAAACAAAAATATTTATATGTTTTGGTTTACTTCAAATCAAAATTATTATTCAAATAGTTTCGAATAAATAAAGAAGTAATGAAATCTATTTTTGGTTGAGTTTACTGAAGAACACTTAATAAAGTTAGACAAAATTATATTATGACTACGATTATTATGAAGTAAATATACAAGATCGAAACGATCCTAGTAATTATACAATTTTAGGAAGTGTTCCTTAATTAACTCAACGAAATTACAAAATTATCAATATTTTCCAAATAAATTTATTCTTGTATCAGTTTTAAGAGAACTATAGTTTATAATATGTCATACTTGGTTGTAAAAATAAGAATAACATCCTTCTAACATGAAGCCTTAACTGATAATATTCAATGTATGCCACATGTTAAATGTAACGAGTTATATCTCGTAAACTTCAGAACTATCCTAGGAAGAGAATGCTTGTGCAAGTCAATTAAACTTTAACTTACAAAATTTAAAGTAGGTTTAAGTAATAAACGACTAATTTAACAGCACCAATACAAAAGAAATTTGAAGATCTTATGGTAATGTTAGTACAAAGCGACTAAAACTTTGACAAGTAATGACACTTTTTCCGCTATCCTTTTTCCACTCTCTAAAATAATACTTACAACATTATTTTCTAAAAATATCCTTGCAATGAGCTTCAGTAGATATTAGGTGGTGTAATTCCAAGAAAAAATAGAGTTCAATTGATATTGATTATACATTGTAGTATTTTTTTAAAGATGTTTACTAGTTGTCACTCTAACATTTGTTACAAACACTGTGGTTTAATCAAATAAATTAAAAATGTACCATTTTATGTGATATGATTGCATTATATTATAATTACCTTGCATTTCCAAAATATTAATTATAATGACTACAATAAAATAAATAATAACTCACAAGTAACGAAATTATATATAGATATTTTGTGACAATATTTATATTTATTGTTTAATGTTGGAACAAGTTATCATAGCATTTAGTATTCTCCAGTTGATACATATATAAATGCTATGATTTTTTTGTTGCCTAGTGACTTATTTATGTTTATTTTAATTTTTATTCCAAAATAATATATGAGTTAAGCTTTTAAAATTACATAAATGCAATTGTCAGGAAAAAATATATTGATATCTGAAAAGGCAATTCATTATTTTTATAATAAACATGAGCAGGAATATTTAAAATTTAAATTAATGTATTAAA
>CM008233.1:7158040-7173786 GCA_002278615.1 Pogonus chalceus | reverse complement strand
GACAGAAAACACAAACGAGACATAGTCACGAGAAATTAAATTAAAAACAGGGTATAATTTGTATTAAAATATCCGGCGTTGGGGCTTACGAGTCGTCGAGTATACTAAGGGTACAACACTGTACACAGTACACAGTACACAGTACACTCTGATACGGTTGGCTTGAAACATAGCCTAGCAGCAAAAGAGCAAAATTGAGGGTGGAAGAGCAACAGACGGTATATGCTTGCGCCCGTCCAGATGGCGTTGTAATAAGGGGAATTTCGTGCCACGATGAAACAAGAAAACCGTGTGTTGCTTCTGTGTTACGCGCAACCGGCTTTTATCAGACAGAGCTCACTCAGATACTGAAAGATATGTTATCTAAAACCAAACCCTTCTTTGTTAAGATTTACGTAACTAAATCATATACACACATATAATATCTATCTACCTTTTATTGTTATTAATTTCAACATTATTATTAAATAAAATTGATTTCAGCAGAAAATATCTACAAAACTAAATTCTTTTAAACAAAACTTTAATTAATAATATGGTTTTTGACAACAAAAAGTAATATAAATGAAATTATTATATAGTAAAAAGAATATTTGAAATATGTATGTACATTTAATATTGATACTTGCAAGTTTAATTCGAAATAAATAATTAAAAAAATCAAGTGAAAAAGATACTAACTTAGAAATATTAATATACATACATTAAATATTATATTGTTAATTTTTTTAAAAGATTACGTGTTATCTGAATGTTCAGGTACACTTTTTGCATTTCAATATTTCTTTTATAAAATTTAATAAAAACGATTTTGACTTGAGTTAATTTGAAGTATTTCACTATAAAATAAAACACAGGATCTTTTCTTCAAAATTATATTTTATACTTATTTACATTTCGGTTACGATTATCCATCATCAGAGTACCTACCAATAAATTATGTATATTAAGAACTGCATATATATCAGGTGAATGAGTAAAGAAGGGTGAGGGTATCTATGTGAAACTATTATTGCAGAGATTTAATGAATTTCAGAAGTGAGTTATCTAACATTGATAAGTCTTTTACCTTTTTACAATGAAGTTATATCTATTTTCATGGTTATGAAGAACTAATTTAGTTTCGGTATGTAGATGATATTTTTTTTTATTATTTTTATGAATTCTACTTAGTCGTCCATAAATTTCACTCACGAACTTAAAGAAAATAGTAGTATCCCTTTTTGAGATTTTAAAATATCTAGAAATAGTAACCAGTTAGAGTAAACATCTACTGAAAACCTATACATACTGACAATTACATACACAAATCATGCTTCACACACTTCAGTCATAAAAAAACTACTTTTAATTCCCTGATTCTGACTTCCAAATATATCTTCAATAAAAAATATTAAGAAAACTGAATTAAATTATATAATATTGGAATAAAAAAGGCTCTAATAAATCAGATGTAAATCTATATTGAACATACAAAAATACAAAAAAACTCTTTAGCTATCAACGACTTTAAAAAATCCTTTAACTCAAAACACTTCATCTACGACTCAAAAGCATATTTCAGAAATTATTGATGAAAATCAATATAAATTTAGTATTTAATATTAAACTTAAGAACAAATCCATATTTAACAAAAATTAAGATAAAATTAATGAATTAGATCAATCAGGAATATATTTAATTTAATGTTCCAATTGCGATAAAATATACGTTATTCAGACAAAATGGAAAATAAGTACAAGATTGAAAGAGCATATGTATAATATAAAAAATAAAAATATATCCTTAAATTGTCCCTAGCTTTTAATAACCATGAAAATGGATATAACTTCAGTGCATAATACGTTAAATGTATTAAAAAAAATTAATCCATCAAATTAAAATATGCTAGAAGAAATAGAAATGAAAAAACTTAAAAACAAATTACTTATCAATGATTTATTTAAATGCTGTTCTGAATATTTATAATTTCTTGGTATTCTAAGAATAGTTACATCATAACCAAAATCTACACAAGACAAAAATAAAACTTTGCAGAAAATATCCTCTCTGTGCTTTATTAAACAGTAATGAAAAGTTTAATTATATTGCTATAACTACAAACGATAACTCTAAACAAATTTTTCATACCTTATACTACTTTTTATTGAAAACATTAAAAGCGATGTCGTTAAACTATTTCTACTGTATATATATTTTTAAATATAAATAATTGGACTGAATTATTTGAGTTCGATTTATTGTTAATAATAAAAACAGATACCTGCTTAATTCATTTACATGTAAAATAAAAGCCTCTTATATAGCAATTTATTTAATCAAGCGTATTGATTTATTTTTTAAATTAAAATGTATTAGTGAAAGGCAACAGGATCTTTTGTTTATATAAATAAATACATATCGTTACAGTCAATGAATAAATACAAAATTTCCTCCATAATATGGTTTTTAATTACGAAAATTTAGATTTTATTTATAAATAAACTTTTTTTTAATAGAAATAGTATGATAAAATAATAATAAATGTAGTATGTAAAATAAATGAATATCATTGCAATGGAATACATTAGAAGTTAATGAATATTTAGCGAATTTACTTAATTAGAACAAGGTTTTTTCTTTAATTTTTATTTCAGCAAAGATAAATGTTTCCCGTGAAATTGATTGCATTCCCATCCCCTTGACGCAATGGTTGCGACTCATTCGAATGTACGTAACGTTGAAAATAGCTCGTTTCAGTAGAGATTATCTGAAAGGGTTTTGTAGCTTTTACGCATTGCGTGCTCCTTTTCGTTTAACGTTTCGGGAAGCAATTCGTTTGGCCAAGTTTCCTCGTTAACGTAGTGTGGATTTCCGCAAGTACCCCTCTGTGCCAATGTGCCCATGTACCACTATACTAACTACTACGACAGCCGTACGCGCCATTACAACACAAAACCAGAAAACAGACTATACAACATCCACAGAGAATGTTGTCTCTTACTCTTTCACTATTTATTTATTCATCTCGGTTTGTTTTACTCTTCTCGGTTGTCGTGTGGACTACAGAGACCAGTAAATTTCTCATTCCATGCTATATAATCTTTTTGTTTCAGTTTCTTTGCTTTAAGATATTTACAGATCATGCTTTGAATATCTTTTTCGCATCAAAAACGCCTACATACATATATATTACACTAATTTCTCTAATACTATTACAGAAATATTTTCAGTCATCGAATGGGTACATTCTAAGCAACTGTGAGGTATTATTCATGCACTAGTGTTTAATAAGGAAATATGTAGTTTATGTTACCTTATACCGCATTATCAAAAAATTGCAAATAAAAATACATATTTGTCAAAGTATTTTTTTTTTTTTGGTTGTGTTAAGTCTACATTCTTAAGTTGAATTATTTCTCATTCCAAACTTATTGCAGAATATACAATTAAATAGCAAGTAATTTAATCAAAACAATTATTTAAAATAGCAAATATACTATGATATATAAAAATACTAAAATATAGAAGCATCTTTATGGCAAATATAACAAAATTCATTTAAAAGTACATACATATATTGGAAGAAAAAAAATACAAATATAATAACCTATTAGTTCTTATACCATCTTTAGAATATTACTTTAATATTTTTCAATTTTTATTTCAAAGTTATGTTATATTAAAGAAAAGACTGTAACAAAATATTTTTTTCCATCCATCTTCCACTTTTAAAAACTTCTCACAGTATCACTTTAAAAAATTTTGATAGGAAAGATTTGAATAAATTGGGTTCAAATTTTAAAGCGATCTGTTTAAATCATAGCCATTAGTAAGCAGTAAATTTTGATTCGAACTACCTGTGATTTAAAGATCATTCAAAATCATTTTAAAACTAAGTTAAAATAAAAATGTATCATAAAAATAAAGATGCAATTTATATATTTTATTGTTGATATTAACGTCTGGTTTCGCCATTTTATGTATAATCCTGTGTACCTATATTTTTCTACTAACTCAGGGTCCATTTTTACCTACTCTCTGCTATTAGTATAAATATACATATCTATATGTATATATATTTTTATCCGCAAGATGGAAAAACATGTCCATCGCCACTTATTTTTGGCAGTAAAACTATTCATGTTGAAACAGTCATAACTCGTCAATAATCCGCGCTTCTAGCAACACGTTCGCGTTACAAAACAGTTTTTTCCGCTTAATTTATGTACTTGTGAGTGTAGTGTATGTGCCACGTGAGTGATCTTCGTTACATTTCTGGAAGTATTTGCAACCTGAAGAAGTCCCCAGAGTTCTACAAGTAGTGAGTACAATTCCACTTATTATTTTCTCCTATCTGTACTAAGAGGGTTGAAACCGCTCCTACCTTTGTACCCGTTAAAGCCAAACTTAAAAGTCAGCAGATTCTTAAAATTGCAACGAAATTTCCAACGTCTGTGTAGTAATAACTTATATATGAATATGTCTAACGTCCAATTTTAAATAATCAGACACAATTATTTAAATTAAATATTAGTTTTTATATTCCGTAAAACGTTTCGACCAACTTAGATGGTCATCTTCAGATTGATTCTATTGTAGAAATTTCATAGTTAAGATGATAAAAACTTAAAATTACATGGTTAAAAGAATAAATAAATGATTAATGTCAATTTTTTTTACATTAACATTAAAATATATCGATACTTTTAAAAAAAGCGTACAAAAACAGAATAAACTATGTGCAAAAGTAACATCGCAATAAATTAATATCTAAATCATGACTGTCTTAAATTATCATTAATGCCAACTATTCTTTTAGTTTAATGCTTCATTTAGTTATTTAATGTGATACAGTACAAGGGTACAAGTTCAATATATAATAACACATCATTGAAATAATTTAATTATATTAATATCAATGAATACAACAAAACAAAGCATTATATGATTGAAAATTTTTTCAATAGAAATTTATTTCTGTGAAGCCAAACCCTTTCCTGTTTAAATTTAATAGACAAAAATACTCCCATTATGCTAACAATATAATTTAATCTATAATTTCATTATAAACTATTATTGGACATGATTATTTTTTTTTTATTACAGTTATATTTTTAATTTTGATTAATTTATAATTTAAAAATTATTGAAATAAATCAAAAGAAGATTCGTTTAATAAATATGAATTAAGTTTTGAAATAATAAAATGAATTATAACCAGATTATAAGAAAACTATTCTTCAAACATTTTAGCTTGATAAGATAAACTATTAGCATGAAATAACAAGAAGTGCAGAAAATCTTTCGTATAAATTTTCCACTTAATTTAGTTTTTCTGATACAGAATAAAAAATAAAATGTAAGAAAAATGAAAATGGCGAAAAACAACGTAATGTATTCTGCCACCTTCCACACGAAATTAATTCAAACTGCTCAAGTTTGATGGCGGCATGGAAGCTGGGCGCTTCCGTGGACTTTCAAACTTTTATCAGAAATAAAATTTATTATCGTTTAGGAAAAGCGTGGAACACTGCCATCTCTTCACGCTTCTGCATTCTTTAGTGTTTGTGTGGTGCTTTTTGGTATTCTTTCCTTTTAAAAATAATATATTCTTATTTTATTTTCCTTGTTACCAAAGTTTCATTTGTTGATAATATTTAACATAATAAGGTAAAAAGAGTATTTTCCATTTAATATGCTTCATTTGATTAATTCGAAACAAATAAGCTGATTGCTATGTTTTTCTTATTTATTTATGAATGTTTTCTTAACACAATTATTGTGAGTATAGTTATTTATATCTTGTCTTTAATTGTGCTGATTTAAGGTATTTTATTTTGTTTATTATATTTTTATTTTCTATCTGCCCAGAAGTATACTCACATACAAGTTCATGAAACGTATAAGGGTATCTTAATGGTCATGTTTAAAGAGGAAAAAAAAAAAAACATAAAGACAATAAAAGCATTTTAAGGTAAAAAATTTACATTATGAGGTCTGAATAAACTAATAAAAACTCCAATACTGTTAAATTATTTGAATAAATATACAAAATATTGTAAAACTTGGTTATTTTAAATGTCAACATTTTTGGTTTGCGCCAATTATTTACTGCTTGCTATGAATACATTTATATAGAATAACGTATATTTAAAAAAACATCTAAAACAGAATTTTTATTATTGTTTAATTTTTTGTTTCGTATTCTTTTTTAAAAAAAATTAGGGAGTAAAATGGACTTTCAAAGTTTTAGTTTTAAGATCTTACATACTTACAATACATATTTTTTCAAATGACCCAGTGAGTAATGATCTATCATAAAATTCTGACTTATTAAATATTTTTTTCATACGTCATATATATAAAAAAATATTTTAATTTGTTAAAAATGTTTTTACATTTTTTTTTTTGTTAAAATGTGAGCAATTAGAATTTAATGAAAGTATTGATTCCAATATTGTCTCATTATTTCTTTTCCGAACAATAACTGTCAATAGAAAAAAATTTATAAATACATCTGTTTAAAATGAAAGAAAATGATAATGTATAGTAGCTAGAATCATTGCAGAAATACACCTTTATAAGAAAAATAACATGAAACACTCTGAGCAATGTAATAGCAGCTCATCGCGTTCTTCAAACAGCGTTTCACAAACATACCAATGCGATAGAAATAAAATTATATGTTTAAACACAATGCAACCATGTTATAAACTCTGTGACTTCGAAATGTTATTTCTTTCTTTCAGTAATAATAAATCTATTAATATAAATAAGGTTAAAGAAAACTAAAGAACTAACAGAAATTTTATATATTAGAATCTATTTTGTATATAAAAATTTCAAAATATCTATATATACAATGTTTCACCGCCTATAAATAATAATTTACTAAAATTAATTAATAAATTTTTTAATTACTTCCTAATAATTAAAATATCTTCACATAATTTATTATTTGTATTTTTAATTCGTTGAAATTCATTTAGTATTTTCCGTTCTAAAGTTATACTTGCGGTGTTGTTGTATAAAATTTTGTGCTCATTTCTTGATAATAGATGATTGTTAGACATGTGCGTCTTCTTTTAACTCATTTAAATATAACTTAATGTTTCTTAATTTAAATTTATCTTTATTATCTATTAAGATGTATGTAATGTCCCTTATTGTTAGTAAAATGACTTTTCATTTTGTAAACATACGATGTATAATACAGGTGACTCATTTTAAAGAATCTGCTGGAATTTTATGAGAATTATTTTAATATTTTCAAGGGGACCATCTAGTGATATCAAATTTTTCACAACCACTTTCCTGGGGGGTGGAGACGTGAGTCATCTTGATAATCTTAAATAGTAACCCCCATTTTTTATTGCAGATTTCGAAAGAGCAAATAAAATGAACTAGGATTCCACCACAAAATTATTTATTTATTTATTTTTTGTAGGCGTTTTCTCTCAAATTGATAACTTTTGTTTTTTGACTAAGGAAAGACAATTTTTAACTTAAACATTCATAATTTGTTACAAATTAAAATAGAGTTTTCAATCTGACCGCCGGTGTTTCAAGGCTACATAATGTTCAAAATCCAACTATCTATGCAACTTCCTCGCGGTGTACATCGGGTACTTCTAATGCTGCAGTAAGATAATACACCTATACACCTCATAGCAATTTTCAACATATAATAAATGTTTTAATCAAAATTACTTTTACGTTCAGAAAAAAAATATCAATTTTTATGAGAAAACGTCAGCACAAATTGTTCAAAAAAATAATGTTGACCATTCTAACACCATCTGTAAAAAAATGAAAAAAAAAAAAAATCTAATTATCCTAGTTAATTTCAAAATGGGGGTTACCATTAGAAATTTCAAAAATGATTCACTTTCATTGTTCTAATATTTCATTAACGGGATTAACCGTCCTCCGCTGTAAAAGAGAATATTGGATAATATTTTCCTATTTTTTCACTAACAACAAAATAGTATTTTTCCATCGAATATTTCATTTTTTTAATAAAATATTACTACTTTGCCACTGTATTACTTTATTCACGGTAAGAACACGAGTAATTAGTATTTAATTATTAACATCTATTTTTACTCCGTTATAATGTAATGTTGATATTACTCCAATTAATATTTTTGTTTCAATATTGTAAAGAATATTTTCTATAAAACTTGAATATTCAAAAACAGTTAAAAGCAGATATGTTATGTTAATATAAAAACATAAAATTGAAATGCCAAATAATTCCTTTGTATGTTTAAAATAATTTGATGAGAAATTCAGCTTTGTAATAATAGAAGTTGTAAGATGGTAAAGGTTTCCAATAATGTCCCCAACAAAGCAGGTAATGAGAAGGCAATTAATTTTTTCCAAGTTGTATTGCACCGCGCATTTACGAAGTCGTAAAGTAAAGTTTGATTGTTTGGATTAAAATGGCGACGAAACGGAAGACCCCGTGCTTCATGGCTAGGCGACCGCGTTTTAGAGCCCTGTAAAGTTTTCATTAAATTTATGTGCGCTGTGAATACTTTGCGACATGATTGTATTGTACGTTGTCGTCACATCCGTGGTATGCCATGTAAATATTAACGAATTTTCATTATGACTTTATACTATAAATACTTCATATTATCCCTTTTAAGAAGATTATATTGATGGTATTATAATTTCTTAGTTCTAACCTCAAATGAATTTAACTATTCTTTCATTTTTATATTACTCCTCTAACATTTTTAAAATTACATACTTGGTTTATTAGTCATTTATTTAAAATAATCGTATTTGTTATTATTAATTATGGATTTATTGTTAGATAAGCATTTTAGTTTACTATTTTCTGTTGTTTAATTTATAAAGCAAATTGGTTTGTTAATAATTTTTTGAATTGTAAAACGATCTAATTTTAGAAATAACTTATAGATAAAAATTTTGGTGAATATAAATGAATAATTTTGGCAAAAATTAATAAATGAAGTGAAATAAAAAGTACTTTCTTAGTTCTTATTAAGTTTATTGTAAAAGATTCACCTTCGAGTGAGTTTCGATTAAGAAGATTACAATGAAGAGTTCAGATCAAAATACTTCCGCGATACTATTGTAAAGTTCGTGTAACTTTCTGGCTGTAGGCAAAAGAAAATCTACCAACAGTTCCATCGTAAGAAGGGTAGATATAACATTGTTACGAAACGTAAAGTATTCTAAAAATAGAGATATTCTCCAAGGAGAGGGCTCTTCTTTTAAGCTTAGTTTCAGTAGCCTCTTGAGAATATTTCATACAGTGCATTGTTTCAAAATGCGAAACTCCTCGATGTTCAATATTATAAAACGATGAGAAAATATACTTCGACTGTTTTCCATGTAAAAGAACTACTTTATAATATTTTTTAACCTGTCTGTTATTTCTTAGGGAACGAAGTAAACTCGCTTTAATGTGCAACTCAAATTACTGAGTACTTGTTGTGTTGTGTACGAGAATCTTTAAAAGTTGCTGTTCCTAGATTTCTTGTTAAAACTTTATAATTAATTATGAAAGCTTCGTAACTACCACAGCTTGTAACTGGATGATTAGAACTTTGCAAGTGGCTGTCGATATAAATTTCAATGCAAATGTTTAAACTTTACTAGGTGCAAACATACTTTTTATTTAATTATATTGCAAATTGCTTTATTTTTATTATTTCTTAATAGGTATGGTTTTTATTTTATCCGTTGTAAGTTTTCAACTCACTCAAACTTTTATTGAATTACGGTAAAACTTTAGTGCTTAATATATTATATATTGGGTAAAAATTAATGATTTATTCTACTTATAATTAAATAAATATTTCTTTTAAGTTAGTTCACTTTATAATTTGATTTTATTTTATATTGGAACCAGGAAAGAGTTGGTTTTTTCGTTCTTCGATTTATGCAACAAATGATTTTTAATTTATATTTTGATACAAGTTGTGATATTTAATATATTGAATTTTCTGCCTATTTCTATCATTTCTAAGTAAATGTTATTGATTTTTCAAATATTTTGATATGTGTAATATTATTATTTCTTCCTACAATGTACTAGTTATTTCCCTTAATTTAATTGTACCTTTACCTTTGGGATATTATATATATTTTAATGATATATGTTTATTTCAAAATAAATAAAATAACACTTGCAAAAATATATAGAAATTTATGCAAATTATTTTATAATATTAATTGATTTTACTATTNTTATATTTTATAAAATATTTAAAATATTGGGCGAACTAAAACTATTTTCAAAAGTAAACTGTTGTAGTATATTGCTATTGATCAAATATTTAATCCAATATGGATTTGTACTTTTAATTCTATGTACCCTGCAAAATTTCATTACTTTTACAATAAAATGTATGTCACATTTATATATAATAGGTTATTTCTAAATTATGCTGAAGAAATTGGTAAGGAATAACTAGAAATTTCTGAATTAAGAAATATAATTATATTATTTTGGTCATCATTTTTTGTATTGCTAAAATTTCTTAGATTTATATAAAATCAGTCTCTCAAAACCAAATTTAACAACGACTGAATAATCAATATAAGATAATTACCTTTATCTAATTAATAATTAACCTTTTAACTTTGTATTTCTATTCGAAATTCTGTAATTTAATTTAGTTTATGAACTCTATCTAAGAATAGTAAAATGAAAGCTATAAATTGATTGAAAATCAATAAAAAATATTTCAGGTATGTATAGCTTAGGATTGTCGTGTAATCAATAATTTGTACAAGGTTGAAAATAAATAAATTATGTAATTCTAATTAAAATTAGAGGATTATATTTATTACAACAAAAAAATCTATGCATGACATTATCAATTCTATCCTCTTCATATGCACTGTACCATAAAGATTTTCAATGCACTTAACATAATGAGCTCAGTGCAGTAAACAGCAATAAGAACCAGATTACTAAAAAATTACTTCCTAAATAAGTAATAATACAATATTAATTCCATACACGAAATTTGCTGAATCCAAGTAAACGTTATCGGATTCAACGTCATGTTACATAAGTGCACTGAGCCATCTTCCGGTTGCTATCTTTGTTTAATACTGTATGTTCCTCTTGAGTTCAACAAGGATGGATATAAACGCACCTCGTATTAATACATTGCTTCAGTGTTCTGTGTTTTGATGTATGATCCTGAGATATCGTCTTGTCATATCCGGGGTAAAGTCTCTAGTGTACGTGAAGTTATATAAAGGGTTGTTATATATTATATACATTTGGTATTTTGAATAATTGTTTTCCTTATTTTAGAATGTATTGCTTTAATTATTATTCTATTGAGGTACAATTCAAATTTGATGTGATCCTTATTGTGGTTCATAAGTTTAATTTTTGAGATTTACACCGATATATTTTGAAAATATTGGCAAAAGATACATAAGTTAAATTATTTTTATTAAATCATAAAAAGATGACGTGAAGCTGAAAGTTTTTCTAAGAGAGAATGTAAAAGGATAATACAAAAGTCAAATTATTCTTTGCATCGAAAGTCTTATGTACAGTAAAATCTTTTTAAATAACTTAGAACATATAGTCTGCATCGTCAAATTTTGATTTTAATAAGTCTATTGTTTCTTCTATTTTTCTTGTGGCACGTTTTATTGAAACTAGTTATCATTCTGATTAAGATCTTTGTTAGTTTTAAGCAAAAAATAATTAATCGTACGGTAACGATCTTCATTGAATTTAACGCAACCTCTGAACTTATTCTGGATAAAATACGTCCCGATGATGTTACCTACGTGTAAACTGAAATAAACAGTGCATTGTTCTAGATGAAATGGTGTCTATAGTGTCTCTTGTGAATTAATCTCGCTTCATATGTTGTAATTTTGGTTATTAACAAAAATTTTGAACAAATTACTGCTCCAGAACTTTACCGGCGAAGCATTGGTACCATATGATAATTTCTTAGATTACAGAGATGATTTTTTCTACAGCATAAACATTTTTTCTACGTATTGGTGTTATTGCATCATTTAGAAATTATATTGTTTGAAATCATTCCAGTGTTTGATGGATTGCTCATATAGACAATTTCGTAAGCCATAAATATCTCGAAATTATCTTTAAATAGCACGAATCGATGGTCCACTATTAAAGTAAATTTAAAAAATTTGGCGGCGTTATATGAAATGACTATATTCAAAAAAATTTACCAAAATATACTGATTAAAAATATATAAAATTGAAGGAAGCACGGTTGCTCTTTTAATAGCGAAATTTTAAATCCCAAAATAGAAGCATATAAACAGGAAAGCAAAAATGAATTATTATTGAAAACAAAAATACAATTTGTAGTGTATCGATGAATCAAAATAGCGGAATGCTGTTATCATGTTTAATTCAAGAACTTAATTAATTGTTCAATGTTTCAATCCCACTATAACTATTTTTCATTAATATAAAACATTTTGTATTGATAGAATGATTTATTTGAATAAACTGTCTTAAATCGTGAATCTAAATTTAAATGATAGAAAAATATTTTTTATTGTTTTTTCATTAATAACTTTAGTTATTAATAATATTTTTTCTATAATATAAATAGCAACCTTTAAAAATATTTGATTATACAATAACAGAACCTTTCGAATATTTATGAACAATTTTACGTTATAATTAATAATTTGACCTAGTTTCTAGGGAACTGGTACTAATAATAATAACAATAATAACATCCCGAATACCTTTACCTTCTCTTCATAGGTACTAGGTTATTTTCCCTTAACGATCGCATATGCTGCTACAGAGTTGTGAGGACCAAATTTTGAACTAAGGATACCTTACAAGGTGTTATCTGGAAACCTTCTGCAAAATAGTTTATACTGGTATTCGTGTTTTTATTGCATTATTTGGAGTGTTGAAATTCGCAAAATTTTTTAGCTATAAGTTGTATTTAAATTAATTAATAATAAATTAAACTAAAAATATATTTCTTATATGTATATTTAATTGATTCTTTCGCATTAACTGAAGATAATCGCAAGATTAATGAAATTTCTAAATGTAATTCTTACGTTTTGGAAAAAGAATTTAAGAAAATAAATTTTAAAATTTTTAAACTTTAATTTAATTAAAGCTTTTTTATATTATATACATATTTATTTAGATATAAAATAAGTGTAAAATTAAAAAGAAGTAAAATTCTATAATAGTATTCTGAAATGCATACCATTGTTATATAGTTTTCAATCATAGAATGAATACATTCATCAGCGCAACTGTGCTGTATTATTATGCACTAGTGTTTATTGAAGTTATATGAAGTTTATACTTCCTTATAACGCATAACCTTAAAGTGGCGGCATGTAGTAGCTATATTTTAATTATAAAAACACATATCTGTCAAAATTTAATTCAGAGCTATTTTTTTTTAATATTGATTTGAAATTTTACCTAATTATAGTATTTGAGAAACTTAAGTCAACAGGAATGGCTATTTTGCTCTTGTAGAACTATAACAGTCATCTACGGCTGGTGTGACAAACTCTCTACTCGAGTTGAATTATTTCTCATTACAAAATATATTATTATACAAAAAAAAATTATTAAAAATTCATGCTTTTTCTTTATTAAACTAGTTTAAATTTATTTGTATCTTTTCTTCACAACTTTATTTTTCAAATATTAGATGTACATGTATTACTGATAATGATCACCTTGTGATTGAAATGTACATCTAATATTTGAAAAATAAAGTTGTGAAGAAAAGATACAAATAAATATTTTTATTTACTACATAAACCTTCACGTAGCTCAAAAAAACAATAATAATAGTTTAAATTAGTTTGATTGTAAAAATATAGATTTTGAAGAATTTTTGTTTTGAGATTTAGAAGAGAATCCTACTGAATTAAATAAAATACAAATATGAAACTCTGCCAAAAAGTAACGTAAAAGTCTATAGAGCTATAACGAAGAAGCGATGAATTTGTAAGGGGTAAAGTAACCCTACGTGGGTTCAGTTGTACGTAGGGACATTATGTGCGGCCCGTCATGGAGTGACCATCAACTGTGAAAGGGCAGCGGCCACTGGAGCACCGGACAAGAGATGATCGAGTCACAAGCTAATCGACCGTGTAACTACTAACGACTGCCCTTAAAGCACGCGCAAGATCATAGAGATCAGTCATATGGAATATAAAGAATCATATTCCATGCATTTTTATAAAAATCTTCATTATTCATTTGAAGAACATACATTATATGAAATCCAAAAAATTACTGGTTTATGTTTCAATTACATTTAGTACCATGTTATTGCCATCCGATTTATATTCCTTTAAAAATTTTTCTTATAAAATAATAGTTAAGAAATGTTACTGGAAATATTATTTGATTACTTCAAACAGAATATCATCAATGAAAACTACATATATAAAATTGATAAATGTATGTGTTTCTTTTATTTCAATACCTTAGTGAGTTGTTAATTGAATAATTAATTGACAAAGAAATAAAGTTGCAATTGTATGCAGTGTATTCCATAATAGACAATCCAGTAACATAAGGTCTGTGACCACACGATGACCACGGAGACTGAAAACGAGTAGATCCGACCCAAGTGCCATGTTAGAGCTCGCTACATTTAATACTATTATATGGTTACGCTTCACATCTGATGGACTAATTTTGAGCCGTCAAGTATTTTGAGTATGTGTACCGGACATGGTCGCTCATATCCTAACCTTGCACATGTTACTACCTAGATCTTGCTTATTAACTTGTGAATGCTTATTGCAACATGGACTTCAAATTTATATTCTATAGTATACTTTGGTCCTAATTTTCATTATATTTTTTTGTTCTGTAAACTACAATTTCTAAGTAAATTGATACTTTTTTAATTATTTATTGTACGGTAAAAGCTAAACCTACTTTTACATCCTTACAATTTTATATATGTGTA
This sequence comes from Pogonus chalceus, assembly GCA_002278615.1. NCBI lineage: Eukaryota > Metazoa > Arthropoda > Insecta > Coleoptera > Carabidae > Pogonus > Pogonus chalceus. The sequence continues at coordinate 7,158,834 of CM008233.1, read as the reverse complement.
TATCTGAAAGTTATCAAAATTTCTTAAAGATATCATACTCTAAAAGGAAATTTACAAGTGATTTTGATAATTTACAGTATGTTAATCTAATAACTGATCTTATTTTCCTATTATTCTTGTACTCATCACAATCCTTGGATGCTTGGATGCTTAAGAAATTTTCAAAGAATATTCATTAAAAGTAGAAATAAATGAAAATCTTATTAAATAAGACAAAAATTCTATCGACCAGATAGATAGAATAAAAAGACATGAATAAAAGAACATTACAGTAAGTCTTTTCGATAAGTCTACGTTTACATAGCATAACAAAAAATTTTTCAGAATTTTAATTTAAATTAAGCACATATTGCTCATAACAGACCTACAGAAATTAAATAATGCATCTATCTATTCAAAATAATCAAATAAGTTAGTATGTAAATAGCCTTACATATTCCTAGTCCATAACATCTATCTTAAAATGTGTTGTTTTATTATTTCCTGAAAACGAGAGCATTTTAAATATTAATATATCGTAAACATAAAACATAATTCTTAGAATTTGTTTTAAATATCAAGGGAATGAAACTATGAACATGTCTTGAATGAGATCTCAACGGCTGGTAGTACGATTGAGAAGCAAGGTGTCACTCATTAGTAATGTTACTTGAACAAAGTTGCTTTGAATTCTGAACTCAACTGTTTCAAAGTCTTTCGAATCAAAATTTAAGAAAGTAATGTGGGTAGAGTTTTGGTGAATAAAAGAAGGAAAGAAAAAAAGTTACGTTACTGTATAAATAAGAACTTTGAAA
>CM008233.1:7113255-7124684 GCA_002278615.1 Pogonus chalceus | reverse complement strand
TAGTTTTTCAAACTTTACTTTTCCTAATAATAATTATAAAAAGTGGTAAATTATTGAATGAAATTTAATTTTTAAGTATAAATTTAGTGCATTTCATTAACACAGTTAGCAACACATTCTGCCTGATATGACAGCAGTAACCTATGAAACGTCAAACATAACCATTAAAACTAATATAAATAAATAATTATTAAATTTAAACTTTTCGTACAACAAATATTGTACATACTTCGTTCGTGAACTCGCAAGCTCGTGCCGCCATAGAACGAATCCGGGAATCAGTCGTTCACTCACTTGGTATGTAAATAACTATTTCATTATTTTATTAAACAAGTTGAATTGGTTATTTCTTATTAACATAAATTGAAAATTTGTTATTTAAATTTCAATGAAATTCAGAGATAATTTTAATAGAAATAAAAAATAATAATATGACCTTAGAAGTTGCAAATAAAATGAGAAAGAATGTTTTTAGTATTTTCGTTTGATTGTATATACGTTGCATTGGTTTCCTTTCCAGCATGCTATACAATTTATTCTGGAAATATGGAAGAACTTTTCGTCGGAAATTGTCAATATGTGTTGAGGTGTCAAGTGAATGCGTCGCTTTACTCCACCCAGTATCGCGACGGCTTTCATCGCGTTGCGTTGGGCGTTGGGATTGCTATTCAGTGTGACATTTCAGCACACGTTTGCGGATTATATCTGCTTCGAATTATTCCCATTTTAACCGTGCTGCGAATTTATTCCGATTCCAAGTGAGCCAAGGCTCAACATGATTTCTATTTATGTGCATACACGCATGGATTATTGGAATTCAGACTTGTAATGAACATGACTTTCAATATGCCTCACTGTTTTAATGTATTCAATATGAAACTTCAAATACATAAATTTTAAATCGAATTTTCATACCGCAGCTTTTATTCAGTTTTTATTACATTTTTTACATTTTTGGAAATGAAACACCTGTTATTTGCAAGTGCATTTAAATTTTATATTGTCATATAAATATTTTTTTCATAATTTCTTTAATTAATTCTTATAGTTACATAAATATAAATGCAGGTTTAAAGATTTTAAATGATTTGGTTTTCTGAAAATAAATTTGATTGATTATTCTTTTTTACATTTAATATTAATATTATTGTATTGTTTCAGGTAATGTCCAGTCATCCAGTAGAATGACTACTCCCTAGAAAAATATTAGTAAGTCTTATTTCTTTTTTCTTGTTTCAATGGCTCCTAAAAATTTGAATAAATAATTTGTTACAGTAAATATCATGACTTATAACAACTAAATTAATTTTTTAGTTAATTATTTTATGAAATTTGAATTAAATGTTATGATAACATACAAATATAATTTTATAAAAATTTTTATATAACTATTTGAAAATGAAAAGTGCGATAAAAGTAAAAATGGTTCCGTAATTGGTGGAAATGTGTTCGAATGTAATAGTGTTAGGATGCATTTGACATAAACTGAATTACAAAGCTATATCCGTAACTGTGTTGAGAGCGCAGAATTAAATTAAGGTCCATGTAATTTTATTAATGTCCGATAATAAGCAGGTTAATCGTACTATGGACCCTGGGTAATAGATCGCGGTATGCCATTTCGTTTCGTGACTATATGGAAATTAATATAGTGACACATACATATTCTCTTTCTCTTTGCTTCGTACTCTTTTCATTCTATGCTCTATGCTTTCTGATAATTGCTGTCTCGTTTATTTCAATATTCAGCTGGCCAGTGTCAACGATTCCATAAGGTCTTGTGATAATGTAATTATGAAGTTTCAATTTAATATTCCTCTCTCAAACAAAGTTATATATGAATTTATGCAATTTTTTAATTATCGATACCATTTTCAGTTTTCATTGGGTTTAAATTTTCTTAAATTTGAATTGAACAATAAACAATTATTTTAATATATAAAATTTTGCACAAAAGGCTCTTTTCATATTATGACATAATTTATTTGGTTCCTTAAAATGTGTATGTAGATATATTTCAAATATAGCGTACAAAGTGTAAATACAGAAGTGTATCTGAGAAAACAGGGACAGATAACAATTTCATCGTGAAAAGAAGAGGTAATGATAAAATACTGTTCAAATCTATATAGTAAACTTTAGGATAATGCAGTTAGTGTCGTTTTAGCTTGTTTCGGCACAAAATTGAAGTTTCGGTTTAGTTTTGGTTTCGGCAGCAAACTAACCGAAACAACGATTGAAACCGAATTTTCGTTCGTGAGATATTGGGCTGGTTTTCGGCGAAAATTGACAATTCAAGTCTTGGTTAGTATTCTAAGAATAATTTTAAGAAAAGATTATCCAAAGTAGAAAGCCCCGAATTAATTAATCTACCTGCGATTAAAAATATAATGACTTTATTTCTTCATTTAAATTTTTTCTGTGTGAATTATTCACTTATTCCACAAAGTAGTAAATTTGTAATTATTTTGTTTGTTTATTTTTTAAGAGTAAAAAACTATTCGTTCATCATATAAATGCTTTGTAAAATTAATGCGCACTTGCGGCTAGCTTCAGTTAGCCGTAACATAGGCTAAAATTAAAAATATTCAATTTAGAAATAATATAAGGGAAGTTTCGGTTTCGGTTTCCGCCGAAACTGTGGCAGGAACTAAAATTCGGTTTTAGTTTCGGTTATAAAAACAAGTTTTGGTCGNCAATACAACTAAAGCAATTTTAATTCCCAAAAGCAGGTAATTTTTGTTTAATTTTATTATTTGTTGTGTTTTTATGCGCATTATGATTCGTGTTGCATACTGAAGCATACCTAAATTTTTTAAATTAAATACAAGAAAAATTTTAATAGATTTATTTATTTAATTCATATTATTTATATTTGACAATGTATTTAAACAAATGAAGCTAATAAATATTAAATTACATTAAAATTTGTGAATTATTAAAATAATTTTGTATTTTTTCAAATGAAAACTACAAATATTGATACTTTCGAATTCTCATAAATAATAAAATATTTTGCGTATGTATAATATTAATTTTCAAATAAAATGATAATATATACCGTATATACCATATGTAAATTATAATTGTTTACGTATTATTTATGTGCATTTCATTGGCAGCCAAATCACAACTACAAAATATTGCATAATTAAATATTTAATAATACAATATGCATTAACAACTGTAAATCAATAACTAACATAATTACAAATATCTATTTGTTCATGTTAAATCTATTACACATTACAACCAGACACTCTAATTATCATTTTAGCATATTCATTACTAAATTTAATGAACTATTTATACAACCATCTTGTGAGGATTATATTTCATATTATCTATATATTAATATATATTATAAGAGTTCCACATATATATTATTATATCAACTTTATTATTTTCTGGTTGCATGAAGGTATATTAAAAGTTTCATTAGTCCACACATACACACTGTTACATATTATATTTCAATTTTATTATTTAGTACACGTGGAAGTCTGTAAGATTGGATTTCATACTCCTACAGTTCCAAAAAAATTTCGAAAATATGTTGATACCAACAGTAAAAATTCTAGAAAATAAATTGATGAAGCGATGGGCGCTAGTTGAAACATGTAGAAATATATAAATTAAATCGTAAGTAATCATGTTTTACTTATATTTTTAAAATACCAATATTTTAACTATATCGCCATTATTAGAAATACAGAAAAGTTTTAAATACTTTTAAGAAACAATTATAACGAAAACGATTTAAACGAAGTACCGGTAATTACGGTTAAAAACATTATTTATTTGGTTTTCAATAAACGTTTAATATACTGACTTCTATTATTATGAATTTAAAAAAATTGCAATAAAAATGAATATAGAACATAGTAAGAAATTCGAACAAAATATAATCTTATATTTTTTAAATAAAGCTCCAATTTTCTACGATTAAATATACTGTATATATTATTAATATCATATGGAAAAGATCAGTGCTGAACAAAGAGCAGGAGAGCTAGGCGTTTGCCTCAAGTACTCACAATCAGTGAAAAAAGGTGCCAAATTGATGATGAATAATAATAATCAAGAAGAAGAAAAACTAACTCAATAGTTAATAACGTGTTCTTTGGTTTACGACAATTTATTAACTATGTAGCTTGGATTTTTGAAAAATTAAAGCTAAAAATATTGATACAACTTTTATTTATCTGATCAGGGCGTCGTACTTTTCTGTCTCAGATAAATTATATCTAAATCCGGTACTGGAATAGACTAAAACACTGCTGCTGATTTTTCAATTTTTCTTTTTGTGTTCAAGAAAATGCTTTATATCTAGAATATTTTGTTTCTTTTCTGATCAGGGAATCAATTATAATATTAAATTAGACAAAGGTTCAGGACCCATGAAACCAATTTATTTAAATAAAGTTAACCAAGTAAATCATTAAGTACGGATATTTTAAGTATTTTCATCTAAAATTTAAGCATTAATATAACGATTATCAATTATTATTACTTCCGCTTTTATGTTTTGTTTTTTCTAATACATATACAAACTTTTAGAAAGAAATACTAAATATTTTAAGAAATTACAAATATTGCGGAATCAAAATCTGATTCGCAAATTCTAAAAAAAAACTTTAATATATAAATGCATTTGTTCTAATAATTAACAAAGTAAAATTAAAACTAATGCTTGTAAAAATTTTATACAGTAGTCTTACTTATTATATAAATTATTTAATATAGTAATTATTATTACACATGCATTCAAGCTTTCATGTCCTTTTGTTTTAAGACTTAAATGCAAATTTCTACTATTAAAGTTAATTAGTTTCGCAAATTTTAGTCACAAAAAAACTTAACAAAAATAATTTTAAAATGAAATTATCTTTGAAAACGTAAAAGTATAAATGCAAAAAGCTTTTAGCTAAATATATAATTTAATTAACAAGGAAAAATTAACGTACATTTATGTGTCAGAGTCTCTGAACAAAAATGATCAACTAAACATAAATCTTATTAAAATATATTTTTTATGAAAATTGTATTTTTACAAAATATTCAATTACATATTGAAATCGTAACAAAACCATATTTACAGCAATTTTCTTTATAAAATGAAAAAAGAATTAAAATCAAATAAAATATTTTAACGTAAACAATTTGTAATTAATTTGTAAATGTTGACAAATGAAATTCTTTGTTTGTTTATTTGTGGTACCATTGAGTTACTTTTATTAAAAAAATTTTCATTCCTTTAATTTTTACGGTTTTTTTTTTTTTATTTAAATTTATATTATATTAAAGCGCTAGTAGTTTATTTAATAACAAATGTAAAGATTGAAATATGTTAAGAAGAATAAATATATTTTAAATTTAGTACATAGTTTTGCAAAGTTTTTTTTATTTTCAATTATAATAGAATTTATATATATGAAAAATTTAAATATTTATTTATACAGAAAAGTATCCAAGATCAAAATATCTTTATAATACAACATGTTGTAAACAAGAACATCAAAAATGTACAAATTTTCCTAATGAAAACCATGCATGAAAAAGAAGACGTTATTGCTGACCGGAAAAATATACAGAGAAAAAATGTTCGAAAGATCGAGCAAAGTGTGTTGAAAGATACTGAAAGGATTCCATTCTGATCAGAAGTGAATAAATATACTTGAATGGAAACCAACGAAAAACAAGGGGTGGAGATGGCTGTTGTTTATCCTAACCTTGTTTTTATCAATTCTACATAAAGGATACAATATATGTAAGGGAGATGGAAAATATGTCATATCAGTTTTGGTTAACGTGACTCAGTGGTGGTACTTCATATATTTCAAATTATATTTTATTTTATTTTTTTGAATAATATTTAAAACAATATACAAAATATCTAGTCAGAAATATTAAAGCTTAAAATTATTTGGGATATCATTTATCCCGGAATAAATTCGAATTGCTTTTGCATTCATAGGAACATGATAGTATTTTGGTAATAATACCATTATCAAAATAAAGACAATAAACATTATTTGAATATGAGGTTGACAGAGCTTCGTTCAGGACTATAGTTATCATTTATTTTCAAAACAAAATCTTAATTATTCAAAATAAATATATAGGCAATGCAGTTTATGTTTAAAATTTCTTTTTACAATAAATTACGAGAATGACATGGATTCTCTTGTCAGAAGAATACTTTAAATGCTTCTTAATTTTGAAAAAAGAGTTTATTTTGTTCTTACTCTGAAGATCACCAATGTATCAATGTAATTTTTTTTTTTTTACATATTCATTAAGTTTTACAAGTGTTCCTTTTTCTATTGACCTTTCATACATTTTTCGAACATATTACCTAAAAGATTATTGTTTGAAATAATATTTTATAGCAATAAAATTTGTTTCATTATATTTGTAAATAATTTTTCGTTGCCTGTCTATGTCACCGTGAAAAAGACAGATCAATTTTTTTAAACCAAAATAGTCATAGAATGAAATATTAAAAAATCAGGATTAAGAATTCTACAGTTTTCAAAATTGGTGAATTATAATGGGTTTATTATTAATTTATAAGATTACGTAAGTTTTAGTTTCTTTATGTATTTATATTGCCTATTTGCATTGTTCAAATTAAGAAATAGAACTTAATATTTTTAGTTAATTTATTGAGAGAGATGAAAAGTTAGAATAAGTTTTTTGTTGTAAAGAATGTATATTAATGTAAATTTCTTGGTAACATTAATAGTAATATAAAAAATAATCATGAGAGAAAAAGACTATATTGACCACACGGTACCTTTATCGACTTGGAACGTGTTTAATAAAGGGTGAACGAATATCTAGCAACCAAAGTGCCATTTTGTCCATTCCAACAATTCTTTTCGTCCATTTCCTTAGGAAGTCACGTTTTTACAACTCCATACAAGGGACAATAATTAAATACATACACTAAGCTTAACAGAACGCGTGCATGATTCGATAGTTCAGCCATCTGTTTCCGGTATAACCCTTTCCACATCCTGGAAGGGTCTAAAGGTCAGGCCTTCAGATTTAGATGGTCCATTTGACGATTTGCCAAATAAGATGAAATTCTTCCGATATGTGCTGAATTCATGGATGAAATGTGGTTGGAATATAATGAGGCACAGATATATACCAGTGCTGTTGGTTGTACATTGCTTTTCAACTTCAAAATATATAAGCGCCATCAATTTTCTCAGAGGTGTTCATTAAATTCTAATAAAAATATTTTATTAAACATATTTTCTTTACTTACTAAGGAACTAAAATAAAAAATAACTTTAATTCAAGTTGGTTAAAAATAGTTTAAATTCTGCTTTTGTTTGTTTTAAGGTACTACGAGGCAGCAAGCATCAGCATACAAATTGAAATAAAATGCTGCCTTTTTGCGTTACTTTTAATTTCTATTTGCTAATTTGAAAACAGTTTAAAAATTTCACTTTAAAATGTTTTTATATCTTCCCTTTTCTTTAAAACATTATCAAGTTGAGTATTTCTGTGAAAAATTTTAGCACTTGATTTCCGTAACTTAATGGACATTGTGTCTCTTTTTTTCACTGATTGAGCTTATATATATATATTTAAGTTATTCCATCTTTATTTAATTTTCACCGTCGCTCTTCTGCAACATTTGCTGTGAATTATTACATTTATATCGTGTTATACTAGGCACACCGCTGAATTTAAAAGCAGAAACGTTATGGTGTGTCAGTACATTAGCTTCTCAATTACATTCGGTTGTAAGATGTTGGCGATGAGGTAAATGTATCTAGTAACTGTTCAGATGAAAGAAACTTATAGTTTAAATATCTCTATTATTTATCTTTCATTAGAGTAAAGGGAATTATTAGCAGATGTTTTTTTTTTATAACATACTTGGAAATCAAACTGAGAAAAGATATAGAAAAAACACTGGAAAAGGCACAAAGTGGACTTAGAAGAGGACACTCAACCCAAGATCACATTTTTACTATAAGATATCTAATAGAAAGGACAATGAAAGGTAATAATACATTGTATATAGCATATGTGGACATGGAAAAAGCCTTTGATAGGGTGTCTCGGAACAAAATGTAGAAAATATTACAAGAAAGGAAGATCAACGAACATCTAATTTAAGCAATTAAAAGCATTTATAAAAAAAACATCGAACTATATAAGAACAGGGAACGAAACCTCAAAGGAATTTGAAACCACACAAGGGCTAAGACAAAGAGGAGCACTGAGTCCACTATTGTTTCTAATATTTATAGACAATATTATGAAGAATATAAAAGATAAAACTAAAAAAATGTTAGTAGGTTACTATAAATTAGAACCAATAACGCTCACTGAATGCGCCTTCGCAGACGATCTCGCAATCTGGCCAAAAGCGAAAAAAAGCTCCAATACAATATAAATATATGGAACGAGGAACTTAATAAAAATAATATGTACATTAAGATAGACAAAACAAAGGTTATGGTGATAGCGAGGAAGGAAACAACAGCCCACATAAAAATAAACGGTAAATCATTAGAACAAGTTGAAACATTTTCATACCTGGGGCACATATTAAACAACAAAGGAACCTTAGAAAACGAAATAAACAATAGAATATCAAAAACAAATAGAATCTATTATGCAATGAACAATTAATTCAAAGCAACAACCAAATCTCAAAGAGAACTAAAATAACGATGTTCAAAACAATATACAGGCCAATATTAATATATGGGAGCGAAACTTGGACCCTGAACATAAGAATAAGAAGCAAGATTCAAGCTGCAGAAATAAAATTTCTCCGAAAAATGGAAGGAGTTACAAAACTCCAGAAAATTAGAAACACACAAATAAGATCAAGACTAGAAGAAAAAATAACTGGCAGGGTACGGACACCTCATAAGAATGACAGAAGATAGACAAACAAAAAGGGTATGGAACGCAAGAACCGCGCAAAGGATTATTAGAGGAAGACCACGGAAAATCTGGAAGGATAACTTAAAAGAAATTTTGAACAAATACAACATCAACTGGCATCAAGCAGAGAAAAAAGCGTGGAATAGGAAGGAATAGATAGACACAGTAAACAAAATAGAACTATAAATAAAAGAATAAATAATCTCGACACCCGAAAGGGTATACAAGAGATTTAAAAAGATAATAATAACTTGGAAATCCCAGCTATTTATTTGTAGGAATTTACTTGAAAAACGTAATTTATATCATCTTTATTTATATTTTGTTGTATTTATATTAAAAGTAATTAGTAATTATAAATTTAATAATTGCATATATAAGAAAATGTAATATAATATGAGTTTACTTGCAAATAAAAATCTTTATTAAAATGAAACATACTTGGTATACAGGTAGATAAATAAACAAATAAAATGAAACTGAAAATAGGTATGACATGTAATTTATATGTAAGTAAGTGAAGCACACGGAACTATGTTTTCAAATGCTGAAGTTAATCCCGACAAGAAGTGACGTCGGTGAATTTAATTTGTCCGCTTCCAACCGCAGTTCAATTAACAAGGGCAAAGGACAAAATTGCGGAGAAACACAGTTCAACAGAGAGTTATCCACTTTTGTGACATACGAAACTGGAGAACAGGGAACAGGGAAACGGCTACAAGGGAATGGGACTCCGGTGGAACTAGAAACATTCATCAACATTTCTCTTAAATGGAAAGATAATCTACTCATCCAATGAAAGCAGCGAGTTCAACACAAGAAATATATTAATGATAAATTTATTTTACACCATGATGTATTATATTTACATACATTTTCTCAACGGTTGCTAACCATCTTATATTTTTATACGGATCATTTATATTTATTACTCCATATTGTTTATTGGTTAAAGATACTTAAATAATTGACAGCAAAGTTTTTGAAATACTAATAATTTAAATACATTTTCCGATGAATCTTATACTTTTTAGTGAAATTAATTATGATACAACTATTACAAAAAAAGCATCTCCAATTATGAAGCTTTCTTTTTCAATATTGTTAATAATAAAACTAATAAGTAAAGATTGCAAGTATATTAATTATTTCTAAATATTTATACTTAAATTACGTTAGAGCTACTTTTGTATTATTATCAAGCAAAAAATCGTATGCATATACAAATAAAAAATAAAAAAAATCTGTAAAAAGATTTTCTTTCAGAAAATCTTAGGTATTCGCATTCTATATACATCTGAGATAAAATATCGTGAACCTTTTATCCAATGTTACAAATCATTTTTTCTGTTTCATAAAGTTCCTTTCTTTAAATCACTTACCAAATATCAAATTCAAATAAAACGAAACAAAACATATGCAAAGTTGAAACGCGCTGTCAATAAAAGTGTTACGTACCTCGAAACGGCACCGCATATCTTCCTGATTACGTCTACAGGAAGCACGCATAACATATTCGTATCTTCCCTCGAAGTCTCGCTCTTTACTTCCTTTTCCGCTTGGTGCAAATATCGATTTTGTCAGTTCGACTGCAGTCAAGTTACTCCTATCTTGGCTGCTGATACCACTATACTAAGATAATAGCACAAATAATGTTAGAGTGGATTATTACTTGCTTTTCATACCTCTATTTGCTATAGAACGTTATTCCCATATATGGATAATATTTGCTTTATTGCAAATCGTTAAATTGTGCTCAAATTTATATAAATTCCAAATTTTTTCATTGTTTACAATAATCATAAAATGCAACCAATAATTGATTAAAAATTATTATATTTAAAAGATAATATAAATCAATATCCATCAAATAATGCCATATTAACTGCTAGTTTAGTATGACATAAAGAATATTTATTAATAAATGCAAGTGATAGTATGTAGAGGAATAAGAGAAAAATGGAAATAAATAGGCAAGTTAATTTACCGTCCGCTGTTTCATTCAACAAGGGCTGATTTATCATATGAGCCCGGTGGGCCTGAACCCAGGTACCTCATTCTTTTGGGGTCGCCAACAACTCAGAATTGTCAATATTGACGACCAGTTTAAACAGATTATGCTCATAATAATTTGTCATTAAAATATAATTCTGACAATTTTGCATTGATTGTTTGTGTTATTGTATATAAAAAATATTTTTTCCTCCTGTTTCTCACAATACAATTTAAGGGCTTCTAATTAACTCAGCGCTAGAGCTTCTCATAATTTTACCTCAGCCCTACATGCGACTTAGGCATGCTTTTTAGAACTCCCTTTTTACTCTTCTGTTTACAAATTTTATAGAATTTTATTTTGAATATCAAATTTTTATTACAAAATATAGCTATTGCTATGAAACAAATTAAAATTATGGTAATAAGATAATCTTAATCACAGATAATATATTATCTTTGATCTTAATAAAATATAATTGTTGATATTAACGTCTGTGTAATAATGATTGTTA
>CM008233.1:7089526-7106592 GCA_002278615.1 Pogonus chalceus | reverse complement strand
ACTATTACCTAAAATATTTTTAATTCGTAAATTAACCAAAATTTCAATCGAAGTTATTTTGGGGTACCCTGCATATAATGAGAATAATCTCATCATAAATAAAAAAATTTAAATTAATTTTTCCTTGACCGCAAAGGGATACATATTATTGGTAATAAGTTAAAAACTAACGTTAGCTTTTTATTTTTTTATTGATAATATAAGCAAAATTCAGTTTTAAAAAGGAAAATTTGTTGTATTTAAAATTAAATTATTTATATGGAATTTTATTTTTTATAATTTAATAATTATTTATTTTCTTTCAACACTTTAATAATGATTTTAAACACTAGAATTTTGCCACCCTAGACCCAGTTCTTACTGAACATTTACTACTACAGAATTTAAAAGTCATGTCATAATATAATATTACAATATAAATACAATAATATATAGACAAACAATTTTAAAAATATTTTATTTTCGTTTCATTGAATGAAAACATTTACATTTAAATTTCAAACGAAATAATACAAACATTAACAATACATACTCGTACATAAAAAAATGATCTGAAATTGATGAACCATCAACCGGGCAGAAAAGAGGATCAAAGAAAATTTCAGTTTAATCATTTTATTTTGAATATTTTTAAAGGTCGTATGGTAATACCAATTGTACCTTGCGGCAAAATGGAACATTCTAATCTGTGAAAAGCATCTATATTTGCACGTTAAGCTACTCATTGCAAAACAAACCAATTTCGTTATCATCTCGCTAAAACGATTCGATAGGAAATATCGGAAGTTATATGTGAGATATTCGAACAGCTATTGTATGTTTTATCGAAACAATGTATTGTTATTATAAAATGCTTTGCCCTTTAATCATTTCCAAAAGGGTTGTATTTTCAATAAACATTCTTTATTACATGTTATTTCTTTATTTAGTTATATATTTATCTATGTAAATATATGCAGATTTCTTCTTTTTAAATCAATAGCAAATAAATGGTTTGTTTTGTTGCATATCGTTTAAAACAGTTTAATTTTAAAACTTCCTAAACATAAATGATGAATTTCGATAATTTAATTTCTTCGTATAATAATATCGATCAATTTAGCGCTGATACTGAATATTTAATTTTCATTTTACACGAAATCAAATCATCCCACTTTTGATTCGATGCCAACGGGAGAAAACAAAACCGGAAAGAGATTTATTTTGCTGTCGTTTCACTGTCAGTAGAAGAATCTGACATCATCTCATTCACTCCGTGTAACCAAGACAGGGGTTTGTCTGTCAAACGACTTATACACTACGGCTGATATTACCGGGTCGGGGGGTTACTTGTGATTTTATGAATTTAATAACCGGAATACGGTGTCTGTAATTTGAAGGAATACGTTTTCATCATTTTATTTCTCCTATTTTGATTTCCTTCGACATTTCATCAGGGAATTATTATTTATCAATTTTTTTAATAAAGATTATGGATATTGCTTTAGTTAGCGAGTTACAGATTCACACCCATGGATCTAATAAATATCATGCAGGAAATATATTTTTTACATGTAGTAGTCGAATGAAAGTTATTAATATTGATATAATTATTTAATTACTATTTAACACTTCCATACTTGTACAATGAAATATTGTAATATTTTTTATTCCTTCCTAAAACTACCGTATTTTTTTTCTAATTTTTTAATTTATTGTATAAAATCCCATACATATTTCCCTACTTTGAAGAATTGTTAAAATCACTTTTTATTCGCAGCTCATCTATTTTTAATTGTATATCATAAATATATACAATATCTCTTAGGCTAAGATAAAAAAAGATGCAATACGCTTAATTTATCTAGCTTATAATAATTATTCTGATATTATCAAGGCTTATTGTGATACGCCAATAAAATTTTACCTAGACTTTTGCAAAAACTTTATCAATAAAAGCAATTTGTTAATGCCTAACTTACAAGGATGATATCCCAAGTAGGCAACGTTGCTTTTGTTACTAATGAAATATATTATTCTACTTCAAATTTAAATTTTATCTCTATTTGATGTATGTAAAATAACATTCTAGCCGCAACAAAATCGGCGGTGACCACGTGGGATAACTTCGTTGTTACTGAACTTTTGAATTAGTTATTACTTAGGTAAGAAAGAGGATATTTGCAAATTAAACAACAAAATCTTTTGTTCAAGGAATTATAATTATTAATTAAATATATAATAACTTCTATTGTGTACATACAAAATTTGTATAAAAAAATTTTGATTCAAAAGTCGATTAACACTTTTTAGTTTTGCAATGAATTTGTTTAAAATTCTTATAAACATTATCTTTAATATTAAGAATATTCTTTCAATTTGGGCAGCATAAAAGACAACGATCTGGACATTAAAAAAAAAACTCACCTGTACTGTTGTTTTTACAAGTAATGCGTCGTAAATCGGCATAATATAATACGTTTTGCAATAAGGTAAGGTTAGGTTAGATTAGGCTTTTTAAACAAACAATTGCTCATTTTATAATTAATCTTAAGATGGGATCTTGGCAGTTAAAAAAAAACATTTTTTTGCATAAATCTATTCTAGAATGACCCTCTAAAAGAGTTTATTGATATTCGAAGTCATTGCAAAGATACAAGAAGAATTATGGAAGCCGTACAATACGTTAACGGCAGTACCGAAAATTTTAACACGTTTTTCTCGAAACCAGATTTTTCAAACTGGGTGCCACTTTTTTTCGGGAACCATTCAATGAAATCACTTTAATCTTTATCAGCAATGTGAAAAATTGTTTTGTCTATCATGAAGCGTAAGATTTTTTTTGATATTTTAAATTTTAAATTTATAGTGTTCATTTTTCGCAAAACAAAAATTATTTTTAAACTGCCATCATTTTTGCAATTTTTGTATTTTCAAAAAATTCTATACATCATGATAACCAATATAATGTAGATTAAGGAAATCTAAACGATTTCTTCTACCTTGTTTAAAGATCCTTTTTTTGGAGGTGTATGACGCCGAAGGCTGCCACGGCTGCAAATATTAATATTTTCACTTTAAAATTTTTAGAAATAATGTTAAATGGTTCGATTCCTGAATATCGCTGTTTTTTGAGCTCTCAGAGTGGGGTCCCTACTAACGATGTATAATAAGTCAAGAAATATCAGATTGAATTTTTAAAATTCCAAATAGCTAGGCAAATTGCAAAAAGCTTACGACATATGTATATAGTCGTTGCCACGAAGCAACGTAATTACATATCAATAAGCAGATATTTTACTTCGTCATACGTTATAATCATTTTCATTTTCTTAATGCTTAGTTGGTATACTTTTCAATAATATGAAGTACAAAGCGTTTGAAAAACATAAAACATTTCAGATCGCAGGACGTTACCATCTAAACGAACAATTATTACAAAATTACAATGTTTAATGGCGACAACTATACATATATTCCATAGTAGCTTTGTAACAGAACATAGCAGAATAATTTTAGTATATAATACAATTTAACTTTGTTTTGCGTTGTTTATGAGTATTATTATTTTTATCTTTTCTAATCATTAAGGTTAAATTAAAATGTATCTTAACTTAGTATTTAATTCTTCCATATTATTTAATTTAAATTTCTTCAAACAAATATTGGATTGTTTAAATTGGTTTTAGATATATAACTGAAAATCTGAAAATCTTATAGCAGAAAATTCAAAATAAACTGATAAACCTTAAACATATTAATAATTCAGACATAATGAGATTTTAGGAGAAGTTAAAAGGGTTTTCTCATCATAAAATTCAAAATTTGTGCTTGTATGTGGTGGATTATATGTCGTATACAGTGTGCACTGACTGCTACAGATATCAGATGTGATAGAAAATCAATTGCTATTATTTTGGGATTGGTGTAACATTTTGTAATTTGCATGTTAGAGTTATAGTTTTGACGCCAGTCTAATGGAAAGACTGTAATTATTTTTGACATAATACATTGTATCTTATGTTTTATTTATGATGTTATTTCGGTTAATCATAATTTATATTATCTTGTTTGTAAATTACTTTATGCGTTGACGCAACAAAGGTAATAAATTATTTTATTTGCTTATTATATATTTATGAACAACAAATGGAATTTATAAATTTTTCTATAATTATATTTTTAATATTAATGGAATTCTAAAATTATTAATTATATTTCGATTGTTATGAAGGATATAAATTTAATACAGATTAGTTTTTCAAACTGCAAAATATAAAATAACCAAATATGGAAACTATAGGAAATATTTTATATCTTTATCGATTTCTTACAATATACATGTTTGTATTTTATTTATATCAAAGTATTTCAAACTTTTCTTTCTCATTACCCATCAATTTTAAACAGTTTTATAAAATATCTTTCAGGAAAATACCTTTGTTTTATAATATCATAATTTAATTATCTTCTATATAAG
The DNA here is from genome assembly GCA_002278615.1 of Pogonus chalceus. Lineage (NCBI taxonomy): Eukaryota > Metazoa > Arthropoda > Insecta > Coleoptera > Carabidae > Pogonus > Pogonus chalceus. The sequence continues at coordinate 7,102,133 of CM008233.1, read as the reverse complement.
TATATATTAAAGGATAATTTCATAAAAGAAAGTTTTTAAAATATTATTTTCTTCTGAACTTATTTAAATTTAAGTTGTTTTACGTTTCGGTCTGAGACTTAATAAGTCATTAAATGATTTCTTCAGCATTTTCTTCAAGAATCTTTTTACTCGTTGTGGTTTTTGTTTATGTTGAGTTTGCTGTAGTATATTATACATAATAGTGAAATGTTATCTAGCTCATTCAATAAAAGTAAAACAAGATATTTAAAATTTAAGTAAATATTATTCACCAAAAATAAAATAAACGCACTTATTTTGTTTCAGTTTTTAATTAATTTAGAAAGCGATATAAATGTTAATAATTGTATCTTAAAAATCTTTAAATTAGATTTAATTTAAATAACAACGAAGCACCACAACGGTTAGAGATAAAGTTTGAAACTATTCAAAATATTTCTGGAAACAGAAACCGTAAAATTTTACAGAAAATCATTCCAAACCACATTTGTACTGAATATACTTAGTTGTTAATATAAGCCTGTTGAATAGCTCCAGTAGCGCTGCCTTATTTGTTGATTTTTTGATTTTTACAAATTGTAATTGATTATTACGAATACGTCAAAAACCATTATATATATTAGGGGTGTAACGGAGGTGGTTTTATTGAAACCTAAGTCGGAGTTGGAGTTTTTGAATTTGGTTTATCGGAATCGGAATCGAAACCGAAATCGGAGTCGGAGGCGGTGTCATAGGTGTGGCAGACGAGATATATGTTAAAGGCAAATAAAAACAATATTTAGGTTAACTCTTTAATTTTAATTAGAAAATAATAAATCTACACAGGTGATGAAAATCAAAATTAACATATTTTCAATAACAGTTAGCAAATTAAATCAAATGAATTGACTGTAAAGGTGGAATATTATATTTAATAAACAAAAGCTTCGCAGCTTTGTCTTCGTTTAATATATTTCTTAAAGTGTCATAGATTNNNTATATATATATATATACATTTTTTGAGGATCTACGATGTTATATGTTTCAAATTGTATACTGGGCAATGTTGTTTTTTGCTCGGCTGTGAATTTACATAATTGCCAAGTCTAAGATAATGGCGACTGGCATTTTATACTTGCAAAAAATTAATTACAATTTATTTTTCTATCATGAATGAATAGTACCTGCCATTTTTATTTTATGCAATTTAAATCACTATTAAACTCTTTTATAAATAGTTAATTTTTACATTAGCGCTTATAACAGGATAATTATTTTACTATATAAGTAATTATTGATTTCAAAGCGCTAAAATTTATTGCACAATATATAAAAGGATAATTTAATATTAAAATTTAGTTTTTTACACTTTATCCCATCTTATTGGTCCTACAATATTTTTTTTCGCTACGCATTGTAATTGTAAAATCAAATTACTTAAAAGTCTATACTAGAATTTTTTCTTACTAAAATTACTTACAATAGGTATGTAAATACGATAACCTTAAATTTAATATTGATTTATTGATTAATTTCATGTATTTCTTGGTGTAAACTGAATATCACACATGTATATGCCTTGTGCATGTACATACATCATAAATCAAACTAATTGTTTCATTTCCTCAATTGCTCTTATGCCGTGTGAACAATTTCTACGTTAAATTTAATTACAAATTTCGAACTTACATGTATGGAAACATACGTGTTTCAACCAAAGTTATTTTAATAAATTATTTTTCAATTATTCTCTAATTGCCCCTTTAAAACCGTAAATGTATTCATGTATTCATAATAAGTTTCAATTATCAATTAATCTGGAAATTCGGAACCAAATTCATCCTTATGTTTTGATGTAACTTGAATATATGAGGCATCGTTTTTAAATTTGACACTCAGAAAAATCAAAGTGATATAAGATGAGACTATGACATGTCAAAGAAAACACTGAAACTGAAGCCGTTTTTCATTTATTTTGTTCTAAAAATACAATTCCATATGGAAGACATTTTTCTTATATAATATTGTAATATGTAAATAATATTACAGATAAGAAATCTTTTTGTTTTTCGTGTATATATTTTGATTTGCAAAGTGTTATGTTTGTGGAATATTTTAAATTTAATTTCAAGGATATATATTGTTTACTCTAGTTGTTGTTATATTAGGTAGAAATTGAAAATTTTCAATTATAATTTCCTTTCAAATATGTAAAATTTGATAATATATTTAACATTTTAATTACTATCAAGCATATTATATAACTTACAGTCAACAAAATATAATAATCTCTCAAATTACAATATGTAATGAAATAAAACGATGTGTAGCACCATAGTACGTAATTTAATCGGTCTAAAAAAATCATTTCTATTTGCTATTGTAAATAATTATATTTCAAAGTAATTCCAAAGATACGGAACTTAAATATTTGTTGATAATACAATTGGATTTAAAATTTAAAACAAACTGTCACTCATTTTAAATACAAAATATACAGTGATCTAATGAATAATACTTGGACCTTTCACTTCAAATTCTGAACTCAACTGAATTAAGGTCTTTTAAATCGAAATTTTAGAAAATATTGTTAACTTTGTGAGTGGAAGAAGGGTAAAAAAAGATTTTTGTTACTGTTTTTTCTTACAATCAACAGATTCCTGATATATAGGGTTCTTATACAGAAAAAAATTCTTTGGTTTTAATTTAATTATTTGTTAGTGTCAGATTCGGAGTAGAATTTTTAGATTTCATTATTATTAAAGATAAGCATTTAAGTTCATTCATAAATAGTACTTTTTGAGCTATTATGACCTCATATTGTATATGAAAGTTTATTTAAAATTACTAATTTTCTTGCGTATGAAAGCAATTAACCAAAAATGTTTTTAACGAAAAGATGAAATAAACTGATATAATTAAAAAAAAAATCTAAAATATAGTCCTGATTTTGTTGATGCTCAAATAAATGAACTGAATGTATTGATGTTTTTTATTAGCGTGTGGAGAGGTATAGTAGCTCGGGTCTCCATGGACCATCGAGTTCAGAGCCATCCTATAAACCATACATTGTAACAGTGTAACGAGCGTAAAATGCTTCCAAATTTGTAATAATTGACATTTTCAACGATCTATTTGAAACTAAATGTTCCATTCAGCGGATTAATTTGCATGGCGAACCTTATTCCGGTCATCCGTCAGCTAACAGGGGAATGGATTATTTAATGAGTTTGCAATTTTGTTCTTATGTTATTACACAAATCTATTTGCAAATTACTATTTGTAAATTTGTATAATCACTCAATTATTAATAACTGATTTGGTTAATATCTTACTGTTATTACATTCTACTCTAAATCTTATAATCTTAAACAAGCAAGTCTTTTACTTGGTTTCTTAAAAACGGCTCTATTGATTATAATGAAAATCACGGATTAAAATTATTTTTGCTCAAAAAATAGGTCTATTAGGGTCTCATTTCAAAGCAAAATCATATAAGGCTTTTTTTACGGTTATAAGTTGCAAGGTGATAGTGACATTGTAGCTAAGTAACGAATAGAAATGGTACAAATTGAATTGCTGTAATATACCATTTCAACAATAATCTTTTTGAAAAAAATGTTCGAAAATTGAATGAAAGATTGAAAAAAAGCAATACTTGGGCAACTCAAAAAATATGTCAGAAAATTTACTTTGATACCTTCGGCAAACTTCACGGTAAATACAAAATATAATTTAAGAAGCCTATATCTCTCATTTTCCAAAATTGGGAAGCCAGAAACAAACATTTAAAGTACTTACTACAGAAAAACCTATGTCATTTGCGTAATTTTGGGATAAGATTGAATTGCCTTAAGTTTATTTTGCATAACTAAGATTTTGAACTCAAAATAAAACTTTACTAAAAGAAAATTATGTTTTTGTTGTTAATAGAAATCTAATTTGTTTAAAGCAAATAAATTAATTGAATTAAAAACTAAATATATGTGAAAAATTAAAGTTATTTTTATTTATAATTTCATTTCAATTTAATGCGATATTTTAATGATTACATTTCCGAAATTGGTGCACAATAGGTGAAGAAATATCCGAATAACTTATAGAATCTGGTTATAAAATGAATCTAGTTGTTCTGGGTAATTATCATTACTTCTGTCGGTGGTTGTGAATATAACCACACTTTAATGGGAACATATTATGATAAATTGACTTGAAGCATACAAGCTTTTCATTTCTACACTTACTAAGTAAGACATTATAAATGAAAGATGAATTTTATATTGTTAAATATAGTTTCATACTTAATTAACATTAGGCAACTAATGTTTTTATTGGATATACTAAAATAAATCAGTTTTAATTAGTTACTAGAATTATTTTAATTTTTTATACATTTCATATTATTGTATTTATTTTTAAAATGGAGGTTAACGACCAATTTTGTAATAACAGAAAACGCTTTTGTTTTATTTATACATAATTTTCTATTGCAGTAACGTTTCTATAAAATATACATGTGATGCAACAATTGTAAAAACAAAATATATTTATTTAATTTATAAAACTAAATTATCAAAATCTAAATATGAGTGTATATATAAAAACTATTAATTTATTAAAGCTTACCTGTTAAAATATATTACTAAAACTTAAAATCAAAGATTAAATAAGTAAGCAAATATTTTATGAATCATATAGTGTGTGGATTGATAAAAGTGGTACTAAAATACATATATTTTTTACTTTTTAGTATAGAAAAGTTAATTTTAAAATGAACATGATTGCAATTATAAATTAGTAGTAAAATAAAGTAATAGAATAAAAATAATTTGGAATAATTTGTTTTAAAAACTAATTATAATAATACACATATATTACAGTATCCGTCAAACGTGTAAGTAGTTTCATTTTAGTTTGATCTTTTCAAAATCTGCTTTTATTAAAGTTTCATTTTATTGCATAAAACATAGCAAAAATGTTCATTTATAGTTTATAAAAGTAAAGAGTAATATAAACCTAATTGTATTCTAGTTGTTCCCGTTAGTCATGTCTCTATTTCTTTCTTCGTTGCAACTAGTATATCACTTTGTCCTACAAAGTCATTAGCAAATTAACAAATGGTTAAGAGTTGCTCTTTGCCGGTTGTTAGAGTGTTCGTGGAACCGTGAGTGTCGGTTGAATGTCGCATTGTATTTCGTTAGAAACCGCACTTTGTAAACTGGAAAAATAACACTTGGCATTTGAACATTGTTAAAATAAATTGTATTCTACTTGTTCTATAAACACTAATGCAGTTGATTTTATTTTGTTCTACTGCAACAAAGAATTTAATTATAATTTCAGCTTTCTAAAATCTATATTTGGTATTTATATTATAAACAATGCTAAAAATACAATTAATTTGGGTCGAAGTTATTTTTATTTAAATTAGCATAATTATTTTTGTTAAAATATTGATTATACCAGTACAGGTGTTACATAAAATATAAAGCATTACTTTTTATATTTGTGTATCTGTGTATTTTATCTTATAAATAAAAAAAAATTCTTAGTTTTCCTGATAGAAGTTCACAGTATTGCTGAGATAATACATTATTTTATTGATTCCTAAGCTAAATAAAATTGTGATGAGATAAAACTTTTCTCTCATAGCACCTTAAAAATAAATAAATAAATTCTAAGTACTATAGTACAATTTTATAATTACGTTTACTAATTACTAAATAACATATCATTAAAAAAATAATNTTTTTTTTTAATTACAACTGTTACATTATCAGTAAAAATAAATTCAAATATTTATTTAAAAACGTTCGTTCTTTATCCAGAAATACTGACTTAAAATAATAGTGTATTCTAAAATACGTTTAAAATGAGGCATAATAGATATTCCAAACATGTTGTAAGCATACTACACTTTCATTAATACTATAAATTTAATAAAATTTAAAAATAAAATGAAAGATATATATTTTAATAATTAAAAATTGCTACTAGATATCGTCACTTTGGGATTACGCGTTATAAGGTAAAATAAACTTCATATTACCCTATTAAACACTAGTGCATGAATAATATCTCACAGTTGCATAGAATGTAGTTATTCTATAATTAAAAACTACACAAGTATGGTATAAATTCTGCAATGGCATTATAAAATATATAATTATTAAATTTATATTTGGTACTGATTTTAAAATATAAATTTATTTTAGTTATGTATGTACATATATCAATGTTGTTGATATTGTAATTATTTAGAACTGTTTTATTGTGAGTTAATATATTCTAATATTATTATTTTGAGCATTTGAACCTTAATTTGCATTAAAAGCAACTGAATGAAATTAAATAAAAGAAAAAGTTCCCTTTATTTATATTTTATAAAACGAAAATGAAATCAGTAATGAAATTAGGTTGAATGATTCTTGTGATTCATGTCAAGTAATATTTCAAGTTAACTTCTGAATTTCGAATTTAGATTGAACTAATACCATGAGAAGTAAGTCAGTGTTTATATTTTCTTCATAACTTTCGTTTTGTCATTTGCAATTGTTTGGAAAATTTCCATGATATATTTGATACGTCTGTGGTTCAGACATGTCGGGTAGCATGTGTAATGGAGAAATGTCTAAAAGAATTTATGTTGGTAAAATGAATGGCCCAAATATAGCGGAACTCTTTTGAAAACAAATGGTTAAGTATGACTATAGAATGAACAGAAATAACGAATTATTTCAAGTGGAAAAAGTGAGGAAGGCGAACGCAAACATGACAATATAAATAAATTTGAATAAAAAAAAAGAAACGAAACAAACGCCAAGATGCTCTAAGCTACCAAATAAAAATGTCAAGCATTGAAGCATCATTGAAAATTACATTTTGATTTATTGTTATATTTTATTTTAATTTAGTTAATATAGTAAAGAATTTAAATCCTTTCAAAATAATCATTATCTGTATTAAAAAACATTTTCATATTTATTCATAATACAAATGTTTTTCCTCAAATTTTTCACATCAAACATCGGTTTTAAATAAATAGCCCGCTTGACCAAAATACGATATTTTTCTATTTAATTTTATTGGAAGTTATTTAGTTTCAACAAAGTTAATAAAAAAAAATCCTTATATTTCGATAGATTAAATAAAAATACGTTACATCTTTAAGGGTAAACAAAATTAATTGTATTTCTTGATCACGAACTAGTCAAATTTGATTGGTTATCAGGCCCAAACATTTTAATTTTGTCCTTGGACAAACATCAAGATAATACTTCGTTATAGATATACGTTTTTGATTAAGAACCTGACAGTATCTAAAAATAGTTGGCGTCGACATTTTTCATTGTTTTGTTTTAATCGAAGTGAATAATCTGTCATGGATAATAAAACAAAATTAATGTATACGCATTTATTCTCCACCTTTTCTCATCCATTATTTGTGACAGCAGGAAAATGCGTTATATTTTTAAATCCTGCTCCTGCAAATGCTTAGGTTTATAGCAGGATTTTTCTCCTGAACAAAACAATTGTTTTTTATACTTTTATTGTATTTATTCAACGTGTTATACATCTATAATATGATATATTTATCACTGCGAATTAAAGCTTTTCACATACATATGTATTTAATCAAAATATATGATCTAACGTTGCATTAAAATTTGAAATTCGATCAAAGAAACTTGAATGTTATTTATTACAGTTTTTTTTAATACAGTTTAAAGATGAATACATAAATGATTAAAATTTTCTTTGAGGTTTATAATATAATCAAAAATATTTAACATAGAATTAAGATCGTGAATAGTTTAATATCAACTATGGTCAATTAAAATTATTGAAGTATACGTATATGAATAAAATAAGTTTAAATTTATATTCAATTCTCAAATGAAAAGAGAAATAACAATAGTATATAGATTTTGTTAATAGCCTCTTGAAGCGTAACTTAAAACAAGCTTTGTTGGTGCTTTTAATGTCACCACAATAAATGTCGTCCTAAACAGATACTCCGTTTTACAGAAAATATACATAGCCCATCAATTTTACGTTTGAAAGTAGTAAACTGCAGACAATCGAGGCGTTGAAAGATAATGTAAATTGTCCACATAGATAAACGAAAAGGAAACGGAAATAAAACAGCTATAGCACATTTTCGTGGCGCGGAATTCGAAAATTTACACTTAATGACATTAAAGGGGAAGATGGATGTAAAGAGGATACAAATCTCATTAAATTTTTACGATGCTCTTACGGAACGAATGAACTACACAACAAACAAAAATAAACGTAAGAAATTCTGGATTTTTACTAAATATAAATTGAATGTCAATAATTTAATTTGGATAGTATAAAACTTTTATTTATTTGTATTATTTCTGAAAAAAAAAAAAAAACAAATACTTTTGAGCAAAACACAAANGGATTTGTATCTTAAACCTTACAAAATTCAGCTTGTGCAAGAATTAAAACCAACAGACCATTTTCAACGATTAAAGGATGTAACGGAGGTGATTTTATCGGAACCGAAGTCGGAGTCGGAGTTTTTGAATTTGGTTTTTCGGAGTTGGAATCGGAACCAAAGTTGGAGTCGGAAGCGGTATCACATGTGGAGTAAAGAAATGTGTTTATGGGACAAATTAAAACAATATTCAGTTAAACTCTTTGTTTTTAATTAAAAATAATAAATCTACACAAGCGATGAAAATCAAAATTAACATATTTTCAATAACAGTTAGAAAATTAAATTAAATGAATGGACTGTAAAAGTGGAATATTATATTTGATAAACAAAAGCTTCGCAGTTTTGCCTTCATTTAATCTATTTCTTAAAGTGTCATAGATTAGACCTCCGATTAAAACCTCCGATTTAAAAGTGTCGGAACCGGAGGTGTAAAAACAATCGGATGTTCCGACATATCGGAATCGGAATCGAAGCTCCGTAACATTCCTAATTGAAATGGTCGAGAGGTTTCCAAACTTCGGAAATACCCCGACCTCTTTAAGACACTTTGTATATATTTTGGTTAATAATAGTTTTCTACTAAAATATATGATTTAACATTTAGTGAAATAAGATTAGAGCAATGCTTTGTAATAATTAATAATATAACATAAAAAGTAAATGATTTATTATCCCGATTTACGTTTGAAATTCATGAAGATGCTCACATTCTAAGATAGTTCCATTTAATTCCATTATATTCGAAGAATTTTTCGTAAAACAAAAAATACACAAAAGCTTTCAGTAAAATAAATGAAGTATCAAAGAATGAATTGTCACATTTTGTTCCTTTAAGTAGGAAAATAACATTATCTCGTTCTAATCCTTTACTCTTTGTTATTACCTTTTTGTCCGTTGCGAAATATTGTCGTGACACAATGTCGCCATAATGGATGTCACTATTATCAGAAAATTCGATGTACACATGTGAAATGGGGCAAGATTGTAGTGTTTTGTTTATGACATATTCATGACGTCGTCAGTCTCCGTAAGGTGACATTTTTATCGCTGGTCTCGTTTCATCAAATTCCAAGATTCCACAAATGCATTATCACTAGATCATGTTACTGAAGCCATCGAAATGTTTGCAAAGTTATTGCAGAATTCTGTTGCATGCTGTGAAATTGGTTTTCTTTTTACTTTTGTACACACATCATGTTTTGTTCGTTGATTTATGAAACTCAGTGTGAACAAGTGAGTTGAAGAGTGTATGTGCATTGTAGTAACAACGTCTTTAATAACAGCATAACCATGATCTTACAGTAAAGTTGTGCATTTTGCTTTTGCTGTGTTATCATGTTTTCTTGATGATATTGTACCATAGATATTTTCAAATTACAGCTAGGTTTACGCTGTAAACAACACAATTATTATTTTTAACGTTATCTTAAATAAATTGTTTATTATTGCAGTCAATTTATTTCATTTTTAAATTATTAAATTGTAACAACAAAACTACCGGTTTATATGTTAGTTATATCATAATTTCTCTTAATAAAAAATTGTATTGTACTGTATCAACAAACAATTTCATGACTTTTGTAGTAAAAATAGAAGGATTTTCATAAACAGTTATATTTTTAATACATTTCCAAATCAAATTTTGACATCGAAACGAAAAAAAGATTTTAATGCTAAGTGAAGACATCAGAAATTAATTTAAATTTAAAATAATTATTTATGGTCTTAGTAATATTCAAAAACTGTCATTATAAATAGAAAATTATGCAAAAGATAGCAATGCATTATAAAAAATAAATCTGAAGAAACTCTACAACCTGGAATATACATGGATCCGTAGTTTTTATCCAGAATCTTTGTCATTCTTCATTGTCGAGTGAATATAAATGCGCATCAGTACTTCATCCCAAGCGCATCAACTAATTTCAATCATTTAAATTGAAATGGGAATTTTACTTTTAACGTGGTTGAAGATGTTTTTTATAACTTTTTTCTAATCATATTTCGTTGCTAATGGAAAGTTTTAATTTTGTTTATGGTGTTTCTTTTAATTTTTACACGAATTTATAAAATAATTTTAAATATTATCATAAGTCATAAAAACATCACAAAATTATCTATTTTAGTTAAATCATTATTGATTTAAGATTTTTTTGGCAGTGATTGATATTTATATAAATTTACTAAGGGGTTAGTAATAAGGAAACTGGTTGTTTATTGAGAAAAAGTTTTGTTTTGAAAATATTGAATTTCAGGTTGATGATGGCATTTGAAAGAAAATACGTAGGAATGTGAAAGCGTTTTCTTTAATATAAAAAGTAAATCAGTCTTTGAATTGCAACGTAGTGTTTCATATAAAAATTACAATGGAAACTAATTTGGTTCTAGGGAAAAATGCGAAGCCCGCTTTATATAGCCCTAAAAAGAAATCTCACTGTTTTCTTTCATAAAGAGAAAATAATTCCCCGATGATTAATATTTCTCGGCTGGCGAAATGCGGTAATTTCCTTTCACGGACATTTCAGCCTCCTTTCATGTGACGCGTCTGGTCGTGGCCGAACAAAGACGCCAAAGAAAAACATCGTTAAAAGACGCGTAAGGAAAGGAGAGACGAGGTTGCCCAATAACGTATGGTCTTGGGACAATTTTAATTAACCAAGAAATAACTTGCGTCGGCCTCTGTCGGCACAGCCATCTGTACACGTCTCGACGCGTCTGACAAAAGGGAAGCGTAAGCGGCTCCCTGGGACCGGAAAGGACACCCAAGGGAAACACCTGCTCAACTAAGGATGCACCACTAGATATACACTTAAAATTGTTATAGATTAGTTGCTTCTCTCTAACATTTACACATCCTTACGGAATTGTTCTATAATGAAATCTATTAACTTCTTCGCAGTATATCTAGATTTATTTGAATCTATAGCTTATTTCACCAAATAATGTAGATACTATTGTATTATTAAGTTTCCTCAATTTAATTACTTTCGTTTCGTTATAAAAATAAAGTACCAGAAACTCTATAACATGATTATTTGTTTAAAAAAATAACAATGTAATAATTTTTAAAGCAGTAGATATTAATATTTCATTAAAATGAATGTAGAATTAAGTCACATATGACATGAAATATGAATTTCAAAGTACAGATGAATATGTGTGTATTATTAGAAAATCTATAGAATCTGTGTAGCAAGCCGAACAGTGAGCGTAAACTTCGCAAGTGATGACTGCCTAGTAACAAACAAGAGACCTCAGAGGAGTTACGAGACAATTGTTGACATTTGGAGGACACATTGAGATCAATGGTTCTTAAATTATGTTCACAGTAAAAGAGAAAATGCTCACGTTTCCAAGAAATTGAAATTTATTTGCTGAAATGACTTAAATAATGTTTTAAATAAGTTTTTTAATTTGTGTAAAGCAATTAAAATTCTAACCTATAAAAATAGCAACCACAACACAGAAAATCTGGTAACTATAATGAAAAATACGAACGCATAAAAGTTTCGCAAATCTAAAAGTTCTTTTATATTTAAAAACACATTAAATTGTAAATGAGTTTTAACTATGAAAAGTTTGAAATTATTTTTGCTTCAAATTAACTGGTTAAAAGAAGCTGAAATAAATGCCAGCATTTTTTATATTCAACTTAGCCGAGAGTAAGAATTAATATTTTAAACTTCTTGCAAGAAATATCGTCGTAATTCAGAATAATCACGCTTTACTTTTAATTATCATGGAAATTAGAGGCGGCAGTACTTCATCTCTTTTTGTCTTATTATTCTGTTCTCTTTCTGTTGGACCACGAAACAAACGAAAAGTTTGCCTGTGTTTGCGGTACACTGATGTCACCAAGTTATTACCTGTTGGTACCTGTCGGGGAAAACTGACAGATGCTGTTATTTCATTGGTAATTAATTACATAGTCTGTTTTTGTTCTGTTTTACCCGCTGCTGTATTTAGTTAGATTTTCGTACATTGTCTTTTTCTTATCGAATCTTGTTTTAATCAAACCCAATTATTTTAATACTAAAACTTTTTAAATAATAGTCATTTCGAACTACATAGTTACAAAAATATATATTAAAAAAAAAAAAAAATTGCTAAATTATACTTTTATAATTATTTACATACCAAATGCGGGAACGACTGGTT
>CM008233.1:7026380-7078293 GCA_002278615.1 Pogonus chalceus | reverse complement strand
ATTTCTTTTTGATTTTATTATTTTTTTTTTTTTTTTTTTTTTTTTCGTATAATAGTAACCGACTTGAGTATTTAATTTTTATTGTAACTACGTCAAGCTAATTCGTCAAAAGCGTAAGGAAACATCTTTCATTTAATTTGAACGTCTGGGAAAATTGTAAACCACTTGTTGTTGGTTGGATAATTTCACTCAGGCCTGTAATTAGCTTAGCGCTTTTATTTCTTTTATTTTGATGCTTCTAATGTTATTGTGCATTGTGTAAATAATACTAAGTAGCAGAAAAAAATAAATTAAGTAAGTCGACGTATATAACATCATTATTTGAGATGTACAAAATAATTCGTTACTATTTTGTATTCAGTGTATTTGCTGAAATTCTTTTATTTGAAGGAATTTTATATAAACGAATTTAACAACATCAATTATTTATTTAAAAATATCAAATTAAACAGATATAATAGGATGATTAGACGATTTTATTATAAGTAATATAATATTTGAAGCTTTAAAATTTGTTGATTGAATTCTTTTTATCGTTAATAATAACTATGTTCGGTGTTCCGTATAAGGTTTTGAATGATTTGTTAATTTTTTTAAAGTTTATACTAACATAATTAGTAAGTGCAGTGTTCCTTGTATCAATTAAATTACTTTACACCTATGAACATAACGTATGATGGACTTCGCACTTAGGCTTCCTGATGGTCTTAATACCATTTTATAGTTAGTAATGTTGACTTTTTAAATATCACTATTTTTAATTTCATTGACAGATATTTAAAAATTGGTTTTATTTTCACCAATATTTTTCTTGCTGATCAATACTGCCCTTCCAATTTTATAATTGTTGTTTCTTATGAGCACCGCAACGTTGAGAAAATTTTCTAGCATTAATAAGTATGTATATTTTTCTAAATTTTGTCGTTAGACACATAATTCTAAATCGCAGACATTTTGATTACTTCCAGTCCATCAGTGTTCGACTGTAACTTCCTACTATAGCATGTAATTATAATCAAATCAGTCTTATACATTTCATGAATAAATTGTAAATCCTAATAAGTTTATATTATTTCAGTTGAATCAAACCAACAAACAAATTTGTCGACGCTTATAATAGTCAATATTTTTGTTTTTGTTCTGGAATAGCGTATGTCGTTGTCCGTTTGATAAAATAGCCAAATATCACTATATCTTATTTATTTCGATTGTTACGAGTCAAGTCCAAATTTTCTATAGCTATTCTTTAAGTCTTAGTAATACAATTTTAGTTAAGCGCTTGCTTCTTAGGTTACGCAGTTTCCTATTTTTATATTTTTATCCAAAAGTAACAGCTACGTAGTTTGTTTAGCGTTATGGAAACCTTTAAATCAGCACTGTCCGATATTTTGATTAGAGAAGTACATAAATGATGTATAATAGTTCTTTCTCTACTTGTTCGGACAATTCTTTCCTTTTTGGTCCAATATCACTTTCTTCTTGTACTGTTTTTATCTTCCAGTTTCAGTTCACATTGTCTACATGGTATTTTTGACAATTCGTCCGCATTATTATGCTACATCCCGGTCGATGTAGCACTGCCATATTCGTGTAACTTATCCTTCCGGTTCCCGAAAAGTTTGTAACCATTTTAAGTTATGGTGGTCCGTTCGTACTTTAAACCGAGCAACGTAATTGTTGACATACTGCCATTAAAAGCAAAAAATTCCTTGCAGTTATTCCGTTTAAGACAATCAACAGCTCATATACACAATTACTTTTTCCTTGCTATATTGAACTTGGCTTAAGAAATCCCCAATATAAGTATTAATAGTATCTGTATTGATAATATATAGATCGTTATTTTGTGGATAACTAATTTTGAAATCATTTTTTCAAAGTTTAAAATTTTTTTTTATTAATTATTAAGTATGACATTGTAAATATACAATTGATTATTGTATATAATTGCTGTTAATCTAGATAATCAACGCAAGAAAAATAAAACTTTACATCTTACAATTAGAATTGTAAAATATACATATATTTTTTTACAATATGAGGTGAATTCTTCAGTTGCATTTCACTCCGAGACAATAATTTACGATTAGCTAGCACTTGCACTACGTACAGTAATGTGTAGTTAATAGAACAATGAAATTACCCAGTTGCCTAATGACATTTTCTAGTTTTTGCTTTCGAAAGTTTTATACTTTATTTTACAATTCTCTACAAACGCTTTGTATTTACATTGACATTTTAATTTTGTTCTTGTCATTATCTACTTAAATTTGCTGTAATTATTCAACGTACATTGTATGTGAATACGGTGTAACAATTCCGCATATTTTTCTCCGTTTTTATTTGCATTGTTTAAAAAAATTATATATGTACTTTGTAGCTATTTTTGTCTTTGTTGTTGTTGTTACTGTTGTTATTAAACACAATAATTTATTAGCTTTGTTTGTTTTAGTTTTTTTTTTTAAATTTCGTTGTGATATATATACTCATAGTGTGCTCAGTGTTTATGTTATATATAATTTAGTAGGATTACAGATTAGTTGAACTATTGAATTTGACATTTTGATAGTTGTATAATTAAAATTGTTGGTGATAAAATTAATTTGTTTATGATACGAGATGTGTTTTTTAATTTTTAATTTAAAAAAATTATGAAATTCTAATTTAATTTGACAAGAAATTTAATTGCATTCTTATGCTGTTAATATTACTTTAAAATTTCCTTAAAATTATACATGATATTTAATTTAAAAATTTAAGTATTACACGTAAAAGTTATTTGTTATTGATTAATTTAATACACTGAATGTTCGGAATAATTAAAAAACTTGTGAAAACTGCCAGTATGCAAAGCGGCACTATTTGAAAATTGTGTTGATTTTTCACCGGTGTGAAAACAACATTAACTATGAAACATATTCCTGCTCTGGATTTTATATTATAAAAACACTCTTAACTCATAATTTTTTCAAAAAAGAATGCTTACTTACCACTATTTAACTTATAATAATTTTATTTGTAAATTTAAAATCGAAACTATATATGAAGCTTGTTGATACAAATATGTATATACTTTTTAAAGCAATTTGAATAAGTATACTATTTCTGAAAATTTAGTAATTTAATTCATATTTTAAATTTTAATTGTGAGTTTATGACAAGATTAGATTAAAATTTATGCATCAAAATCTAAAATAATAACAGTTACTTTAAATCTCGGATATATTTATATAATATAACAAGAATAAATAAAATTCAGCGCCATTCATAAATAATATATCAAGTTTATGTTAAAGTCTTGGCAGTAAATTGTTTATTTATTGTTTATAAATAAATATTTTTATTATGTCGTATCTTACACTCATCTCAATATAAAACTAATGTGATATACTGCAGCTATGAATATATTATAATCATCTGTAGGCTTTGTAATACTGAATAAAGATATGCAAATATAAACTGTGCTAAAAAATACTTAATTATAAAACAATGAAATCAATCAAAATTTGGTGTTCTTTCTAAACGCTGCACTATTAAAAATTGGCAAAATGGTTGATGTACGAATATAATATTTTATACAAAATTGATTAGTTCTTTTTTAGTTTTTAAATATTCAAATATTAAGAAATATAAAAATTCATTAAAAAACGTAATAAATAGTTATCAGTATAAAAGTTATATAATAATAGAACTTTCATAGCTTATAAAATAGAATGTTTACTTTATTTTGTATTTACTGTAATAATCGATTTTTAAATACTTTAATTTTACCTATAAGTTCTTATGAGCAATTTATAAACCTGTTCAACAATGGAATTTATCATGCAGTATATTACAAAATTACAGGAATGTATATTTTAATTAAATTACTACGAGTTAAATTTTCATTGTAGATTAAATTTTGTTTCATATTGATAGCCACTCTTTATTATTAATAATTTTATATAAATAACGCTTTTTTTAATGATACAGAGGTATCCAAATATTTATTAACATTTTTATTTTGGTTTGTTTTTAGATATGTATAAATAATATTAAAGGTAACATGTAAAACTGCAATTTATAAATAACTTTAAAATGTGTCCAGTAACTACTATCGATTACTTATCTAGCTTAAATATTTTATGAGAATAGTAGGAATAATGTATTATTTATAAAAAAATAAATTTTATGCTTTTTGCATTTTGTTAGACATGAAGGTCAAAAAATTGTTATTATAGTACATAGAAACGAAGCTACTTAGATAACAATCTTATAAAACAATTTCATTTAAAATATTTTACGAAAGTAATCAGGAAAAATTTGTGTAAAACTTTAAAATTATATATCTATAAATTATACACTTTTATTTAGTAAAAAAACTTAAAATTTATTGTTTCACGAACCAGAATTTAAAAATTAAATATTGAAACAGAAAGAAATAATATTTAATGCTTATTGCGAAAAAAAGTTTTAAGTAAATAAATTCTAACTATAAAATAATTTAATCCGTAATTCATCCTTATTTAAAAGCAAGCAGTTATCAAGTTGTTTCCTAAGAAAAAACAGCTGATTATCTCGTCGTAAAAGGCGAGAGTTAAAAGTATCTAAAATGTCATTGCTCTTTCCACGGAGCGAACCAAGAAAACGCAAACGAAACGAGAATAATATTTAAGTGTATTCCATTCGCAAAGTAATCTAATTATGGCTGATGCTGGCGAGAGATCAAGACGACTACGACAGAAATGAAATTTGAGTAGAAAGAGTTTACACACAATTACAACGATGGAAGAGGTAATCGTTTCGTTAAATTACTTGTAAGCACGGACTCTCCTATTATTATCATGACAATATTATATTGTGCAATTTCCAATAAAATGATTAACTAATCATTTACTTACAACTTATTATTATCTATCATTTCACTATTAAAGTACTGTACTTGTTACATATTTACATGTGAATTATTGTATGAATCACAAATGGTTGCATTTTATATATATATAGATTGTTAGAAATATGGCATTACCACGCTATGTTAAAACATAAATGAGTTATTTCACTGATAGACTGATTGAATTTGCAAAAATTCAATTCCTTAAAATATTTATTACAGTTGCTACGGTTTTCTGTTAAATTTAGTTTTTTTTTTTTTTTTTTTTTTTTTTTTCTATAAACTGATATTTTTATAAAAACTGAACTTAAATATTTTATTCCAAAGATAAGTTTTTGCTTTAAATAATTTTTAATTATACTGATTTAATTTAATTTCTCCGGTTATACATAAAACGGAGTTATATAGGGGAACCCTCTGTCGCCAAAATTCTTTCATTGTGTGTTGGAAACATAGAAATTATCATCAACGGCACCTATCTGACCAACCTCCGTTTTGCAGACAATATTACGATTCTGACGTACTCAATACACATAGAAATAATGTTAATCGCTTTAAATAACGAAGGCTACAAATCAATTTTGAAAAGACTACGTAAAATCTAATCAAAACTAGACGACATCACAAGGAAACATTATAAAATTGATTATGTAAACGAAATAACATACCTATAGATCAAGTTAATGCTTTTAAAGGCAAGCAAAAAATCGAAAGCAGAGTAACGAACACTTATAGCAAATTCTATTCCTTACACAACTTGAGGGAAAAAGACATACCCATCTTTAAATATAAAATACTAAACTCATGTTTACTTACGGCTCGCAAATTTAAGTGACATAAAAAAAAAAACAAGCCAACAGTCTGAGGGTTTGTCAGCGCAACATAGTGAGGAGAATCTTATTAAAATAAAATAATATAAAAATGGAAATGGACAGGTCACATGATGTGGTCAACAGACAATAGGTGGAGCAAAACCATCATAGAATGAATCTCAAGAACAAACTAAAGAAGTAGAAACTGTTATCTAATGAGATGGAGAGATGTCATAAAAGATCCGCAAAATGTATTTTTTTTAATTTCTTACAGATGTCGCTAAAATAAACAATTTAAAAAAAAATTTATGTGGTCGTTTCTTCATTTAAATTGATAAATTTTTGTTTTTGACGTATAATCTTACCTATAGAGAGTTAAGGTGAAAAAAAATTGATAGAGCGTGATGACCCCCTTGAAAAAAAAAAAAAATAATAATAATAATAATAAATAAATAAATAATAATAATAATAACTTTTAGTACGAATATTTTTTCGGGCGCTGCATATTTCCGAGGATTCTTTAAAATGGCTCACCCAATATGTTTTTTTGAACTTTTTCTACTATTATAATATTTTAAATAAAAATTTAATAATGTGTAAGCATTAAGTACTCAATTTGTACAATACTTAAGTCCGTTACTAAATCTATTCAAGTTGTTTTTACGGCAAATGCAGTTAAATTTGATGTTTGTACTACACTTAGAAAGCCAGTAATTTATATTACAAGCTAACTAGGTAATTTCCTATTTGATATGGTCTCGTTGGAATAGCGTCATGTAGCAATCATTTTACTGTCATAAACGTCTTCTACTGCCCTGTAAGATCCAAGCGGTCTTCTGATGAGCAAATCAAACCATTGACCTCATACCTTTTTAAATTTATTTAAATTTTATTTATTTCGAATTTTAAATAAAATAAAAAATTATAACAATATATTTATTTAAATAATTTAACAAAGTCACTTCAAATTACAAACAATTATTAATTATTTTTTAATTTCCTATTTAAAATATTTTATTTTGAAGAACTATTATAATCAACAGAAAAACAAAATAATAAAAAATTTAAAGAAATAATATGTAATTTGAATAGTAATTCAATCTACTAAATGTAATATATCTATGATGAGAGGTGATTTAAGCTCATTCTAAAGTGAGCTTAACTATAGTCGTCACTAGAGATCAAGATTTGAAGTCATAATATAATCATATCCGTGGTATTAGTGTTCGTTGTTAGATATCCCCTGATAACACTGGTCTCTGAACAATGATCTCATTTAGTGCTTTGTTATCCGTTCCGTCGCGATGATCGTAAAACTCCTTGTTCCTTCAGACGATATCCATTGCTGCAGGCTGCAAAGTCCTTCTGTTAACGACTTCGAATTATGTCGCACAATATTGTTAAGATTTGTGTTATTTGCACTTTAAAATATAATTTACATTATTTAAAAAAAAAGTTTATTCCCAAAACATTTTTTATTTATTTGTATTCAAATAATTTCAATAAAATTACCCCTTAGCGTAATTCTTAGTAAATAAACTTAAAATTTTATTATTTAAAACAAAAGTTTATATTCACACATATTTTTAAATCTTGAATTTAAGGATGAAAGCAATTTTTTTGGCGAAGCGTTTCGGTTTTTCAGCCATTATCAGGCGAGTTTATTTTGCCTCTGTATCGGAAGCTCGATATCTTTTTATAGATACCTCTTTGCAAAATAGTAGAAAACAAGGTATCTGATAGACTATTGCTCTGCACGTTTATGATTGGTTATTTTATCTTATTCTGTAAAGTTTTTGTGGATGTATAAGTCCTTATTATGCTGCCAATCATACAATCTACTTTTCTGTTGGTGTAATTTGAATCTAGTTTAAATTTTTTGAATAAGTTCAAATATTTTTCATAACGGTCTGATTCTTTTTAACTATTTGGCCTTTGTAAAACATGTCAGAAATGTATAGTCATACTTATTGAATATTCAGTTTTGTAAAGAGGTATCTTTTAAGAGATACCGAGCGTCTGATATAGACGTCGAAATCGCCTAAACAACAAATAATGGACCAGTTCAGGGAATTAATAATATTTTGTTAGACGCAGGTTTAGAATCCTTGTAACTAATTAATTATAAAAAGAAATATTTAGATAACTACCTAGATAACTGAATTTATGCTATTGGTAATAATTAAAAATGTAGCTTATTTTAAAATAAATTTATAAATAAAAAATAAAGCTGTAAAAGTATAATTATTTTATTAGTATAGTAGGTATATACAATAACGAATGTAATGCCAACATAGTTAATATTATTTTATTTTACCCTGTCAAAAGAAATAATTTCTTTTTTAATTAAAAAGTTGAAAGAATAATTGCCATTTGTACATTTCTTGATAGGGCTATTTGTATAAAAGAATATTAATACTCGTATTTACTGTATACATATATTTCGTTAATTTATAGTTTTTTATTTATGTTGTGTAATAAATATAACGCAAAGCAAATCCTAAATACACTTAGTGAAGTAGAAAGGAAATAAACAAATTTCTTGCATAGATTTCCGCGTCAATTCACAAACGAGCGATGAACATAACGATGCGCTCTGTGAAATCATTGGAATTGTTTGAATATCAAGCGTTCATGAATCATGATTTTTCTGTTTCATATAAAAGGATGTAATTCATGTCTGCATGATTACCCTGAGGTACACCTTTATCTCTCTCTTTGTTATTTTATTTTGCTACTGTATAAATTGTAATATTGTATTGTTCAGATGTGAAAATTAAATCTAGGTAAATTCATTTAATAAATTTAAGGTGTTGCTTGATGCATGTTTCACTGAGACTTATATATATATATAAATATATTGATAGCTTTTTCGGAACACTTAAAATATTTTAGATCGGGCAGTAATAAAATGTAAACGTACAATGATTACATAATTACATAACTACATTGCTTTGTGAATTTTATACAGAAATATATAATTCTAATATTATGATGATAGTAATAGAAATGCAAAAACATATTAATAGCTATTTTTTTACAAGCAAGACTGAATTTAATATAATTCATAAAACAGTAATTAATAATGGCTCTAATGAGACATTTAAAGATAAAATATTACTTAAATCATATTTTCACACTTACAATATCTCTTAAGTTGGAAGAAACAATTATAAGATTTTTAATATATAGAAAACGGTCAATAAAAATACTGCATTTTATAATAAACTGATTTACTGAAAATTTTGCAACGACAATGCTAAGTAAAATTTTATGTCATGATTAAACATATCGCGGAAGGAAAATTGAGAGAAAACGAGGTAAATAATAAGATTTAAAAGAATACGCAAGGATTAGTCTAATTTAAAATGGTACAGAACTGAAATAGTAATTTTAAATTAAATTTAAAGTAGCATTCGCATTAAACAACTGCAAAAAGTTTATGTAATCTTGCAGATTGTTATAAAAACATAAAGAATAAATAATATTTGTGCAACGAAGTTCGTCGGACTTCCTTTTTAGCATAGATCTGCAATATATAACGTTATATATAATTATGGGTTGGTTGTACGCTGACAGCATAATGCAAATATGCAAAATAGCGGTAGTTTTGCTGTCTAATACTTTCGGTGCCTCAGCCAACCCACTGATATTAACTTTAATAAGCGCGCGCAAAAGGATTACACTGAATAAGAAAATTCAGATGAGATGTTAAATTACGAAGAAATTGCAATCTTTTTTTCAATAAATAAACAGATAATTTATTTAAAAAATCACAACGGATTTTTAACTTGTATTTTTTTCATAAATATATTTTTATATTATTTATCTTTTATCGTTAAAAACATATAATATTATAATTAATTTGACGTTTTTAATAATAACTTTTTTTCTTTTTTAGGTAAGTACCAAAATACTCCAGTATTTATATCTTCACCATCGAAATATGCAGGTTAGTTTAATATCAAAGTAAAAAATTAATTGTACATTTAAATTATCTTGATTTTTAAGAATATGTATTTAATAAATTTTATACAAAACGTTAAATCCTTTATTAATGTTAAAATTTATGTATTAGCTTAAGTTTACAAAGTCTAAATAGTTAATGCGCAAACCCATGAAATTTAATCGATTATTGGAATATATATGGAAATAAGTTTTGTTACATAAATTTGTCATTTATTTAAATAGAGCGGCAAAGATGTCCTAATACATAATTAATGTTCTCCAATGGTGAAAAAGGAAAATGTTAGAATAGAAAGAAAAACAAGACAGAAGGGAATAAAGCTGTAGAACATTGGAGAGAAGACACGACCATCGCCATAGTAGATGATTGCAATGCCTGGATTCTGACGCTCATTTTTCAGCATTAGTCTAGAAGAAGAAAAAACATAGACGCGGCGCAATAACAAAGGAATTTCGAAAACAAAAACACCACCTGCGCCACAGGAGGGTTGGGAGAAGTACCATCCACCAGCACCGACCAAGAAACAAGAGACTTACGACAATAGTGTTTTGTTCTGCAACCGTTTGTTGTTGCAGCAAAATGAAGAAATTCGACTTCTATTGTTAACGACTAATCATTATGATAACTTCTATGGATAAAAGATTCCTCTTTCCTTGCGAATTGCACTTCGATTTATCACAAAGCGAAAGAATCTCAAGAGATTTCTTTTAGAGTTACTGGTTGCTTGTAAACATGTACTAGCTACTTATCTTATGACCCTCGCACATTATTTATTAAATTTTAATTTCTAGAAATAAACTGATTTATTTCGTCATTAAATACAATGAAATTTAAAACCAAAACGTTTATTGTTATAAATACAGTATTTACTCAAATACAAAGTATTTTATTATTTAAGTAATAGTTGTGGTTGCCTATAAAAAAAATTAAAAGCTTTTGTGGTAGAGATAGGATTATGGAAAAATCTGATGCGAACCACTTAGATAAAACTGTTACAAACAAACTTAAGAATAAATTCTGAGATAAAAAGAATAAAACAATTCAATTAACAATTTCCTGTAACAAGAAACCTTACCAGTTCCTATTTACCTATCTCATTTCGCAAACATAATTCAGTGCAACTTGAGTCTTAGCTGGTAGCTCCAAAACCAAAAGTATACGTGAGCTGCAAATGCTAGTTCATGAATACCACGGTTGGAGGCCATTATTAAGTCGGGATTTCTGCCATATTGCAGCCAGTTTACGGGTGATAAGTTGAAAGAATCCATTATACGGACAGCACAGTTTCAAATAATCTCATTCTGTGTGAAATATTCAACGTAGTCTACGTTGTCTCGTCCTTTCTTCCGTTCTATATTCTTACCAGCGATATCGTCCTAGCGGGACATTTTCACAATAGACATCATATTGTTGTTTTATACATCCAGTTCTTATTACATACATACATATAGTTTATTTTTAATAACTTTTTACTCAAAAATCACTCTGATTCACACTAATGTCAAAATAAACCAAGATGCTCTTTAGTTTAACAGGAATTATTTCATAATACTCATCTTGTACTGAAAATTATTAAGAAGCATAAACTTAGTCCTTTGGCCGAATATGATTAAAATTAAAATTATTTTATTAATTTTAAAATCCACAAAATATTAACATTATTTATGAAGTTTTCCCATTTTTCTATAAATTATATATTACTGAAACTATAAATTGTACTTAAAATATATTTACGATTTATTTTAAAAGATACTTAAGTATATAACTAAGAATAAAGTATAAACAGAATGTTATACATTACTCTTCTTAAAATTATTTGTAGAAAAGAAAAGAATTTAAGTAACTTAAGTATATTTTATTAAAATGTTTTGAAGCATATATCAATAAGAAGGAAAATATAAAAGAAAACAGAGAATTATACGCAGAAACAGTTGAATTGTGCATGTGTTTGTTGTATGTTCGTTAGAAGTCTATGGTGCGCACATATCGCGTATGAAACAGTTGCCGTTGGCTGACATCGCATCGGCAATATTTGAATGAAATATTTAAGTAGGGCGAGATAGCGAAGCCGAGTGTCTTGAAAAATGTTCGGATTATGTCAAGGGAGAGTTTATTATAAAAAGGAGAATTCGACATCTCGCTGTTGGAACTTGGAACGGTATACCAAATGCCGTACGAGGCTTTTACCATTTGCCGTTTGCCGTATGTAATGCCATTTCTGTGACTGAGACTTCCTGCAATGACTGATCACACGATATGCGTCCATAGTCCGCGCGTCGCTTCCAGATTTTTATATGTGCATGATTTATTAAACATGCAAGCTGACGCTTTGTTTTTGTCACCGTTTTTTTCAACGATTTTGTAAATGAAAAGTTAGACTCACTTTAGACTTCACTGAAATATCAGTCACTCAAGCACTAAAATATTAAATAATATTCCTATATTTAATGTTTGTTTTTTTGCGCTTCGTATTTTCAAATTGACTTTTTCTTTTTATATAGAACAATGTTTTTATTATTGTTTATACAACTTATACTTAAACTACATTTTAAAATTCATCGCCTAAACATCTTTGAAATATTTTCCTTTCAAAGTATACTCTAAAGACATCAATAATATTCAAAACATTCCTCTATCTCTGAAGATACTTTTCTTTCTATCCGATTTTCATCAAACTGCGTTTGATACTTTAGTATTAATGAAAATGAATTTTGTCTATAAAGAAGAGGAATTGCATCAAGAAATAATTGAAGTACATTTCGTTTAAGATCAAAACTAAGATATTTCTTCTTTAATTAAGATTAGTCATATAAAATATTGAAGAATCCTTTTAGTATGTCTTTCTTTTTTCATAATTAACATTGAAATTATAGTATGCTTTAATATTTATCGTGAAAGTAAAGCATCATCAATATAATAGTATAAAGACGTAAAGGATGAAAATTCAAAGTGCTGACATGAATATATCTATCCTTGTCATGCAAGTTGTGCTATGAATACCTGTTTGTATGTACATACTGTTTCTATGCATATTAATACTAATTACATAGGGTAAACATGTACGCGTGCGCGTCTGTTCTACATCCGTATCCGAGGCATGTGACGTCACCGTAGGAACTATCTCGAACCGGATTAGAATTTGTATGCAAGAATATGTTTGGTAAAGGTAATTATGAGGTTGTGGAAACAGCAAGCAATTAGTTTACTTGCTAAGATGGTGTACTCCATTTTCTTATTCAATACAGTATTTTTGTGAAATTTAAAATTAAATTAGGTATCTTAATTTACAAATTCCGTCCAAAATTATATCATTAGATTTGTTTTTATTTTATTCTTCATCCATAAAATATTGAATATATTCTTGGTAAATTAAGTTAAGAATAATTCAACTTTTGCAAAAGACAAAAGTATAGGTTCACCAAAAGCGCAAAAGTATAGATTTACCCAAACAGAATTTTCTTATAAACATAATAAATTAGTAACAAGTCAAAAATCTGTTTTCATGAATTAAATACTAAACATGTTTTAAGGATTCTGAATAATTTTTTTTAATTGAAATTTTTTCAACTAATTGATTCAATTTCATAATGCTAAATGATAAAAAAAACTGATCAACATTGTAAAATCCGAGTGATGTTACCTATATAGGTTACTCATATACACACCGGCGGCCTTAACCATGGAGAGGCTCCGGACAACAGATCTTTGCGAGGCCATTATCTTTTGAGCAAACTAGAAGACTGTAATAATATTTATCTTAGTTTTCGAGAAATTTTCAAAAAATTCAAAATTCTTAAAATCAGTAAAAATCGTAAGGTTATAGTCTTCTTTTTTTCTTAAAATTGATAAATTTTAAGTATATTTGAACTTTATATAATATAATAGAGAATTTAAAGGCGAATGCAATGCCGAATATCGTTTTTTAATATTTATTTTGGTTCCAAGAAATTTGCAAAAAAACTAAAAATACTTAAAATCAGTAAAAATCATAAGGGTTAAATCTTCTTTTTTTCTTAAATATGGATTAATTTTAAGTATGTCCGAACTTTACATAATATAAGAGAGCAGTGATTCTCAATCTATTTTTGTCGTGGCACACTTTTAACGATTTCAAAATTTGACACACAAAGATAAGTTTAAACGATAAATTAAATTTTTATTATGGATTTAAATATATATTCTTGTTAAAATAATTTACATATACTCGGGTTGTTGCGCGAGGCCCCTGTAAGAGCGAGGCCCCGGGTGATTGCCTCGCTCGCCATCTCTTAAGGCCGCCACTGCATATACATATTTAAAAAAATATATATAATCACACTTTTTTGTCAAATTTTTTATAATCACTTTGATTTAAATAAAATTGTAGAGACAACCAATACTTATGAATTGTATATTAGATTAATTTTTTAATATCTTATTCTTTCAAAATATTGCCAAATCTTGAAAATTTAAAAAACCATCTACCATATTTTTTTAAAATTTTAATTAATAGAAAAAAATAAAAATATTTGAAGTCTCAAAATATAAGATAAATTGCTGATTTTTAGTCTTATTTTAAATTTAAAGTTATTAAAATTACCATTATATGAAATATATATACATTAAATTTATAGTGATAATTTTCTTAAAACAAGTAAAAATTACTTTTTTTTGTATTTATTTTATTATTGCAATACAATTAATATTCTTTATATTTTGCGAGAGTTCAAACGAAATGAATAATATTTAAATATATAATAAAACAAGAGTCTTATCTTGAAAAACACTTATTTCATTCCATGTGAAAAGACAGAAAGCCACGAAACTAAGTCTCAGAACACAGGTAGAAATTCAGTCAGAGTTTCGTGCAACAACATTACTGTAGCACTAGTAAATGTCAAGTGTTGTTGACGTCATAATAACTTTGAGAAGCCCTAGAGATACACGGCAATTATGAACTCTCAGAAAGTGGCAATATTGTATTGTGTTACAAAAAAGACTTTTTCTTATTTCTTATGTTACTTTAATTGTTCTTGCGTTTTACTGTACGCCGCGGTAAATCAGTTTCTTTCAATGTATTTATAAGATTTTATTATCCAATTCTTATAAAATATTTATTGTTTATATAATAAATACAAAAGGAAAACTTTAATATTTCATTTTTATCGAAATGTTACAGAAATCGCTATTGCATTTCGATCAATTATTTTTCGTTCACAAAGGATTTTGCAACTGAAGCTCTTCCTTTTAGAAATGGATAAAAGACTTTTGGCTTTGGTCTCTTGGGATAAATGCATTGGACACTAGCCACTTTATATAGATTTTATAAACGATAGCATTTGCCTCAGCAACGGGAGAATAAGACTACACTTAAGATATTTCAAAGAGAAAAGAATGGTTTTTTATTTGATGTAACCGAATTAAATGTCATAAAATTCGTTTTCTTTTATTTCATTAATGTTCCAGACAAGTTTTATTTTTAATTTAACCTATCATATAAAGTAGCATCTACATACATAATTTTTTGTATTGTTTTCCTTTCTAGTAAAAATAATTTGTTTGCTGGTAACAATTTTTATGAAATAATTTTGCTACAATTACAATTTTATCATTTTATAGAATACGTATTTAAACAAACAGAAAATTATATGTAGCAGAAGTGATATGATATTTAATTTAACAATTAAAATCTACACCAAATAATAATATAATTTTATATAACAAAATAATTAAATGTACAATTTCAAATGAAAACAATTTAAATATCAAACATAATAAATTAAAATAAATATTATAAATTAAATTTAATATTGAATATTTTATGAAAAACATGCATTAAACTTTTGTAAATGTCAAACGAAATTCGTGTTTAATATTATTTTAATATACATTAGCATCAGTTGTGCAATTAAACTAATAATTGTTTAATAATAAATTTCACATCTTTGTTTATCGACATGTATTAGCTTAAATTACAAATATTTACTATTATATTTTAAAAACATTGAAAAATATTTTGACTATAAAAATAATGAAGAAGGTATGTTTTTATTCTTCGGCGAAACACAGTTTAAATTTAAATACTGTCAAGTTAAACATCTCCATGGCTTTTACCTTTGACCAAGTGAATTATAATGACAACTTCATTTTGACTAAGAAAACACTCAGACTGAATTCCACTCAAAGTGGAAGAAGTCACACTTTGCGTCACTTAATTCTTTGAAAACGTGTGCATTATCTCACGTGCTATCTTTTTAAAATCAAAGTAGCATTCTTCAAGTGCTTTTGTTTTACAAACCGCAGCCAACTTCAAACAGTAACAGTTGCTGTGAAATTAAAACGTTTTTGAGAAAATAACTACAATACAATAGCTTTTATATTTTGTGTTTTTTTAATTGTTTAATTATAAAAATTTTAGAAAAATAGATGTATTTTGCTATAAATTATAAATTGTTATTATATTTTTCAACTCAAGTAAAAAAGTTTTATTTTTTTATGTATAAACATAAATTTATGAATGCCTGTTTTATTTTTGTACAAAGTAAAAGGAAAATTATTTTATTTTACTGAAAATATGCGTTTAATTTGATGGCTCTTTGTTCGGTGAAAGAACAATGATTTTATTTTTTATAATGGTACTTCAGCAAAATATAATAGCAACTCTTCTTGTTGAAGTATATTTCATATTTAAATTGGTGCAAATTTTTGTATTTAACATTAAATTCCAAGTCCGTTATGTCCATTAAAAAATCTTTGTGAGAATACAATTATCGCCCCTGCAATAATAAATAAAAGCTGGACCCCTTGCATGAACAAAGGGACCAATTATTCAGCATTTTATTTGCAAAATGACGCAACGGTTCGCTTTGCCTTTATAAGCATTTTGCCCTAGATCATAGATATTTAACCCTTTTTGTTTTATAGTGCTTCATTTTGCACCAATGTTTCTAAAATTTTGATTTAAAAACGTCTCATATATCTTTTTAATAGTTATTTTTATAAAATTTTCATGATCAATATAAAAATCTGTGCTAAACATAGATAAAGCTACATTAAAAAAGTTATTTTAATTTTTTTGACTTAATTTTGTAACAAAAACTAACAAAACAAAGTGATAAATCTAATTAAAACCTAGTTCCACTCTGCTAAAATAATTTAAAGCATTTGTTGAGATTAATTTTTGATTTAGATCGTAAATGGTTAAATAACAGTTTATAGCTAGGATAAATAATGGATAAAGAGTGAAGCATTCTATAAAATTTAGTATCAATGGAATGGGCGTAAAAAACACGGCTGGACTAGTGTGAAACAAGCCCTATAATTAAGAGTCGCCGGTGTTTCCGACTGATGCATCTACATCACGCGTGGTAATACCGACGTTCGCGTTGATGCGATGCGGTGTTGAACGTGAGTATGTCCCTCACAAAAGCGAAACAAAAAGAGTTTTGTTGCCGATGTAGCGCTGCTGGCATTTCCGGTTTCGCAGTTTTTGTTTTGTTTTTGTATTTTTATTTTCGCATTGTTTTTTTAATGAATTTGTTACATCAAAATGTTTTATTTCGATATGAAAAGGTATATGTGCGGTTCTAATATTGATTGATTTATATCAACTATTTTTTATCGAAAATAAACACTATTATTTTGAATAATTATACGTGTCATGTGACATTTTCCCAAGGTTTATACTAAATTATATTTCTCTTTATTATTCTAATTAAGTATATAATGTTTATATATGGAACGTGATATAAATAAAATGACATTGAAAGTACATCATAAATAAAATAGCGTGAAAATTAAATTAAAATATAAGCTATCAATAAAACTTGTATTCAATAATTGAATTGGTGAGTTGAAGTACAAGTTCGGAAGTCGTCAAATTATTGATTTCAGTTGAGAACAACACAGTAAGAACAATTTAATTTCAGTTAAACGGTATACTCTACTTTGAAAGTTTTTAAATTTTATCTATTAACATGTTGATAAGTTGATGAAATATGTTTATAATAAATCTTTTAATAAATTTCTCGAAAATAATTCCTTACTTTCCATGCAATCAATAATAAATATATTAAACTAAGCATCAATTATTTTAATAGTTATTATATATGCTTTATCCTTTTTTAGTTTTAGTTTAGTAAGTCAATTAGATTCACCTTCTTTTTAACAATACGATGATACACTAAATATTAAACTAATATTCAATTAAAACTATTGTCAGATATTATTGAAGTTAAATTGAATTAAAAGTAAGTAGCGAAATAAATAGAGTAATTTTTTTCCTGTAATGAAATATATATGTAGCAACTTTGAAAGTCATTATCATATAAGTATCGATGAATGAAATCAAATTTAAATATTTATTTTATTGTACGTTAAATAACGGAAATTTAGTGACATTTCATTGGGCACCGTCAGCAATCAGGAAATAAACTGTTGTGTCCCTTTTCCGCGCTTCACGACCAAATCACCCATCAACTAGAACGCGTTGGTCGCTATAATGACACAGAACATCCTAACTTGCGTATAAAAATGCAAATGTCCACCATTGAAGAGCGTTAGCGAGCGGGCGCGTGTGCACCCTTTAATTTATTATTTTTCCGCGATGCTATGCCGTTGGCATAATGTATAATTCGGTTTGACGGTTGAATTCAATGTAATGAATCATCACATGATTCCAGCCGGATCTAGTAGGATTACCGTTACTGTTGGCATTGTCGTCGTTACCGGTTCGAACCGGAAGTTAGTAGGTATTACCGGAAACAATGGCCAACGTAACACTACGTTATGGTACGGTATGCATATATATGGTTCGAGTAGGTTGTTGTTTTCGGAATGATGTATTTTTTGCTTTATTCGAAATTCCATATTTTTCTTTTGTCTTTCACGGACCTCGTTTCTTTTAACTTGTTTTTCTTGTGCGCTGTTCTGTTCTTGTTCTTTTTGCCTTCTGGAATCTCTGCACCGGTGCGTTTCATAGAATATTGATGGCACTTGGAGAACTTTAGGGTCTTTCGATTTGAATTCAATTCGCTCTTAAGAACAGGCAAGCACGAGATATATTTCTGTTTCATACACTATACTGTTTCGCTTTTTTTATTCACTTTTAAAGAAGAGAACCGAAGAAATATTTATCTTTCCAACGGAATACCAATAATATTTTTTTAACATATAAATATACAACTTTAACTTTTATATCTTAAAGACTTTTCAATCAATAAAATTATAGAAGATAATTGCTTTCATAATTACGCATTTATATTATCAAAACATATTTCAATTTAGCTCCTTTATCGGTCATTGATGATTATGTATTCACAGAAACATATCACTAGTTTCAAATAATGAAATAAAAGTTACAACTTCATTATACATTTGTTAAGATAACTCAAACTTCAGTTTGTTAATAGTAATTATTCGTAAAACAAAATTACCATTTATGAATTTGACATGATGACAAGCAAATCCTGAAAAGCGCTGACATAAGGTACGTGCACTATTTTAGAGAATTAGTGATACGTTCTTAAATTATTTAGTACAAAGATATGATCAAATTTAATTTTACTAATGAAATTACTTGTTTGTATAACATTAATAAAATAGTAATTGATATAATTATTTATACAAAACAAAATACTAAATATACTAGATAAAGATATACATACAGCCTGAAAATCTTATTTTATATTTATTATTATAAATAAATGAAATGTACAAGTATTTTTTTAGATAAAATTATTTATTATCATTTGTTTATTATATTAATTTTTTAAAACTAAAGTTATAAACTTTTGCAATTGCAATTGCAAACATTTTTTTACTTATTGCTTACAAAAAATATATATTTAGTACAATAAAAATAATTTATTAAATTTTAAAATGAAAAATATTATTCCTTTAAAAGTAATATGATTGAAGTAAAAGTTACATAAGAATTACGTGTTCAAATTTAAAAACGAAAATAAAAATAAGTACACTATCATCTTAACGGCATGTTTAACAAACAAAACAAAAAGACTTGATAAATTTCTAGTAAAATTTATGAAAATTACTTACGGTATGATATAAAAAGGAATAATAAATCATAATATTTGTATCGAATACTAATATAATCTAAAAATTGCATAACGGTGTTATATGAAACTGACACGGAAATGATCACGCGGTGCAGCATGCAAGGTACTCTTGCAGGCGTAAATATAAAAAGGCGAACTTTGTGGGGTAGTTTAACCCCTTGTTCCATACTACATGTTGGGGTGTATCGATTGCTGTTTTACCAACCGAGCGCTTCAAGCCACACGGAACAGGGGTGCTTGTAATTTTGTTGCTCATCTACAGGATCGTACTCAACTATGCAATGATTGTTATTCAATTTTTCTTAATATTAAATAAAATTGAAATATATAAATAATTCAGTAAATTTTGAAAAGTTGTAATATTTCAAAAGACTTCTTAGAAACTGACTTTTTATTTTTATTTATTCAAAAAACTACTATGAATGAAATTCAAAATATTGTATAAAAAGTTTTGCAACATTAATAGGTGCATTAAAAATTGGAATGTACTTTTATTGTTGGTAAAAATTTCTGAAAAAAATATAAAACATAGATTTGCTTTGCTAAATTGCATATGTATGGTAGAAAATGGAATATTTGTGCTATATTTTAAAAATGTGTTTTGAAAGGTATTTTTCAGTTAGAGTTATTGGGAATAGTTTCCATTTGTATCTATAGAAGTATATTTTTTGTTTCTTTTCATGACCTAAATTGCTGTTAAAATGAATGTTGTACGAAAATCAAAACTCATTTATTTGAACAAAAACTAGTTTTGCTTGGCAAGGAAACAACTTTATAATTAATTTTCAAATTTTCAAAATAAAAGTTTTACAGGTACGACTTTTAAATAGATTTCATATATTATTTATTAGTTTACTGCTTTGAATATATGTATAAGAAAATAATTTAATATTTACTTTATTTTTAACTAAAAGTAAAAAAAAAATCTTTTTTTAGTGGTTCATTGAAACAAAAAAAAAAAAAATATCAAATTTAACGATAAGTATATATTGAAATAAAATATAATCAAAAAAATCAAAACACTTGGTGATGTCCACTAAAAAATTTTTATTTAAAATTTTTACTAGTTTCGGCTTTATGCCATCATCAGAGAATGAAAGTACATTAAAGTTACAAAAGGTTCATATACATAATATGGTTACATTTTTCTTAGAATTAGCTGATTATCCCTTTTAATAAGGGTGTCTGAAATAAATCTACTTGATCATTCGTAAAACTTGACCTGTATTTATAGCTTTTTTAATCTCAAAACTTTCCAAATAATTTAAATCAAAGAATTTATCAGTAAGGCAACGTTTGAGTCTAGTTTTTTTAAACGAAAGGATCTTTTATGTTCTTTGTATCTAGTAAGGAAATTTCTTGCTGTTTGTCCAATATATGCTTGATCACAACAATTATATAAGTATATAAGTTTTAAAATATCATATAAAATTATAATTAAATTTTTGGTTTGATTTAAAGTTTCCATTAGATATTTATTACTTAAAGTATGTTTTTCTTTCGATAAGTTGGATTAATGCTTAAATTGAATTCAAGAAACTTTGATATAAAAATACTTCTTAGAGAAATATTGTAAAGTAAGTTTTCCATTAATGTTTGAAAAGTTATCAATAAGGGTAATTGCAAATGGTTGATAATAATGTAATCTTAAATATAACACTAAATAGTTGCTCCATCAACAGCGATGCAGTATTTAGTAAAGTTCTGTTCGTCTCGCACCTTCTCAAACTAAGTAGTCCAAACTGTGATCTCATTTGAATTCGTGCCAATAAGCACGGAAACACAGACCAGGAAACTGCTGAACTGTTCGGAACATAGTTGCATGCTTCGCGCGGAACTTCCGCTGCAAACTTCACTTCGGTGTTCAGTTCATGCCCGAGTCGGCCGTTCGTTTGTTTCCGAGACGGTTTCATTTGATTTGATTGTCTACGCGCACCCACAACCACCCACGCATCCCTTTTACTGGATCCTATCCTTATCCACGGTATTCTAGATGTGTTTTGCTTTACTTTGCTTTGGTTTGGTTGTCGATAGCTCTGTAGCTGCAAGGAATAAGGTATTGAAATTGTTACGGTTCAAATTGCATAAACTCTTTTTAACTGCAGATAGAAAACTCTAGAATTTTCAAACTTCTCTTGCTGTCAGAACATTCTCTTGTAAATTACCAGACTTTTTAATTTATATTAATCTTAAAAAACAAATTATCGTTTCTTATTCGTAATTAGTATTCTTAAATTCATTCTAAAATAAGCTGTAAAGAACAGTATGTAAATTTTAACACCTCCAGAAAAATAAGATATTAAAAAAATTAGAATAGGACACACCAATATTTGCTAGATAAGTCAGATCCTCCTACATGCTGCAATACCATCTTAACAGCAAAATATTTACTTATAGATTGTACACAAAATACTCTGAAATCAGACAAAAACACTACATACCAAACACCTTAAAGCAAGACCGGGCCTTTAAATGCACAATTTGAACATTGCTAGGAAAAGTTGCAGGGAGGGATCCTGCTGGTTGAAAGTAATGATTATAGAATTAAATTCAGAATGTATTACAGCAACGTACAAATCACCAGCGATATTTTAGAATTCTTAAACATTACTCACCCTTGAAAAACATTCCGTCACAACTCATTAATGATTGTGTCAAATGGTGAATATTTTCTGCAGACGGCTCCATTACATGATCGAATTCGCTCCCTTTCATCGTAGTTGGCTTATGTTAAGCCCTATGCGTCATCAGTTACAACACCCCCAACATCGAGGATTAAGGCAAAGGGATTGGGGGTGGCCATGAATGCTTCTATGTTGTTATCCTCCCTCATATGGGAATATGAATAACGGCGACTGATTCACGCTATGTTTATGTCGATGTGTCCTTCCTTGTATTTATCTGATAAAATCGTATTTGTTGAAAGGATAAGGAAATGAAAGAATTGTCCAAATGAATTGGATATTGTTATTCACAGATAGATGCGTTTGTTGATAATGTATTCAATTGATTGTAAGATTTGTTCAAATTAGGGTGCACTATCTTAGGGGTAATCTTTCATCTTTGATGAATGAGAATTTTTTTCATATAAAATATTCATATAATTCCATATCAATTTATTATTGCTATAAATGTATACATGCAGTATTGAAAGTTTATATTAAATAATATTATATCAAAAATATAGTGTTCCTCAAAAAATTCTCTAATGAGTTCTTTGATGAAAACACAAATGAGAGGTATTTGGGGTTAAAAAACTAATCTGCTGGGGTTTAATTTCCAGGAAAAATCATTTACTCTCATTTTCTATGGAAAAGAAAGAACAATATTTATGCAACTCAATAAAAGGTAACAATAAAATATCTTTTCTTCACTTAATTAGTTTTAATATTTAAGATGTACATTTCGATGACCATATCATCATCTTCAGTTTTAAATAAAAAAACTTTATATGTAAAACTGAAGATGATGACATGGTTATCGAAATGTACATCTTAAATATTAAAACTAATTAAGTGAAGAAAAGATATTTTACTGTTACCTTTTAACTAACAACTTCACGTACTCAAAAATCTATAAAATTCAACTCAATAAAGTTTAAGATTCTAAAAGAAAAAGCCAGAAACATTAAATCCATGTTACTTAAGTTTATTTTGCATTAATAAAAAAAAAAAAAAAAAAAAAAAAACATTAACTATAATCTATAATTTTTTTTATAAGATTAAATAAGCCAGCCTTATATATATTAAATGTTTTTCTCAAATATGTATTTAATTTCCTAAGTTAGTAAGAACTTTTTGAAAAACTGAAATTTCAATAAAAGTTTTAATAGAATCAATAGAAAAATAATTGTTTAGTTACTGTTTTAAAATTATTATGAAATCTTTTGATATAAGTTTTTTTTTCTTCTAATATAAGTATTAAATTAATTGTTCATTACAAAATATTTACTAATCGTTTTTATCCTAATGCAAAAATGATTCCATCTAATGAAATTAAAATTTTTACCAAGTTGTAAGAATATTAAGTGGTGTAGTAATTTGAAATCACTAAGTGTTTCTTAATAACCACAGTAAATTCGAAATCAATTTGTGAACATGCTGTTTTATTAGGAAAGAATGTAAAACTCTACTAGCTGCATTAAATTTCATATTAAAATCTCATTAGTTTTCTAAGTAATAAAATATTTCTGCTCTAAAATATAAGATATAAGAACAAATGTGCGAATATTTCCACGAATTATGAATATAAATTGTTATTGATTTATATTGTGCAGATATATTTCATACTTTAAAATGACTTTTATGATTTCATTCTTATTTATTTCTTTTTTTTTATTAACTCAATTAAAAGAAGAACACTTGAAATAATAATTTTTAACAAAAATGTGATTAAAGAATAGCTATAAACAATATAAATACTAATTATTTCATTTCACACATGTAGTAAATTGAGATAAATTAATGAATTTCATTTCAAGTACATTTAAGAAAACAAAATATTTATAAAAAAGAAAAGGGATGTAAAGTAAATTCTGCATATGATCTAAAGTGAAAATTCCACACACCAAAGTTTCCAATCAATCCTCTCAAATATCAAGAATATCGAAATTCAAAGAGTACGTAGTAATCGCATGAGTTCGTTTCTAAAAGCGTAAAATGCGATATAAATCTAACAGGCAAGTTCTCTGTTGAAATTTGAGCTTGTACGACAAACTCTCAACATCAACTGCATATCTTCGAATCGTTTAAGTCCATCGTCTGTTGGAGTATCTAGAAATTCGGACATTCCTGAATATGTTATGTCCGATTGCATTACGTTACTAAATCTCTTGTTGTACAAGTTTGACATTGCCGTAAATATATCATGCAGTGTTCATGGAACTTGTTTAAATACATTTTCAGTATATCGTTTAATTAAAAAAATATATTACAATATGATGCTTCGCATGAAAATCCAGTGGAAGCATCAAGACACCTACAACAAGTCCTAAATAAAACTGAAATCTGGGCAAAAAAATGGAAAATTAAAATCAATGAAACTAAATCTGTACAAATGACATTCACAAATAAAAGAGCTACATGCCCTCCAGTAACACTAAATAATACAGGTTTAGCAGTCAAATCAGAAGTTGTTTACTTAGGTTTGCATTTAGATCGTCGTTTAACGTGGAAAAATCATCTGTCCGCAAAAAGAAAACAACTTGATTTAAAAATGAAACAAATTTACTGGCTAATCGGTCGAAAATCACCGTTATCACTTCATAGTAAAATTTTAGTATACAAAGTCATTCTGATACCGATCTGGACATATGGTATTCAATTATGGGGTTGCGCAAAACAATCCAATATAAACAAAATTCAAAGATTTCAAAATAAAGCATTGCGGATAATTGCCAACGCACCATGGTACATAACTAATGAAACACTACACAAAGATTTAAGAATTAAATTCGTCCAAGATCAAATAAAATCATTTGCAACGAAATATGAAAAAAGACTGAACAACCATCCAAACGAATTAGCTATAAATTTGTTATATAATGAAGTAGATATCCGTAGGCTAAATAGAAAAAAACCATTAGACCTTATATAAAATAATTAATCAATAAATTTATTCAGAAGGTATTCCTTAGTAATACCTTCCCGCATGCCACTAATTTAACATCATATTTGCTGGTTGTCCAATGATATGACCAGTTGTAAATTTAAACAATTAAAAAAAAAATATAGTCAATTATATAAATGTAAAATACTAGCTAACGATTTATCTATTTAACAATGATTCAAAAGATAAAAATTTGTTTTATAACTAAAGCGTCCATGTTCAGTCCCGGTTTTAACTTTCTTATTCCGATATCTCGCAAAATTCTTTCGGGACAGTAAACTATTTCAGTTTTGTAAACCTTGCGATACAAAAATCAAGTTGTAGTGCTATATTTATACATATATTATGTCAGAATTGTTAACTGCAGCAAAGTGTTCTGAGAAGTACTCTTGGTACAATAAAAAATAAATAGAAATAAATGTCTCTTTTTGTAACATTTATTTTAATTTGATTTGATGTTTCATAATTTTCCTTGCATTATATTTATTTATAAAAAATTACTATATTTTTATTCATGTTTTATTATATTGTTTCTATATATTTTTATCGACATCATTATCTGTAGCTATTGTAATTATTATTTTATTGTGGATTCCAAACTAATCTTTGAGAATATATACATATATCTCGAATTGACTGGGTCACTATTGAGATCTCGCAAGCTGTACAAGCTACAAAGTCGGTTAAATGAACAATGTTGTGTAGTTTTTACTGCTCATTAAGATTTCGTTTACTACTCAGAGCCGTAGCGTGGGTGGTGCGAGCGGTGCCCCGGCACCAGGCGCCGAATTAAAAAGGCGCCGAACAATAAAGGCGCCGAAAGATAAAGGTGTAGAAAGACAGTTTTTTTATCCTTTCACACCAGGCGCCATAATTTCACGCTACGACTCTGTTACTACTATTTGAAAATTATTTAAAATATTTGAAGATCACGATTTAAAAAAAGGCAAATAACTCTGTAATTATAAAAGATATAAAAAATGTTTGAAATAAAAGTTACATGATTTGATAAGAGATATATAAAAATGGTATCAAAATAAAAATCAAGATGGCGATTTTTAAGTTAGTTACATTAACTTCCTTATTTCATCACCATAATGGATTCTTACATAACTGAATAGATTTTTTTTCTCTTTTCTAAGATGTATCAAAACGAATTTTTATCATTTAAATTTATTAAAAATATCTCGAAAACAAATTAACTTAAACTAAAACAACTGAAATTAATAGTGAACTTTTATTTTAATACGAAATCTTAACTATGCTAAATAAACTTTTCTAAAATTTCTTCACAGTTTATTTAATTGCAAGAATAACATAAATTTTCCTTTGATAAGTATTGCTTTTTCTTTTAACCGTTCATTCATGTTCTTGCACATTTACAGAAGTTTTAATACTTTCATAATAAGATTTTTTAAATTAATATTTCTACNTATATATATATATATTTGTATATATTGTAGTCAAATTAAAATAAGCCAAAAAAATGATGATTAATATCTATTGTAA
This sequence comes from Pogonus chalceus, assembly GCA_002278615.1. Lineage (NCBI taxonomy): Eukaryota > Metazoa > Arthropoda > Insecta > Coleoptera > Carabidae > Pogonus > Pogonus chalceus. The sequence goes on along the minus strand of CM008233.1, from coordinate 7,051,470 downwards.
ATGTTTCTTATTTAATACATAAATTTGTATTTGGTTTCTTTATAAGGCTATAAAATATAAGACTTTGTATTGAAGCAGCAAAGTAAACATTAGTAGCAATGAAGAAACATTAGGTAATATTTCTTGTAGTCAGAATAATTCGTTGTTTGTTGAACAAAGTAGAATTTCTCTATCAGAAGAAAACGTTGTGTGCATCAATCATTTTGTCATGAGTAAATACACACCGTGAACATATCTTTCAGCAATACATTTGCCTGTTCATTATTTCCAACTGCGGGTAGGTAGCGTAATTACCTAGAGACTTACCGCGTATATTATACACACAGCTAACTTTCTCAACACTAACAGCCACTGTTGGAAGGTTAAAGGAAAATACCAGTTATTAATCATCCCAGTTAGAGTTGTACATTTATCAACGTGAAAATCAAGTGTGCAACTCGTAAAAACGGATGACATTTCAATTTGCATGTGACATCATTTTATTTGCAAAAAATGCGTGCATATGACAAAGTTATATATATTTTTTTTCTGTTTCAACATTTTTCTATTTTTATACTATTACATTTTACAAAAGACTGCATAAAGTTTGATTTATTTTATACTTCAATTAATATTAAAAATATTTAATCATATTACGACACATATATATGTAGTTAAAATAATCCAGTAAAATAAACAAAAAAAGTGATTTTTATCATATTATATACTTACTTTTAAGCTTAAGTTTGAGCTTTCGGGGTGGAGGACGATGCTTTTTTGGTACTATATTGAAAATAAGGGTGCAATAATTTTTTTAGATTATCTTGGAAACCATAAGTGTTACAAAAATTTTGTAAGAAGCATTTTTGTAGATAATAATATTATCTATAATTATGGATAAAAGTTTTCATTGTAACAATTATAATAAAAAAGTTATAAGCAATAATTAATATAAAATTACGAAATATGTATATGTACCAACTCTATTTTACTGAGCTAAGCATTTCACGTAAGGAAACTAACAATAAGATAAGAGAATGTTTAACTTAGGTACAGACGAAGTTTTGACAGGTAAAAGATTAGATTATTAGACAGTTTATGTTAAATAGAGATACGTCAATTAGAGATCACCTTAGTTGATGCACTTATAACATGTAAATTTGATTACATTTTTTAACAAGAATAATTTTGCAACTTAGAGGAGTTAAATAAAAATAAAAATCATAAAAAGAATATTATATGAATTCATTATTTAATTTTAGTAGGAATATGAAAACCTGTTCCTATACATCAGAAACATAATACCAAAAATATAATGAAAAAAACACAAAGCATGACTTTTTAATAAACGACTCGTATTTTGCCTGAAATCTAATTGAAAAAAAAAAGTTTCTGTGAGTAAAAGTCTGCACTCCTCGCAGCTCTGACACAGAGGAAGGAAATGAAACACGCAAACTTTAGTGCAATGCTGTCTGCCTCGTCATGCAATACTCTCGCGCAGTTTGACTTTGTTATTTATATGAAAATAGAAATAAACAGAGGGAAAAATAGGTTAAACTGTGCAGCTATTGCGATACACATCTCCAGGTGGATTCATAAGTTTTCTAACTTGTACATGGTATTTTCAATTTTAAATGAATATGTTTCAGAAAATAGAAAATATTTCACGTAAACAAACAAAAACTCGTATTTTCAGGTGAAAAGGAAATACTGTTCAACTTAGATAATAATCAAATATTTTATTTATACAACTTTATCAAATTACTTACTTCTATTACGTGATATATAATAACTACAATGATGGGAATTTTAAATAATACTAGGAAATTAGTAATAAAATCTTTATATTAAATAAAACAGCTACTATCAACACTAATCACAATGAAAAATTTCTTCTTATATTATAAGATTCATTCTATAAAATTAAATTTAACATTAAAGAAAACAAATTAAAAATATAAAGATCTATACATATCAAATACTCAAATACAAAAGTTAAAGTATTCAAATACAACACAAATTAGAATGAAACCTTAGAAAAATATAATAAACATAACTAAATGTAATATATAATAATTTATTTTGAAATTTACTGTAAGAGCTTTTCCATAATATTGTTTACTCAAAACAAGTAGCAAAACAGAGTATAATTTAATTATTTGAAAACAAAATTGGACACAAGTTTGGCTTCATCAGACAAATGAAGGTAACTTCNAAGTAAAGAAAAATAATAATCGGATATAAATATATAGTTCGGTATAGTTTTAATGACCGCAATTTTACATTAGTTGTTTGAAAGACATAAATAACCATCTGATACATTACTGATAATTCTGTATTGCGTGTACGTTCAAGTAAATCACTATTACTTGCATGTTTACAACAAAGCAATTTTAATGTGAAACCATAAAATTACAATTTTATAGGTTGATTTTATCATTTCCATAAAACATAAGATATATGTATGTAATCGATGTTGTACAATATTTGATTACATCAAGTAAAAGACATATACTACTTATATACTTCATAAGAAAAATTTAAGCATCGAAAAAAAGCGAAATCTTATAGTTTAAATCCGGTAAAAATTTATAAAGACGCAGAAATATTCTTTAACTGTGTAAATATTTTTTTATAATATTCTGAGAAAATCACTTCTTAAAGAAACTTTATTTTATCCTTATAACATATTCTGAAAGATACATAAAACTTGAATTTTCTTTATTTTGTTTTTCTTATAATTGTCTCTGTTATTTATCTTTTACCTAATCCAAATATTTATGCATTGATAATGATAGTATTAAAAAAATATTATGCTAATTAATTTAAAGTACCTCTAAACGGCTGGTAGTTTGATTTGCTTCAGAATTTAAATCAAGCTTTTGCTCATTTTATATTAAAATTTATGAATGTGACTTAGACTCGATTTAAATTTTGACTTTCAGCTTGAAACCTTACTATGTTACTATGTACTGGTTGTTTTAGTCTTTTTAAACAAAATTTTAGGTAATGATGTTGTGAATTTTATTAGCACGTATGGATGTTTAAATTTAAAACTAAATGAAAAGATATTAATTTTTTTTTAACATTTTTAAATTAATGCCAGACGTACATAGATTAAAAATGTATATTTGCAATAAACAGAGCACTTAAGTTGGAATAAAAACAAAATAAATCTTTGAATATAAGTTAGGAAAGATCCAATGGGATGTTACCCTTCATAATATGGCCCTTTTAGGGCAAGCATTACAAAGTAACTGCTGCACACATATCGTGCGTGTGCCTGTATGTGAATAATTCAGACTGTTCACCAGCTGAAGAAATATTCGTGTAAAATGTAAATACTCGAGAAAAATGCTTTTAACGGTGAATACGCAGAACTCAGGCAGATGTTGCCACTTTCATACGAGATTTACAAGATATAAGTCGTTGCGCGCGGAGCTTTAAGCTCGAGAACGAAAATCTCTTGAGTTTTCTTGTTGAAATTCGCGATTTACAGAACGCATCCAACCCAAATAATCAGCGATATTAAATATTTACTAGGTAACGTTAGGTAGATTTGCAGCACTTTTATAGCTTTCACTGTATTCACAACGTACAAAATTTTACATTTAAAACGATGCTTAGCAAATATTTGTTCCGTTTTCTTTTTCTTACATCTAATCTTATCGTTTATATTTATGATTTTATATATTTATCTAAAAAATATCAATCTCTCTTATTGATATTATTTGTGCTTTTTGCTTGTGTTTCTTATAAATCTTATAAACTGTTTTATAATTTAAAAATATTATATTTTCGAATTGAAAATTTTCAATAGCATACTTAAAAAGTAATACTGCTTTCCATAAAATAAATTTTAGTTCTTAGTTCTTCTTGCGTAGAGTTTACTTAATTTAATTATTTGGTATTAGACATTGCTTCCAAAACTAATGCANTATATATATTAAGTACAAAAATAATATTACATGGAACAAGATTATTCCCTTTTTAGTTTGGAAACATAAATTCTTGTGAAAGCAGTAATTTTTTTTTTAAATATGGTTAAATTTAAACGGATTAAGTGCGAAGTAATAACGAATGTACTTGTCATAAAGTAAACACAAATATGAATCTAAAAGCCATTAGAAAAATAATCAGCCAGGCCTTGTATCCATCTAACTTATCGAGATTACCATACTACCCGAAATAACAGACGAGTACTAACACGTCCGTACAGGTATAATCCCGTGGTGCATATGCCATATCGCTATTAACAACGTGTTGGTAAAGGCAGTTACCGCAATCCGCAAAAGTGTTGCTCCATATAAAGTCTTTAATTTGTTTTGTGAATTAAGCCCCGCCTGCCCGACATTTCCCTTGGGATAACAAGCAGCGCTTTGGCCGACTCTGTTCGCTTCGCTGCCCGATGCCATTTATATTTATAACTCAGCCCTGGAAAACACGCTATACACCATGCTGCCTACAAACATATGAACTTTCATAGATATCATATATCTTGATAATAGAACAACATGTCCATCAAATTTATTAACTTTATCAGTGTATCGACAATGTTATTTTAATATATGTTTTCAAAAGTTTTTTAATTATTGTGATTAATGATCATTTTCAAATTTTAGATTTAGATTATCTATTGTTGACATAAACAAATATCTAAGTTATAATAATTAAATTTATTTTCTTTTAAAGGCAATTAAAAGACCATTACTGCAAGTAATTACGAATGTTATTACCTATCCTACTATCTTATTCAAACCAAAAATCGTTTAAGCACTGTTATTTATAATTTTTCAAAGCACCAGATTATTTGATTTTTTCCCAAAAAACAATATTTTTGATAAATAATCATCATAAAATATTATAAACTATACTTACATTTATTTAAAATATTTAAATATCATATTAAAAAAATCATAAACTTTTTTCAGATTAAAATATCTTTAATCTTTACTAATACAATGGTTTCATTGCAAATTTCTCTTATTTTCCTAGGAGCATAACACTTGGTCGCATCGCATTTTCCGTATATATTTCATGCTGCTTCAACGTGACATTCTCTTAGCTCAGCTCAGCGACCAGTACCGTTTTTTAATGCTGCAATCTTGATGGGATACGCAGAAAGCGCAATGCACCATTTTCCTAAGAAATATTGTTGCATTTAAAGGATTTTTTTCTTATGGTGGCACTTTTCTTCTATAAAATTTTAAATTTCTTTGAATTTAATATTTTATAGTATATAAACGTATTGTTACATTTTATATTTTATTACTGGTCTGCTTATGAAATTTTGATTTTTTAATTTATAATAGAGATTTTTATTTCGTCTGTGATATTTATTATAAATAAGAGACAAAGAGCTTTGCAGGATTTTATTTCAAGTTGTCTTTTATTTAAAGTCATTTTTATTTATCAAAATTTTTTGAATTGATTAATTGTTAATCTACAAATAAATTCTTTCTAAAATCTCATATTTAAACTGTTTAATTCAGTTGACACTATATCGTAAAAAAGTGTAAAAACGAGTTTAAAATCATTAAATTTTAGCGACAAATCTAAAAATTTTGCAAGCTAACAAGCATATGAAAAAATATTTCCAAACCAATTAGCAAAAGCTACGATGAAACCCTCAACGCAGATTTATATCAAAAGTAATTTTATCATATTAAATTTTCATATCGTCGTTTAACGAGTTGTCCCCTTCAGAAAACCATTTGATTTCATCTGTCTAGTATTCTTATCACTATACGGATCGGAAAGCGAGAAACCAGGGGTTCAGTATTGACGCAGTTATTGCTACAGAGGGTTTCTGTGTTTATTCGACCACAGGAGAGTATTAAAACATTTTTTTAAACAATTTGTTCAGTTTTTTTCCTTAAAATATTGCTCCAACTAATGAAAGAACAATACTAGTTTCAATGTTTTAGTTTTACAAAAATGTCCATATAATAAAAAAAATTATCTGCAAAGTTTTGCATTATTTTCTATATTTAATTTTTTATTATATGAAATTGGTTATAAAATTAATCAGAACAATAATAAAATTGTTAATTAATAATAATATCAAACACTAAAATAATAATGAATCCGTTACTGTACATCCCCCAGCAACTGTACAACTCTCCTGAGTAATATCACGGGACAGGCAATTAAGTGACACAGAAAGAGAAGTTAGAAATCTGTTTGGTTCGTGTCATGATAGGGTTGAATACATTTTACAGTATTAATAAATAATTTCTTCCACAATATATGATTGTCCACAAATGCAATTATTTACATTATTAATAAGCTGACAAGAACTATTTCAAAAAATACATGTTAGGTTTTCAAGTAAAATTGTATTTTTAATATAAAAATACGTAAGAAAAGAATTTTTATGTGGAAAAGCATGCTATTTGACAGTATTTTATACTCTTTGGTCTGTATTTCTTTCTCACTTTCCGTTCAGTTTATTTGTCTCTTGGGAAACACAGCGAATGGTACTGCACTTGGGAACGGAACAGTTACAGAAGCAATACAATAAATTGCATCCTAGTAAATTATGTTAACACGAAAAGGCACAAGAAAACGACAACATTTTTGTAACTAGAATTATTTAAAATCACATTCCTTGATTTTCAACCTTTTATTAAGCTGATATAAAAGCATTTAAATTCAGTAATAAGACGGAATTGGTTTAAATAATTTAAATTTTAGTAGAGAGAAACTTATAATATGACAACATTTGCAGGAAAAATAGAATATTACAAATGAAAACTTTAATTATATAAAAAATCTTGAAAAATGTTCAATATTTTCTTTGTAAAAAAAAAAAATTAAAATGAAAACACTGTATTTATGGGATTCGTGCATATTACGTAAAAGTTAATCTTCAATAATATGTAATACACAGAGAAGATGATTTTTTAGCATTGTCTGAAAAATCCTGCTCTGATACTGTCAATAAGTGGATAGTCGAACTGACCTTAATCTTTTTCTGCAGCCGTACTGATTCAAATCCGATTACATCGCGTCGTATAACGTTGTCATCTTTGAGATTTGTGCAGATATGAACACACAGAAAAATTTAATACATTTTATTATGCATTGAAGGAATATCTTAAAGCTGCTTTCCCAATAAACTCAACCATTTCATAAATGAAGGAATTTATAGCGAGTATAAATATTTTACTTGGTTTTTAACAATAAGTTACTTTAAAATATTTCTTATAAAAGTGAAGAAAGTAAGTGGTATTCTAAGGCACAAGAAAATCAGTTATCTGATTTTTGTTAGTTTTGAATCAAGAATCGATATCTTATTTTATTATATAATGTATATAAATTTTAAATTATTTGTTTCAGAAATGCATCCAAGAATTATAAATATTATATAAAATTATCACAGTTAATAATTAAGAAATATTAAAATTTAGTTGTTCTTATTGTGTTCAATTCGTGTAAAATGAATGATTTTAAATGATTACTTAAGATGTGACATTTGGAAAAGCTGTCACATTAATTGTTCGAAATAAATTTGGCAAAAGAGAAACTCTTTTGCGTCGACACTTTTATATTTTAATACCTAAACGATCCGTAAAATGCACATTTCACAGGCGAGCGAATCGTGGCTTCATTGTCATGCAGAACACGTGCGAGCAAAGCGAACAACCTACGCGATCTGCAGAACCAGAGGCAGGCAGCTGATAAAAACGAACAAGAAACGAAGAATAAGAATACATTAGTTTTAAGTCCGCAGGGTCTTGCATTCAAACCCCCGCACCTATTAAATAAAATATCGACATTTGTAATTCTGACATTTATACAACATTCATGGAGGCGGGACCTTTACTAAATTAGAATTTACTCTTATCAAGTTACATTTTGTATTTTTCACTAAAGATTTATATATTACTTTTATAAAACTTTTTATTTGATTATTACTTATATATAAAAGTATTTCATTCATATTATAAATAGGAAACATATTTTAAATTGCATGTATAGTATAAAATTTCTTTAATTTTATTTTTATGAGTATAATAGACATTTTCTATTGAACTGATAATAAAAATAAATTTTATAAATGAAAAAATAAATTAAAATAGATGATTGTTTAACTAAAAAGCAATTTGAATCTGTTTGCGTTTAGTACGTGTATCGTTGATTAAATAAATTTAGTTTGCGTGACAGAATACACTCAATAGATTGAAAATAATATCCACGCATATATATTTCGTGAATATTAGAAGAGAAATACTCGAAATTTAGTAACATTTAGGTCTTATATTTGAATGAATCATTTATATAGAACATGCTGTATACAAACAAACATTACAAATTCAATCATTAGTCAAAAGGCAAGACGAAGGAGTAGAGCAAAGCAATTACTTTCATGAAGAGAAGAGAAGAGAAGTGAAGTAAAGAGATGAAATAAGATGAGATGAGGCAAACCAAGAAAATTTGCTTATATCGATCAGGCCAACTCAATCGAGTTATCTGGATGTATCGTACTCAAATATCACTTGAAATTGGTAATTAAGAATGTTTACACAACGTTTGCAATATCTTGATCTAATATTTACTTGCGTTCCGCGTTTCGGGTCGCTCAAAATGATTGAAAACAAACTAAAATTTTTTACTTCTTGCAGAGAAGAATTCACCACACTATGGCTTAATATTTCTTTTGCCTCAAGCTTGACATCCATGAAACTCAATTTTTTTTCTGGTTCTTTTTTCTTCGTTTATATCATAGATTGCCTTGAATTTCGAAAAGAAAGTTTTGTGTGATTTCTTACAATATTTATTGGTTATTTCAAATAAAATTATCATCTATTTTTGGGCTAACTTCTTTCCAGAAAGAAAATATTTCTTTAAAAATAAAATCACTCCAATTGTATATTCAATAATCTCATTCTCATTATAAATGGTCTTATAAAGACTATAAAATTGAAAATTATATTATTTTATTATGCATATTTACTTTTTTTTTGGAAAAAAGCTCGAAGAAAATTAATTACTAAAAGTTTTAAACTTTTATAGTAAAACTTATAATTCCTTTCCAAAACTATGATCGTAGCTTATAAAGAAGCAACACATTTGGAAAGTTCAAACATTTAAAATAAAAATTCTCCATGACTTCCTAATCAGTCAAAGTGAAAAGCGTCAACAGTCCCCGTACTGTAAGTCAACTGGTGTCATGTCTTGCCGACAGAAAACTTTATTTTTTGATTGATTAGTTCATGGCGTGTTCTTATCGTGGTATCGTATTTCGATGTAGCAGTTGGCGGAGTATTTGTAGGTACTGTGATTGCAAACTTGGAAAAGTAGACCGTAAATAATATATTGTTTTAAAATCAGCAGTTTCGACTTTAATATTATGTTATTTACCGCTTAGAAGATTGTTATTTATGATAGTGTACCAACAAACGGATATTTATAATATTTTATTATTTTTCAAATTTTTAATCTCCATTTTTCAATACACATGTACTATGCCAATCATGTATTGATTGCAATTTTGCTTTAATTTTAGGGGAAAATTTTCATATAGCTACAAATTCGTTTTGGGTTTAATATTATATATTTAGCAAATTTTATCTTTATAGAAAGGTGGTATGTAAAAGATAGTACGCAACAAAAGAGAATTGTGTTAGTCTATAGGTACGTATAAGGGGTTGGTTAGAAGACCATGCCGCTAGTCTTGGTCTCTAGGGAGGTTGTGTGATGAAGCACCAGTCGGGGAGTATCAGATCGCACTTATGGTTGCTCCATTGTGTCGCTGGTGACGCGCTTCCGGTTCACTAACTTTGGATCATTTAGTTTCTGATTCATCAACAAATCTTCCATAAAATCCAATTGATTCTTTTCAATGATTTCTATGTATAATCCAGTCTAAATAAAAATATAAAATAATAAAATACTTTATTAGGAATCTATTAAAGTATCATTTAAAACTATATTCAAATTATAATCTCTTTATATAATAAAACTGATTTTTTTAGTAATTTATAATTTTTTACTCATAGAGTTTAGAAAATATTTAAAATGCAGTAACATTACTTAAAAGTGTAATGTAATATCAAATTACATAAAATCTAAAGATGCTTGATATTATTTTCTCGCCTGTTCTTCTGTTTCAACATCGGTTCTATCCCCTGGTTATGCGGTACTACCGCGGTAACACATGGAGTATGAGCTATGGTCCATGCTATGTCTCAAAACGTATTAAACTTTAATATTGCATGTTAGCTTCCGTGTTGAAAACTCTTCCCATGAGATTTTAATACAACGTAAAAATGATAGAAAAAATCTGACATCTAAAAAATTACATGAACTTACAGGCAACACTAATGTGCCCAGTTATGTTTCATGAGTTTAAAATTATTCTGCGTAAAATAACTTAAAACAATATTTTGTTCCAAACGTAAAAGCGTTTTCCGCTTTTTTATTTAAAATAAGTGGCATTATACAAAAAGCAAAGTACATCAAATTTTTTTTAATTTTAAAATATTTATACTTCAGATCTGCAAATATAAAGCAGTTTTTCAAAATGTAGATACTTTTATTTTTCAGTAATACAGAGATGATTACATGTCAGGAGTTGTCTAATCCAGTTTGTACGTTATATATCATAAAATAAATCCAATAGAGCGAAACCTGATGCAAGACTTTCAACATTGCAAAGAAAACGAAACGAATCAAATCGTAAGGAATCGAACAAAACAAGGGTGCGTATAGTGCGTGTCGCATTCCTTTTATTGTCGTATCGTGTCGTTGCTGTCGCTTTCGTGTTTTATCGCGCGACAACCAAAGGACAAAATGAGACGTAAGAGGCAGGGTAGTGTGTAAATAAAATGGTGACATAGTATATTGTGCGGTCGAGATGTGATAAATCACGATGAAAGGAAGAGAAAACGATTAATAAAAAGTAAGAGAAGGACAGAAACGTCACCGAATCTAATATCATCTGTTGATTGCCCGAATTTTCTGATTTTGACACTGTCATATTTTGCAAAATATACAGGTGGAAAGATATATAACACTTCTTGAAATCAGCTGTCATATTTTTAATAGATTGGAGCAAAAATACTGTTATAACATTCTATAGAATAAGAAAATTGAAGATATTCTTGTTTCCGGTACATATATGAAATATTGTATTGATAACCAGTATATTTTCGCCATTAATCATTCACTTGCTCAAATTTATTTTTTCTACAATTATAATTTCAATAATAAATTCACCATCACAAAAGCCTTCGGTATTATCTAAGGCACAAATTTTTGTGATTTTTTAAAATTAAAATTTGGTAATAAATTATAATGACATTTTACAGGACCAATAAAATTTTTTTTAGTCTAAATGATTATATATTTTTAAGCTAATATTTTTATAATTACTAAAAACTATTGCATTTGAATATAAAAATATTCTATTACATTTATGAAAAAATATCAATATTTTTGTTGCAACATTGCATCATTCGCATACAAATGTCAAAGTTTGTTGGAATTGTCTCGCATCCAGTGTATGCATATTTGATAAAATGTTTGTTCTGTTACATCGAAACGTCGCTGAACTTGCCACATTATTTATTCAGTGTTATATAAACCGCGAGAAAAGTAATTTAATTTCCAAATATAATCAAAAATAATGACACTGTATTCGTATCAATCTCAGCCACCAAAATATGGATGAAAATTTATATATTTTTTCAGTCAATAAAGTACAGTTTTTCATGAAGGCAAATAATATTTTTCGTCTGCCATGACGAAGAAACTTTTGTTAAATATTCATGGATTGACGGTGCATGTTCCTAAGTTTGTAACTATTCAGTTTGGTGTATTCTTTCGTGTATGGTTATTGTTATACATTTTTATTCATGAATATAGAATTATAAAATTTACTTTATTTTATTTCTTTCGGAGCAGAATATCAAGTATCAATTTGTTTTATTGCCATAATAAAGAATATTTATATTATATAATTTTTTGTACTCATGCATTGAAAAGTGTTGATTTGTGTTACCTTAGCAACATCCGAAACTTCTATTTTCCACATTGTAACCAGAATATCTTACAGGATATTTCGCAAAAAGCACTCCTATTTCTAAGGTATCTATTAAAAAACTGTATTTATAATAAAAAAAGTATAGTTTTTCAAACTTTACTTTTCCTAATAATAATAATAAAAAGTGGTAAATTATTGAATGAAATTTAATTTTTAAGTATAAATTTAGTGCATTTCATTAACACAGTTGGCAACACATTCTGTCTGATTTGACAGCAGTAACCTATGAAACGTCAAACATAACCATTAAAAATAATATAAATAATTAATTAATAGTTTTAAACTTTTCGTACAAAAAATATTGTACATACTTCTTGCGTGAACTTGGTTCCCGGATTCGTTCTATGGCGACACTCGCAAGCTCGTGCCGCCAAACACTTTTCCGTGAACCAGTCGTTCCCGCACTTGGTATGTAAATAACTATTTAAAACCTTAATTTGAATCGAACTATCCAAGTCACATTTACTAGAGAAATTGTAAATTTTGATTTAAAACGAGTGACAGCCTGCTTCAAAGTTTGAACCCAATCATACTACCAGCCACTTAAAGGTCATTAAAACTACTGATTTTAGAATTTCATACTTCTGATTTTAGCTTACTATGACAGTTTGAAACTTCAAATCACAGTTATATTTGAAGTTGAAATATTAGTTGCAGATATTTTATCATGTTTAAATTCGCATTTAATAACATTTAAATTCTTCTTTAAATTTTGCTTACCTATTTATTTGGAAAAATATATTTAATTTTAAAGGTGTATTTTGCAATTTGCTTTTTAAAGTATTTCGCAAAGAAAAAAAAATATTTCAACATAAATCTAATAGAATTTTGGGTATTTTTAATATAATAAAATGTATAAATAATTAAAATTAAATTTAATATTGGAGTTCATCAAAAAACTCTGAAATATGTAAACAAAATTGACCAGAAAATCAGATTATTTTCTGTTTAGTTACGAAATATACATCATCTATAAAATTTTCTTTCAAGCTTTATTTATTACCGAATCAAAAATTTATAAGAAGAAGAAATAAATCTCACGACTAGCATTAAAAAAAATGGTCGTAATGATTAGAGAACCTATCAGTACTAATTCATAGAAGCCAATAAATTGCAATCACATAAAACTCGCATTTTCCTTCTGAACCAAAGTATAATGAAACTGAACTCAATCTTGATATTGCGGCCGCAAGTTGAGCTTTGTCTCCGCGCCCTATCAAGTGGTTAAATATGCATAAGCCATTGTAGGGCGTTCGAAACTGTACGGCTGTTGGTGATAGTGGTGGTGGCTTCCTAATTTAAAAACCCCGCCCGATAATCTTTCGTCAATATTCATAACCGTTTTAGATCAAATCTCGGATTACACGCATGATAAACTTTTGAAATTGTCGTTTGTGTTTGCTTATGGATCGTTCTTTCTGCCAGAGATACCATGAAAATATTGTAATATAAATAAACTAATATTACAATGCTTTGTCATTTTTATTTTTATGCGAAAATTGCTCATCTATTTTAGACGATTTTAATTTATTTAATACTTACCTAGTAATAATAATATATTTTAAACTTTCTGGTACAAAACCCGTAATAATTTATTTACTTTCTACATTTATAATAATGAGAGAGAAATATTGATGAAAAGTGTGTTCAACCAAAATTATTGAACTTATAAAAATTTGTATTTGTAAATTTGTCGATTAAACACAGTGTCGACATAGCATAATTTTCTCTTGATAGAAAAAATTCCAGCAATGGCCGCAGTTTGGTCACAATTGCCAACGAACATGCCATCGTCGGCCGTGAACAAAACATTGTGGTTCTCGTTTTACTTTACGGTTTTCAAAATATGTTATTAACAAACGTATACAATGTTTATCAGTATATCTTAATGGCGGCAAACACACTGTATAAATTCCGATTTAACGTTAGAAATAACCGACATTGCTCAACTTTCTGTTTATTTATATGATTGATGTTTAATGTTTCTTATTTAAATTTTTTACGAATTTATTTCTCGCAATGCATGTTATTACATAAAAAAATATAGGTTAATTTATTGTTGAATTTTTATTTTGCTATCTTTTTGTAATTATATTTATATTATATTGTCATTTATATAGTCATTATACGTACTCTATTTTATACGCAAATTATACAATTATCAAGCAACAAATTATACTTTATTCTTAAAACAAGTTCATATTTTTATAATCGTATAATCAATAATTTTATTTCTATATTTTTAGTAGTTCTTAAATAAAATATTTAAACTAGTTATTAAAATTAACAACATCATACAGAGGACGACAAAAGTATTGGCACACTCATAATATACAAATAAAATTATTGATAAATGGCACACAAGTAAAATAATTAATTCAATCTTTTAATATAACTATTCTCCATTGTATAAAAATATAATTTACAAAAAAAAAAGTTNATTTTTCTGACCTTTTTTTTTTTATTTTTAAAAATATCTAATATCTCATAATGGAGAATAGTTATATTAAAAGATCGAGTTAATTATTTTACTTGTGTGCCATTTATTTATAATTTTATTCGTATATTATGAGTGTGCCAATACTTTTGTTCTCCTCTGTAAATGAGAATAGAAATTATTTATAATTACTTATAGAGACAAACATATTGTATTGTAAAATATGTATAACAACTAACAACTTAAATGTTGAGTTCCTTATTAAATCGATTCAGCAAATAATTCATATTCAACAAAATTAAATCTATTACTCATAATGATAAAAGATAAGTTTTTGTTAAAATTCTAATCTTATATTTTGTTTCAGGTATTTATATAACTGATTAACAAAATACAGCTTTTCTGAATTCTTAATTAAATTGTAAGTATTATTTTTTTTTTATATTTAAATTTCGAATTTTAATAATTACAAATTAGGTCTAAGTAAAAGAAAAAAACAATGAAAAATGTAGTAAGAGATTAACGTCAGTATAATAAAATAAAGATACATAGTAAAAGTATTTTGTAATTATTCGAATATATTTTCTCTTTTTAGATTAAATACGTTAATCCTTTGTACATTCTTTTACTAATAATAAAATAGTTATTTACATACCAAGTGAGTGAACGACTGGTTCCCGGATGAGTGTTTGGCGACACGAGCTTGCGAGTGTCGCCATAGAACGAATCCGGGAACCAAGTTCACGCAAGTGGTATGTACAATATTTTTTGTACGAAAAGTATAAAATTAATTATTAATTGTTTTGCACAAATAATTTTATTTATTACAAAATATTATATAATATTATACAAATACACTGCTTTAAAGCTAATTTCAGATCGATGTTTCAAACTTAAATTTCATTTGTTTTATTGTTGATTTTTACGTAGTGACAATAATAGTATNAAATCAACACTTTTCAATGCATGAGTACAAAAAAGCTTTTAATTTTTATAATTTGCAAAGTAGGAATTATATGTATTTCGCTCTAATTAAATTTTACATCTTGTATTCATTTATTGTGTAATGGAGAGAACATTATATATTTTATTATGAAGGTAAAATCAAGTTTTAACTTGAATATATTTCACAAAATTTCATAAGAGGATATTTTATTGAATTAAATATACATATACAAAACATAAAAATGTAAAACAGATCATAACAATATTAGATTAGAGAAGATAGTAAGAACCAATAAGACGAAAAATACTTGAGTTCCAGACAAATTTAATAATCTCACTTTGAACGAGCAACCCCAATTCTGTTTTCTCCTGCATTTAGTGCTACTCGAGTCGACACTGCTTCTACCTACTACTGATGAAGTTACACCGTGCAAACTGAAGACTACAAAATGTTGAATTTTAAGCACATCTTAGTAGTATGACGCTTAGCATTGTGACACGCCGTGTGCCGTGCAAATGTCAAGCGACGCCCGTAGGGCTCTCAATGGCCGCCACGTGCGTTTTATGTAAATTATTCAATTTGACGGCAGCGATGCTGTTATTCTCTTTGCGTCGCTGGCGCGTTACTTCCGCAGGGCCTTCGATGGATCGCCGAACTCTAATGCATTTTCACATTTCAAAATCCCATTGCGATGTTCATTGTCAATATTATCAATGAATATTAGATTTATCTACATACATAACATATATCTATTCTCTTTAAATAGATTATTTCTCTATTCAATAAATTTCATTTAAACTACTCAATATTATATCATTTACGTGGTATTATATTTTAATACTCTAACTTTACTGAAATCCAAACATAATTCTAATAGAAATTCAAATTATATTTGATTTGAAATTACAACGATATTATTGAAATAGTTATTAATAGAGGATTTATTTTAAAATCTATATTTCATTGTTACAACTACAATATAGTCATATTTGTTGTTAAATAAAATATGAAGAACATTCTTCACTGTGACATTTTATAATACCGTGAATAATGCAAGTGACAGGATATTACATATTTTCAATATTAAAGTAATTAATAAAATCCTTAATTTTAAGTTTTTCTCATTTATTTCAAGGTTTTTTGGTTAGATGTTAAAAGCCGTGTTTGTCTTGTTTCTGACATGGCACGTGTTGTTCTCAAAATGTAAATAAAATTTTCTTTTGTTTTTTCGTTGGTTTATCTGATAATAATACTTTAATTTTCGTAATCTATACATGTAAAAACTAAATAATTATTAATTAAAGTTAATAAATTCCAATATGCCTACAGCAAAAACCTTAATTTTAAAATCAATTTTGAATATTACATTTCAAACAAAACCACAAATGAAATTGAAAATTACGAAATAAAATAGCATGTAACAGTAACCAACACAATGTAAGCAACAAAAAGTGAAATTATACCAACATTGTTGCAATTAAATATCGAAAATTACATTAGCTTACACCAAAACTAGTTAACAAAAACTAAAAAATTTTCATACAACAGGTAAAAACACCAGTTGCAAACTGTTGTTTATATCCAGAAGATATTCAACAGTTATATACATACATAAATACATTTGTAGTCATATTTCGTTCAACATTGAGTGTCATAAAAAATTGTACAACTGTAATGAAACCAACATGGCGTAAATCTGGTTTACAACACAGATATAAGAAGAACAAGGGTTGTTTAAGTGTGTGTTGTACTTTTCTCAAGAGTCTATTATAAGAACAAAGGCTTTCAGTGTAATTTTCATGCACCCTTGTAACTTTATGTCCTGGACACGATGTATGCCATTAAAAACAATATCCGTGTGAGCTAATATCCTTGAAGTTCAGTGTTACAGGTTTTGCATTATAATGAATTTCAGAATAGAATTTTGATCATGCAGCACAAAGATCTTATAGTAGTTTCCCCTAACGAATGATGATATATTGTTGTAGCTAATAATTGCTTTTAAATTAGTGCACAAAAGTATGAAATATTTTATTTTCGGGTAATAATAATGATGAAATAATAAAAAAATTTAAAATGCATGAGTTTGAAGAATTACTGGCAGTTTAAAACCACAATAATAAAAGCGTTGCAGAGCGTCATTCACATAAATCAAAAAAGCAAAATATGATTAATCACATATTGATACATTTGTAAAACATACATAGATTGATATGTTCATTGTCCACATTTAAATTAAAGAGACATTTTTCAACAATCACAAAATTTATATGAAAATATATATGACGATAAATAACATTTCATATCAGTACTAATAAAAAATAACAAATGAACCAATAATGTCACGTGATCCATAAAGATTAACCTATGCTTGGCCATATTAAATCTATTTATCATTTATATTATACTCGAGTTATAAATTTCCCTACCAAAAATATAAAATTTACATATAAGTGTATGTACTATAACGTACATATGTTACAGTCTACTAGCTAACCCCATTATTTTAATTATGTTAAATTTTCTTGTTTTTTGTTGACTGTACAAAGGGTGCGAGTTCATGCGACGTTTAAATGCTTTCAAAATATGCCTCGTAATTTTTTATTTACTCTATTTCATTAATATTTAAATTTTCCAACTGACAAATTTATAACATTACTCATTTTAATATACGCGGAAAGCAAACTAATCTACAATTTTATTTTAAAATTACAATATACATTTTTACATGTTTCAACATCTCATTAGCTTGAAAAAAAAAAAAAAAAAAAAAACGTAAAATACCATATCAAAAGTTGAATCAGATTTTGTGGTTGATACGGTGTAATCATTTCTTTTTTTTTTAATTAAATTAAAAATGAATAATTAGTTGAAAATCACCAATAATTTTTTAATGTTTGAACTTAATTATGTTGAAGTATTAGGTCTTAGTGACGTTTTTTATTATGCTTTTATTTGCATCAATCGATTTCACTTTGTTATATGAAATAAATAATTGTAATAAATCTTTTAATATAAAGAATTTAATAATATTATATGCAACGGCATAACTACCCATTATATTATTACATTAAATTTATTTTATGGTGAAATTCACTACTAAACACATAAAGTAAAACTATAACGATGAACAAATTACATTAATTACATATAAAATAAACGAAAATTCTTATGATAATTTACACTAACAAAAACATGTCAAAACACGTAACTTGTTACAAATATAAAATGTACTATAATTAAAAATACGGCACGACAATTAAGCAAAAAATCTATCCGTTACAAGGTTCCATTCACGACTGAAGAATATGCTACTCCACTCAGTCACCGAAATAATTATTTACATATCAAGTGCGGGAACGTCTGGTTCCCGGATTAGTGTTTGGCGGCACGAGCTACAGAACGATTCCGGGAACCAAGTTACAAGACGGAAAATAGAAGTTTCGATTGTTGTTTAGGTAACGCAAATCAACACTTTAATGCATGAGTACAAAAACTATTTTTCGTTCTTAAGTGCTTAAAAGTAAAGTAAAAGTAAAGTCAATATTGTTATAGTATAGTTGGTTGCAAGATTTTAAAAGAACGAAGAAGTTATAATTTCAAATTAAAACTACTATATATATTTTATTTCATTTGAATCAAAAAGTCTTGACAAATTCAAATAATTTTTCTAATTACTTTTAATTTTAATTATAAATATCATTATTTAAAATTCATTCAATATTATTTTTCTGTTAAAAGAATCAATTTTTATAATAAGTATTTATTTAAGAGTATTTATGAAAATTGAACATATGCAGCAAATGTGATGCAGATAAAATCTGATAGAAGTGAAATTAAAACTTAACGTGTTACATATCGACCATAAATTCTCTTGGCACCCTTCCATTAATCCCATCTTGTGACGCCCATATTTGGCACGTTTATGTATTTATATTTATATTCGGTCACGTGAGTTGAAACGTCATTTCCTAACCTATCATGCAGCAGCGCCCGCAAGAAATACAGCAAAATGTGACAACATGCATTATTCATTCGCCTGAAAAATGATTATACATTTCCATACAACACGTTCAAAACATTTGCTTTTATACGCATAGTTATATATTTGCAACTATATATGTGTATACATATACTAGTTGCATTAGTATGTGAAATAAACTGCGCTAGATAACTATACAATATTATTCTATTTGCATTGGTTTCTGACTGCTTTTGTTTATGATTTTATTTATTTAAACAATAATTGTGTTGTTTCCACCATATTTCAAGCTATTCATCTCTAATTCTCGTCTTTAACGTTACATATATTTACGGTCACCATATTTTTCATCGAAAAAATAAGAATATTTAAAAAAAAATTATAAGCAGCATAAAATTTATTTCATAGATTATTCATACCAATGAAAAAAATAAATAAAATAAAGCCTTCTAAGCAATTATTTAACAAAATTAGTTACAAGTTCTTGCTTGACTAAAGATATTCTTGAAAACAAAAAATAAAATCAGTTAAGTATAATAAAGAAAACTTAGAAAAAAAAGCATACATAAAACTCTATTTTTGATAGTATATTTTAAATATTATTGTTTTCTGATAAAAATAATTTGAATTCTGCAGTTATATTACAACTATTTATATAGTAGCAGTCGCAACTGAGATTTTTATGTCCAAATATTGTTATCAGTGATAGTTTTAAAGAAAAAAAAGTTATAATGATGTAAAAAAAGACAGTTTTAAAAAATAGGACAATCTTTTATTTCATTCACGGAAAAAAATCTAAAAAGACATAGTATCAAAAAGGACTGTCCTCTTAAAATTAGGACGAATGATTACTAATAATATACTATTCTGTAAGGTTAGTATAATCTGATTCACGTAAGAAAAGCATTCCAATCTTTGCAATATATGGATTAAGTTTAGAAACAAGAGTTTTAATGTAGCTGTCATACATTTCCCAACATTTCATTCAGAGAATAATTTTTTTTCTAAGTCTACATTCGTATTAATTGTAATTTATAATTTCACGGTAAAAATATATTTATTACTTCAACAGGCAATGTAAACGCATCACATGGAAATGCTTTTCTTGCAATATTATAAGCAAGGAGTCAGAAATATTTCCCATTTTCAAAAATACATAAATTTCAACAGGAATTTTAAATAATCTCGGAGACATATAAACAAAAGCACAGCATTTATTTTAAAACAACCGAAAAGTACAAAAAATTGTTAAAAACGGAAGTAAATCAATAATTTAGAACAATTTAAACCTCTAAAGGAATACCACCATACAATATCATTTAATCGTTGGACCAAGAAACAAGAGGACGGTTAATAATTAGAAGACAAAGTTTCCTTGTATTTAATTAACAATGCTGATTAGAGGTTAGCCGAGTTGCTACGCCACCATTGCTGCAGGCCACCCTGCCTCATAGTTGTGTGTAATGTGGCCGTGTTGCAAGAACAAGATGAACTCAAATGCTTGCTCTAAAACAAAAGCGTTCAGAAATGTAAAAATTCTTAAGAAACATGATAAATTTTAATCTTTTAATAGTTTCCAAAGAAATTCATTCAAATATTTTAGAAAAAAAAACATTATTTTAATTGAATGGTATAATTTTTACAAATTTTAACAGCCTAAAGGATTTAATGTACCAATCAAATATAATGAGTTTTTTTTAAATTCAATTGTTTTAAGAACTATAACCAAAAAATTAAAATATTTCAAATGGTAAAGTTTTTGTTATGTAGAAGTGTATACTGATTATAAAATTTTAGAAAAAGGAGAGATATATTGATTGAAAAAGATTCAACGTTGTATAAATTCTTTTCACGCCATGGAAAGAGTATAACTTGCCCAAACACTTGACTTAAGTTGGCAGCAGTGCCAAGATTCCTACGGGACCCATCAATATACGTGCAACATGTCCAAAATGTCGGGGATATCCGTTCGGACTTGATTAGATTTTCCAATATTGCGACACCACCTAGGTACATACATGTAACCACCATTTCCGTACACTTTATCTTCATAACGATTACAATTTTCTTCAATGTTTAAACATAATTTCGGTTTTTATATGATGTAGAATATTTTTTAAAAATTTAACTTAAAATGCACGGATCAAAAGATTTATTATAACCTTCTAGGCAAATACGATATTAAATATTTCTAAAGCAATAATTTATCCGCCATTTTAATAAACTTATATTTTCACAGATTATTCAAATATATTCACTTCAATATAAAACTTGCTCCAGTAACTTCTCATCAACATATTTTAATCAAGTTCATATTTATGTTTCTCTCAAAAAATATTTTACGAAAAAATATTTATAATTCACCGTGTTGCTTCTTTATGGTTGAACGAACTTAAAACATAATAAATAAATTATGAGTTTCAAATTGTTTCAAATGTAACTTGTTGCTTTCTTTAGAAATATTTTCACTTTAAATCAAAACATTATGACATGCTGTTGCTTATTATTCTTATCTTATGTTTATTTATTTACTTTGTTATTCATTATATTTATTTATAGAAACATTTATATTTATAAGAAATTTTTATGTAAATATTATGATTAAATTATTATATTAATATAAAAATAAATTTTACTGCAGGCAATTTAATTAACATCGATTCTAAGTAAACTCAGTAAAATATGGTTTGCATAAAAATATAAATATGTTTCTTTTCTTCTGATATGTTTTTATAAAATTGAAGAATTAAAAACAAAAATAGAGAGAAATTGGTTTCTTTATCTTTTTAAATGTGTTTTAAAATTTCAAAGCTAAATGCTTTGATTTTGATACTTAACCCATAAATACTTATAAATTTTTATTAAAATAGTTATACAAAAAAGAAAGAGTTGCAACTTAAAATATAAGATTTGATTTTGTAGAAAAACTCTTTGATGTATGTAAGTTTACAGTTTCTTTCAGAAGCATATAAAGTGACATTGGTACATTAATATTCTGTAACCATAGAAACAGCACAACAGCGACATTAGCTGATGAACACAACTCAAAGAGAGAAGAAACTAAACATATTACAAGTCACGTCACTACAGAATTTTCAGTTATATTTTATTGAGATTTATCGGCCAATAAGAAGCTCGGAAAGATCAATGCGAATAATTTCCCCTAGCAGACAAGTTCGCCAACCTTATAAAATATTCCCGGTGCGTTTTAATATCGTTGACGTGAAGCAATCACTAAACGTCAGACGGAATGAAAATTTTACTCGAATCGAATTCAAATTCATTGAAATTACTAAATGACACGCGAACACACTTCACACCAGAACAATATCGTATTTTTACTTTTAGTATGATGACCTGTCAATATTTGTGTTACTTTGATCAAATTACTTAGAAATTTACTCCAATTATATTATCTGACTTTAACGTCTTTAAAACCCTTGTGGAAAATAAGGCTTATTATCTCATTTATATTGCTTATGTTTTCCTTCTAAAGAATTATTATATGAAATACTTGAAATAATTTTATAAATAATATGTGACGGGTTTTCGCGACTTACGTCACAAAAGAGCGCTTTGCAAGTTAAGTTTAATTTTTAATACAAAAATTAATGTTTAAAGATGGAATCTTTACAATAGCCGATTGCTCGAATTTACTCAGTGGAGAAGGATAAATTTCAGGATACAAATACAGTCGACTCTGTCTAAAGGTGCTCTGTCGGGGCAGGACCGTTGTCTAAAAGTGCTCTCCCCTCTATATATTAAAAAAAAATCCTTGAGCGCTCGGGAGGGAATATTCGAGCACCTTTACGCAATGTATCCTGTAACCCTTAAACAGCGAGCACCTTTAGAAAGAGTCGACTGTAACTCAGTTTTGGATATACTAATTTAATTGTAACAATTATTTTGATGGAAGCTTCTGATGTTGGCCACAGACAAGTCGCTACGATTGGTGAGAATTTGCAAAATTATCTGATTTATTTTGCCCGCGATGTCTCTCCACTTCGGCTAATACGATCTCAGAGTGGAGGCCGTGACTCCAAATTTACAACAGAGATTTAACCGTGATTCTGCGCGGAATTTTTCTTCACCAGGTTGAACAAAGACCTGCGTAGAGCTCTTGGAATTACAACCAAAATATTCTCGTACTCTCGCTGGGATACCGGACTGTCTATCTGCATGGCCCTGGACTGATCCCCTGGACCGGTTGTCGGCTCGACTGGTTCTCGAGCTAACCTTCTGGACTGGTTGTCGGCTCAAATGGTGCTCGAGCTGACTTTCTGCTTGGTTTTCTTCTGGATTCCTCGGACTGCTCCCTCGGATTACTTCCCTTCGGAGTGTTTCCCCGGATTACTTCCTGGCTTTCTCGATTTGCGAATTTTTGCGGTATTTTGACCTCGTCAGCTGATTCGAATCTAGGCCGTTGGGATGTCGAGTCAATAACTTGAACACTGGACTGTAGCTGACCGATAAATGTCTTTATAACGAATCTAGCATATAATTAACAGTGCGCAAAATTTGCTTCGTTACAAATAATAAAAAAATAACTAAACTTTAACAGAAAATCTGTATTTCCCCACTGAAAGTATTTAAAAGTTTTGCTACCCTTATATTAGAAGCTTTAGCTCCATTTAATTATGATAAATAGCTATAGAATGTTGTACAAGAGAAGATAATATAAACTTGTTGTTTTACCCACTTGGTCGATTTAAGTTTTGTCACATTCAAATGGTATTTAAAATATTTCTGTTGCTAATATCTTTTATACAATCACGGATTTAGAACTTTGGAAAACGAATTACTCAAGTTATCTGCTAAATATCAAAAAATACTTATTAATTTTAACTTTGCAAACAGGAGCTGTATGCTTCTAAGGCGTCAAAGTTTAAAACTGTTGCAAATTCTCACAAATTAAATAAGGAAATTTATCATCAAATTTAAGTGAATTAAAAATATATTTGATAATAACGACTTCTATACAAAAATTAAGTATAAATAATGAAAATATGATTTTTAAAGTCTTTGAGTTGTGTTAAATAAGCTTATAAAAAAATATTATTTGAAGAAAATCAAAATAAAACTAATTTTTAGAATTTATTTTTTCTACAATAAATACTTATATATAATAGTATAAGAAATAACAAAGAATATATTATAAAAAGATTTAATTAAAAAATTGCTGACAAAACGAATAAGAATATTCTTTTATGAACTCTTATTAATATTAATAAATATTATTAAAGGATTAAATTGAAATTCTTCTTATTTATTAGAAGCTGCATTTTGAATAAAAGTATTGCACATTATAAAGTTAAAATTTTATTTTTCTCTTAGTATTATAACTGATAATATAAGTTCTTTATTTTAGTTTATAATAAAATTACTGCATACATTTTATAATAAATTAATAAATGTTGGTTTTTTAATAAAAATATATGACAGTTTTGTGTAAAGTCTAAACTAAAATATGTACATATCGCTGAGTCTTTTAACATTCATTTCTATCTTTTATGAAATTTTTATATAAATTCATATTCTTTGTTACATAGTAGAAATTTAATGTAAAGAATATATTATTAAAAACTTTAATTAATAATTTTATATGCATGATAAAAAACTGTACAAAGAATTCTTTATTTAAAAATATGCACGTTCATGTTTCATTGTCTCTTAACAAGTGTACATAATTTTTTTTTT
>CM008233.1:6977491-6989567 GCA_002278615.1 Pogonus chalceus | reverse complement strand
ATATATATATATATATATATATATATATATATTAAAACTAAGATATTAATAAAACATACTAAAAATTATTTTTATAGATTTTAATTTTAAACTAATTTTTAAATCTAAATTCGATAGGAACTTAGGAAATCGTGATAAAACTTTGGAAATAAAAATATTTATACCTTACAAATCAGAATTATATAACTTAATTTATTATTTTTGAAGTATTTTTGAAATAATGTTGTTTGTTTTATTAAATTTTGAGCATCAGATTTCTTATTTTCTGCATATCTTCACTTGTAGTTTGGTGTAAAACAAACGATGTTCAAAATAAATTTATGTATTTTAAAATACATAATCAAAGTAAGCTTAAAGAAAGAATAACCCAAGCAAGGTACCGTAAAATAACAAAAAGCATTTAAAGATGCAGCGGCTTCATTGGATGTGAAGCTTATATGTGCATTTTGGAATTCAGTACGAATGAAGTGGTTATAATAGCTGGCGCGACAATTTGTCTCGGTTAGAAACGGAGCCTTAATCGTTAAATGTATCCAATTACTTTCCAGTGGTATCCAGGATTAACCGGTAACAGTACAACCGTAGCTTTACCGTAAATTATGAACTAAAATTGCTTTGAATTTAAACGTAACCTAACGTAGTAGATAGTTATACGTAACATGTGTTAGATTTTGTATCTACTTGAAAATAATACTCTAGGATTAACATTTTAATGAATCGTGCATATGTTTGTATTATTATTTATTTAATACAACAAGCTATTGTTTAATTATCCAAACAAATGAATTTATAAAAACTAATTAAATAACGTAAAAATATTTTATATAAATTGATATAAATTCCAAATTGAAAAAGTGATAATAAAATTTCAATAAAGATAATAAAAATTGTAATAATTTCATTTATAGCCTCTGAAAAATACGTTAATAATTATTTTTCCGCAATTTCATTGATATGGTGAACGTTTCGTGTAGGATTGAAAATAAAACGACTCATGATACGATCGTATTACATGAGTTCAATAATTAAAATAGGGTCTTACTGCACAAGCCCCAATCGTAATAAAATTTCATTACGATACATTCGCTATGTTACCCTGCTCACACTGTATATTTGTGTGTCTGTATGAAATTGTGATTGTATGTGTAATGTAAATGAATTCAACTAGTCAAATTTTTATGCATATTTTCCAAATTACATTTGTTACGTTTACTTAACTTAATTGGACATACTTAATAGCTGTTGTCTTTCCTTCGATTTAAATATGTTTGTTCAATATTTTTTCTTTAGTATGGTTCCATTTAAATATTAATAAAAAACTTAATTAATTATCTAAATAACTATAGTGACAATATTTAAATATAATTAATGATATATTTTAAATATTTAATGCTTCAGTTAATGATGTAAACTTCTCTCTTCGCACACTTAAATTATTGATATTTTAAGAAACTAAAACAAATTCAAATATACTATTTTTTGCTAAATATTTATTTTTAATACACCAACAAGTTCAGTTTGGCAACATCAGGAGACAGTAGGAGTCAGCAGGAAAAGAGAAAGCGTCGAGACGAGACAAGCGAAAAGTGAAATAGGCAGAAGCTCGCGAAGTGTGGCAACTGTTCACCGAGTAATAATCAGGCCACGAGAAACAACCAAACACCGTGCTAGTTGGTGCGCAGGCTGAGGGACAACGAGAAGGTTGCCTCGAATGAAATATAATCAGCCCTGAAACTTACAACAAAAGGGGGTCGCATGATTTAACAGACCCGCCCTATTTTACCGCATATATTATTAAACTATTTTGAAAATATTTACAGGACAGTAATGACTCTTTCCTAGAAATAGTTTACTTGTCCCAAAGAACATTATAAAATTAATACGTTTTTAAATAAGCAGAATTTTTCTTATATTTAATATACTTTGGGTAACGATATGAAATTCTAAAATGGTTTAAACGATCTAGAGCAGCATTCATAGTATGGTTTTAATTGAGCTCAAAAGTTGAAGCAGGCTGTCGTTCATTATAAATCAATTAATGTAACTTAGAGAGCTCAAAATTGATTTCAATTAGAAACCATAACACCACTGTTGCTCAAGGACTTTCAAAACAACATTTTAGAAAGTGATGTTGTGAATAGAATCTTAGCAAGTGGAAGAAGGATAAAAAAGAGTTTTGTATTTGATCTAATCTGCTTTGGTATTAAATTTCGAGCAGTAAAATTGGAACTTCAAAAAGATACATATATAAATATTTTTTTGTACACATGCATTGAAAAGTGTTGATTTCCATTACCTAAGCAACATCCGAAACTTCTATTTTCCGCATTGTAACCAGATTAGCGTACGGGAAATTTCGCAAAAAGCACTCCTATTTCTAAGGTATCTATTAAAAAACTGTATTTGTAATAAAAAAGTATAGTTTTTCAAACTTTACTTTTCCTAATAATTATTATAAAAAGTGGTATTATTGAATGAAATTTAATTTTTAAGTATAAATTTAGTGCATTTCATTAACACAGTTGGCAACACATTCTGTCTGATTTTACAGCAGTAACCTCTGAAACGTTAAACATAACAAGTAAACATAATATAAATCGTTCTATGGCGACACTTGCAAGCTCGTGCCGCCAAACACTCATCCGTGAACCAGTCGTTCCCGCACTTGGTATGTAAATAACTATAGTATGCAAATTAGCAAATTAAAAACAAAATACATCCCATTGGAAAAAATAATAGAAATTTACTTTTAAAAGTCAAATTAGCTTCAGCATATATTAATAAATAGAAATGAAAAAAAAAATAGCAACAAAACTGAATAATATATAAGTGAAAGCAAGGGATAAAGCGAACGCATAAATTGAGAAATATATAGATAACAAAAAAAAAAAGAATTTTCAAATCGATTTAAATCATGCACACAAACATTTTTTAACCCCCTCAAACCTTTCGCATATAGACAGTCAATAATATTTACGGATTGAAAACGACTGGATAGATTTATTCGGGCGAGAAAGAAACATTAAAATTTATTCAACTTTTGGGAAAAGTTTCCTAAGGAAGAAAGAACATTCATTCACGTTACATGTGACTCAGGTGAAAAATTTATGAACACACTAACACGTCGTTACCTTCTTGTTACCTAGTAATTCTAGTCATTTGTTTTTATTTTTCGTTCGTAGTTCTTGTCGTCGGGTGAAGTTGATTAGTTTTTCATGAAGCTCCGTAAATTTTGCACGAATGTTTCTGTTCCAATTTATGTTGTCATATAATTTTATGTTAATAATTTATTTTATTGCATTTATTTATATCCCCATATTCTTTTAACATTTTATTGCAATTTTATATTCTCCAAATATAATGTAAAATAAATATTTATAAATAAACAAAATTAAATTATTATGAAAATTTTAGATAAAAATAATCTGCTAAATAATAGTAGTTTGGTAATCCGCGATATAAAGAAGTCTGATAGAAATGAACAGAAAGAATAAAAAGCACTTACTAATACTGACACTTAGAAAAAGTTAACAAAACTCTTAAATGTAACAATTCTAGTAACAATATTTTTCTCCAAGTGTGAAAAGTTTTCGCTCATCGTAACCACTTTCTTTCCGACAAAATCAAACCCTTGTTCTGTATCTAATTATAGCTAATCATTTTGCTTTAAGACTTTTTCCGAGCTGTTCTACAGCGGTTGTTTTCTTTCAAAACATTCCCAACTTTTTTTTCTGCTTGAAAAAGAAAAAAATACGTTTTCCGCCAATCCGTCCGTCTTGAGAAACACTTGACTGACAGTAACGAGGTTTAGCTAACCTCGTCGCCACCGGAGTGTGTTAGTTGTGGCACGGCAAAACGGGGATCTTAGATTATCTCACTAAATAGATATTCTTTACTTTTGAAGTACATCAATTTCAAATTTATATAAATAATAAATTTTCAATTTCATGATCCTTACATTTTTCAACAGGTTGTTTACTTCTTTTAATTTATAATGATACAAACTGAATTCTTTTAATTGTATGTTTAAAGATTAGTATTTTCTTTGGTGAAATTTTCCACAAAACTTAGATTTTAGATAAGGAATCAATATTGATGATTGAATAGACTTATAGTTAAATAATTTCTGTTACTATTATAATATTCTAAATAAAAATAATAGGAGATTTTGAATAAGTTTGTTCGAAACAATTATATTTAAATTTTAAATTGTTCTTTCGAAGATTCGGGCATTTAATAATATCTTTGTTTAAAAAGAAAAGATTCTATTATAATCAACGTTTTAAATAGTCAAAAGACCACACACGAATGTGGTTATACGCGCAAACGATCGACAACGCAACTTCGCTATGGTAGGAAGATAGGAAAATACTGGAAAACTTGCCCCATTCGTTCCTAAATTCATTAAGGGAAACACTTGCGCCGAACTTCTTACATGCATTGATTTCTTACCCCACTGGGTACTTTGGAATGGGCACACGAAACTTACCAACTTTTATTTCGAACTGTTGTTTTGTATATACGTAAATATTTTACTGGGAACGGTTCTTATAGCCTCTAGAATATTATGTCAGTGTTTCACAACGTAACCTTTGTTTTATTCTTTTATATTCAGGACACTTTTTGGATCTACTTTCAAACTTTCTTCATTCCAAATGTTTGTTTTACAAAAGACTTAATAATAATGATACATGTTATCTTATTTTATCTGCTGGAAATAAATATTTCTAGAAAAGATATTCCATTTCTTGTGAACACACAATTCAATTTTTTTTCTCCCTTTTCTTCCACACTTAAATCAATCTAAAACCTATCAACAAAATCTTAAGCTTTTTTAACAGCATACTTGAACATTTCCTTGCACACGTTTCGGACAGAAAGTGACGTGTGAGTCGGAAAGGCGGGCATCGCTATGGGCGTCGCCCATACATCATCCTGCTGGAGCTACCGTGTTTCTGTTCTATGCAGGCGACAATCATGCTCTTATTTCTACAGATATCTTAGAATGGTGCTAATCTAATGTCAAAACGAGGTCTTCAGGTCTTCAGGTCTTCAGGTCTTCGGGTTAGTAAATTAAATGTAAAGTTATAAATGAAGAATCATTGAACTATTATTTTAATTGTTTAAATCTAATATGATCTCATTAAATTTACAATGAAATTTCAAGTAAAATATTTAATTTAATAATTTTTAAATAATATTTGATATTTAAGATTTTATTAAAAAAATATGAGGACAAGCAATATACATACTTATTTACAATGTTTATAAGCAGTTTTTTTTAATTTAAAAAGTAAATAAATTAAAAATTTTCGTTATTAATTACAAAACACTCTTGTCAAATATGTTTATGTATGAAAAATTGCTATAGTTAATGGTAATTACCAAGATAAATATTATTAGCCTAAGGCCCGGTCTTATAAACGTAAAAATAATCATCAATTAACTACTTCAGAAGTAAATTTAATCGTCAATTAAAATCATCTTGAGTATTATAAACCAATTCTATGTGTAAATTAACTAAATGGAGATTTATTTTTTGTGATCTTAATTTTAGTTGTGAATTACGGACTTTTGTGCTTGTTGCTAAGTAATAATTTTTGTAAATTGATTCTTAACCTTTTTTTGACATTATAAACTGTCATTTTATTCGCTAGATAAATTTTGCTTTGAATTTCCTTTTTAAAATGACACATGTCAAAAAGATAAATTCTATAATTATTTATTATTTATTCTAATACTGATGTTACTAAAATGTTTAATAATTCTAAAGCAATATAACAATAAATAGATCTATATGATTTATTTTCAGAATACAAATATCCTATATTTAAATTTATAAGCTTTCAAAATTTGTTATATATTTTATCTTTGATAGAAACCTACCTATTTATTTTGAATTTTTTGTACTATTTAGATGTAATTCACAAATAAATGTTACTGATTATTAATTTAAATCTTTCATTAAATTTTAATATCACGTATTTTCGACAGTTAGTTTAATGACAGATTTACTAGCTTACTTAATTTTAAAATGCCTTTATAAGACCGAAATCTCCAATTAAACTAGTTTAGTTCTTAAGTAAAATTTAATCATAGATTATTTTAAGTTATAATAAAAAAGTTGGTTATGAAACTGAAATCTTCAAGTTTAGTTGCTAACTAAATTTTAATCAAAGATTAAATAGTTTTATAAAATCGGGCCTTAGTCTGAAAATATGACTAACTAAATATAATATTAACATTTTCTTTCGAATCACTTGGATTGTAAATAACTTTTTATTAATAAATGAAAAAATAACATTAATTTATTGTTTACATAAAAGTTATTTAATTATTATTTCAAAAGATATAGCAACAATTTTGATTTCTAAATGGGGCATCTGAAAATAATACAAAATTAATAAATAAAAAACTGAATATTTTGAATAATTTATACAAATCTATTTTAAAACATTGTATCCACATTAATGTTGCAGTTAAAGCTAAATTAGCAAACCACATCAAAAATCCTTTTATGCTTATTGTCGACAAAGTTGCTGCTGCAGCAGCAATACTTTGATTTGTTTCAATCTAAATTAAAAATTAATTTATTAAGCAAATATATATATAATATAAAAAAGTGCAACTTACACATGCCATATAATCCCGCATAAATATAATTGCAACGACTAATTCATAAGTACACATTACAAGAGAGGATAATATCCAATAAAATGAACGTTCCCGTAATAATTTTGGCATATTCCAATGTCTTAATTCTAAATATTATTAAAAACAAAAACTTTTAAGAAATAAATATTTTATTTCATTTTATATAAAAACCTTTTAATAAAAGCGATGAAGCCAAAATCAAATTACTTGACAACCCTAAATATATCAAATTTAGGACAAGAACTAAATTGGCAGAAATACGAGCACATGATTTATCTAGAAAAAAAAGGAAATCCTAAGCTTGGAAATATATAAATGAATTAACATTACATGTAAGATTCCTGTTGAAATATATTTGAGTAAAACTATATCCATATGGAGTTACTAAGTTTTCTGTGTTAATTTTGTACGGTGCTCCCATTATATAATATATAATACCAAATAAACATAACAATATCCAAATAGCTCCTTGAAACTATTTATATAATCATTTATATATAGTTAAAAAATATATATTTTACAAAACTTACAATAGAAAGCAATGAACCAAATATTGCTGTTATTCTATATAATGAATATTTTCCGCGTATTTGTGCACCCGAAGAAGTCTTTCCATTTACTAATCCCATTTTTAATATTATTATTCTACTCAAAGAAAATATTCTACTGACACATATATGAAATGTCGATAAATAAATAAAGACAAAAAGCACTGCCTTCTCTTTCGAATTATATCTAATGTAAATTATAATTAAAATGTTTATTTTTATTTATTTAGTAAGTTAACTTATGTCAGATTTATTCAGACTTCACTGACAAAATATTTATATGAAAATATAATAAATTTATATAACATACAAGCTTAATTAAAATACACAAGAAAATAGATCAAAAATGTCTTTATTCTTACAGAAATAATAAAATATGTATAAATAAACAGTTTCTTTTTTATGTGAATTTAATTTTTTTTCGTCGAAGTAATATACCTATATCTTGATATGTACGTCTATGAAAATTAAAAATAAATTCATGAATACAGTTGTAACGATACAAATAAAAATAAAATTCGTTAATGTTTATATCAAAGTATTAAATGACAGCATTTTCAACAATCCGTTTCGGTTTTCTCGATGTTCAATTTCTCGTTGACGCACTGTCAACTGTTAGATGTTCTTTCGCGTGGAAATGTGCAAAGTGCACCGTCTTCACGTCAAGATAATTTATCTACAGAAGAGTGCACTGGCATTTCGCGAAATCTCTTGCGCATTTCATCGCTATGAGAAAAATGCATTTTTAAAGTTTTACTGTGAAACTTTTATAAAATAGGTACTATCTGATTATGTTTTAATGTATGTATNATTCTTAAATTTTTGTTGATTATTATTTATTTAAATCAACAAACATTAAAATTTGAGTTCACGGATTAGGGGTATTCTAGTTCAAATAATTGTTCTGTTAGGGTCTTTTTTCATTTTCGAGAAAAATAATTATAGGCCATTTCTCCGGTGTTATTATAGCTAGATAACGCTGAATTATTTAAAAATATAATGAATGAAATTGTAACACCACAAGATATTTCAAACAATAATCTTTATCATAATAGCTTCAAAAAAAGGAAAATATTATGCCTAAAGTATATATAATTCTTAATTTTATATTGATTTATGCTTATAATTTTTTTATTATGATTGTCATAGCACAAAAAAATGCTTATAATTGTAGATAATATTATTATCTACAAAACAGCCTTTTACAAAATTATTTAAAACAGTTATAGTTTCTAAGATAATCTAAAATACTGATAACACCCTTATTTTCAATATGACGCCAAATAGGCATTATTCCCACCCTGAAAACTCAAACTTAAACTTATATATATATATTTACTATAATTGTTACAAAGAAAAGAAAATTATAGATAATATTGTTATCTAGTTTTCAAGATAATGTAAAAAAATTATTGCACCCTTATTTTTAATATTGCGCCAAATAGGCATCGCCCCGCACCCCGAAAACTCAATTTTAAACTGAGGAGTAAGACTTTAATATAATAAAAAAATAAAATTGCTGCCTACCCAAAATGCACGTTTGACCTTTTTTTTGCTTATTTTACTGGACTATATATTAAGATCATTTAAAATGTAATATTAGATGGACTGGCTTTTATTGTATTCATTTGTTTAATATAAATTGCCAGTATTTTTATTTTAGATTTAAAACTGCCCTTCAAAAATAGTAACAAAACTAATAATTTTATTAAGTGGAATACAGTGATTTCAAGTTAAATAAATTTTTAATATTATTGCTTGAAATGATGTTATTCAAGAATAAAAATATTTTATTATGAGTAATAATGTGTATATGTTTAGTTAATTAAACTTTTCTAGTAAGAAAAACAAGTGTATTTTCATTTAAAATTATTTATTTTTTCAAATGAATTTTTAAATTATTTTATTTTATGATGAACGTTTATCGTTAGAATAAAATCGAAATATTTTGAAAGCATTGTTATTTTTCGTGTTATATCATGTTAAATAATATGAACAATGTGGAATTTTTATTTTTATAAAAATAAAAGGTCACAAACAATTACAAACAAATCAATCATTTAAACTATAAAAATACTGTTTACATTTACTTTCATAAAAATGGAATGTAAATATGATTTTATTTCAATGTTGTTTTATTGAATGGTATAATGAATAGTTCTTGAGCAATATTATTACGTTTAAATGGATCACATAAAATTCTAGTTATGCTATAAAGATTCAATTACACTTTTTGGTAACAATTGTGCTTCATATTTTATTATTTTTCACAAAATATATAAGTACAGTTAATTTATTTAGAATATACTTCTATTCAAGATTTGTTCTTACTTGAAAAATTTTTTTTGTACTCATGCATTGAAAAGTGTTGATTTGCGTTACCTTAACAGCATCCGAAACTTTTATTTTCCGCATTGTAACCAAATTATCGTACGGGAAATTTCGCGAAAAGCACTTCTATTTCTAAGGTGTCTATTAAAAAACTGTATTTATATGAAAAAAAAAGTATAGTTTTTCACACTTTACTTTTCCTAATAATAATTATAAAAAGTGGTAAATTATTAAATGAAATTTAATTTTTAAGTATAAATTTTGTGCATTTCATTAACACAGTTGGCAACAAATTCTGCTTGATTTGACAGCTGTAACCTATGAAACGTCAAACATAACCATTAAAAATAATATAAATAATTAATTAATCATTTTAAACTTTTCGTACAAAAAATATTGTACTTACTTCTTGCGTGAACTTGGTTCCCGGAATCGTTCTATGGCGACACTCGCAAGCTCGTGCCGCCAAACAATTATCCGCGAACCAGTCGTTCCCGCACTTGGTATGTAAATAACTATTTTATTTGGAAAGCAAGAAATTAATCAATAATAAAATATGATTGTTTTAAATTATATGAAACCATCAATTGCATTATTTATAACATTTATTTTTAAATAATTCAAACAATATATTGTTTAACCATTAAAGTTTGTTAAGGCAAAACTTAATTCGATGTA
Source organism: Pogonus chalceus (assembly GCA_002278615.1). NCBI lineage: Eukaryota > Metazoa > Arthropoda > Insecta > Coleoptera > Carabidae > Pogonus > Pogonus chalceus. Next base: position 6,979,356 of record CM008233.1, on the reverse strand, counting down.
TAATAATTGTATATATAATTAAGACTATGATTTAAGGAATAAATGGATAGTGAAATAAATACTATTTTATTATAATTTATATTTCAATAGAAAACAAATATGGAAGTTACACATATTTATCGTTTTCAAATGGATTTAATAAAAGCCTAGTTATAGATTGAGATTAATGTTTTTCATTTTATTTACTTCCATTATTATAAAATTGCTTGCCTTGTTTACAAAAGATATTACACAGTTTTAACAATAAACTCTGTTAATATAAAGTTTCTGTATATTTCTGTAAACTTTATTTGTGGCGTAAATTGATAAAATCCATTTACTGCTTTAATATTTTGTTGTTGGGTATTATTTCTTTTTAATGGGAATACTATTATGATTAATAATAGCGATAAGCATTTCTATTTAATGGGTTAATATGTATTTACAGATTAAAAACTACATTAAAATGTTGAACGATAGTGTAGTTTTATATATATTGTACAACGATGTCAATTGTCCTTCCGCGTGAATACAATTTCCCGGCTCGTATACGACGTTGGCCACGGTCTCTTGACCACGCGTGTCTTGTCGAGTCCTCAGCAACGATATAACAGCCCCAGTGAGATCAATGTAAATCCTTAAAGTCATTTATTTTTTCGCTTCGTTTCAAAAATAGACATAAAGAAATCATGTCTTTATAATGCTACCAGTGCTTTCTTGTCCTCTGTACTGGCCATCATCTAATTGGACACTAACAATTTTTAAAAATGAACCTTCTTTACTTAAATTACTTTGAAGTTAAAGATTTATTTAAAAATAGACAATTTCAATTGAGTTAATAAAAAACTGTTTTAATATTTTAGAAAATATAATATTAAAATTATATATTTTATAATGAATCATTATGAAAATTATATGGCACTAAATTGTTAATTATTTAAATCCCTGTGAGTTTTGATAACAAAATCTTGGGTTTTATCTAACAACAACAAAATAACAGAGATTACTACATCTGAAGTACAACGTAGAAATATACATTTTAAAATTTTATACGTAAACTAGCAATTAAATTTTCCAGCAAGCAACCTTGACTGACATCAACTGAGTTGTAAAAACTGAAATCAAATTAAAAGTTGTTGATTATTTATGGGTAGGTCCGGTCGCATTTCTAATCCTATTTATCTTAATTTAGCAAGGCCGTCTCTGTTCACCATCCGACCAAAAAGAAAACAAACTACAACTGTGATTACGTACTAAAACAATGGCAAACACGAACGTGCGACGAATTTCACTGTCGAAACAAAAGATTTACGCTGTGTTTTTTGTTTCGTTTTTCTTTTGGTTACGTCGTGTTTCGGTTCTTGATGGTTTGTGACTCTTGTATGGAATAGATTGAATATGTGAAGTGGACTACAATCACCTGCAGATAATCTCACTTAAAAAAAAAACTATCTTTAATTTATTTATTATTCATGAAACAGTATTAGAAATGCTTGCTTGACTATATTATTTATAGTATTTATCAATATATTTTAATAAGAAAAAAGTACATTTCAAAGTTATCAGAAAAAAAAATCATTCCCAAATAGTTTGAAATACGTTGGCAAGAGGGTCCTTTGCGTATACAGCACACTTCTATAAGTCTACTTTATTACCAACCATCGCACGCATCTCATTCTCGTCGCACACATGTTCCCAGTTGCAAAATATAAGTTTCCAAAGCATGTCTACCGTGTTTCCAACATGCAACAACCATTTCCTTCCCTACTTGATTTATAAATCAATTTATTGATATTACTTATTTTCAGGAAAACTGCTACAACAAATATTTAAGTTTCTTGTTGACGGAATTAAAAATACATTAAATTAAAAAAAAAAAAAAAAAA
>CM008233.1:6932650-6977424 GCA_002278615.1 Pogonus chalceus | reverse complement strand
AGTGAGATAGGAATATTAGTTTCGCCGTGACATTATATTGATACTATATATCAATTGTAGTTAAACTGAACACAACTGATTTTTTAATATCTTTTTTTTATATAAATTAAACGAACTTTATTTTAAAATAAAAAAAATCATTTGTCGTTATTTGCTATTCTTAGTGAGCTATTCAATCTAATCTAAGTATTTTTAATTTCGTTTTTGTAAATGAATGCCCTATTTTATTTCTATACTCCTGTGCAGGGCATATTTTGTTTGGTTATGTAATATACTAACAGAGCAATTATATGTCAGATTGACTTGTGAAAGTAATAAATTTGTAGGTAACGACAGTGGTATTAATTTTTGACTAAACATTTCCATTAAGATTGTAAATAAGTAACATTTTATAAAAATTTGGACAGCAAGCGTTTTTTCTACTTTGTCGTTCTAGAGCGGCAAAGTACCATTTTGCGCACACAAAAGAGGGCACAAAACGCCTACTTTGTACAGCGACTGTAGAAAAATTAATTTTAATTTGATTTATTAATAAACTAACCATTATACATGAAATGTTCAAATAAATGAATGAGCATTGAACTTGATGACTTACTAATTAATGTATGTTAATTACTAACTAATTATTTCACACTCTATATCAAAGTTTAAATTAAACGTATTCTAATTAGGCGTCACATATGCATTTGTTCTTTCCTTTGTTTGCAGTTATATAAACCAATACAATACTATGTAAATTGTGCACATAAGATATATTGCTTTTATGTTTTTATAATTGCATTCTTAATTATTCAGTTTCATTATAAATTATTCCAATATTTTTATCGCAAGGAATTTCTAATCAAAAAATATATTAGAAAACAAGCAATTCAAGTAGTCTATGTAGCAAAGATAATTGAAAAAAAAAAAAATCTAAGTTGTAGTTGTAAAAGACATAAAATTAATGCTGTTACGTTTGCTTTCAGATTCGTACGGTCTGACGTTGATCGAGGTTCGAATCCCGAACCACATGGTCCGTGACCAAAGTGCTCGTCTTGAGTGCCATTTTGATCTGGACGGCGAGGCGCTCTACTCTGTCAAATGGTACAAGGATGGAAACGAATTCTACCGATTTGTTCCAAGAGATATGCCTCCTGTTCAAGTATTCCCGCTGCCAGGAGTCACTGTCGATGTAAGACACGTTATATTCTTTTTTTAAATTTTCTGTGATTTGCTTAAAATATCTAAGAACAATTTGCATGAAAAACATATGTACGAAATGATTTCACCAATGATCATTTTATGCAATTTCACTTTTTATTTTTGTTATGGTTTTGTCAGGTAGTGAGATATGAATGATTGTACAACATACGAATAAAGATAGGTGCTTTATTTGATATCTCGATTTGTCATCTGCTTCAGAAAGATGTGAAAGACAAAAAAATTGTGACGTATTGCAAGTGATTGCAACCTTTCACGGATTTCATTTGTTTTATATAAATTGCAGATTTAGCAAAAAATATCTTTTTTTCTAACATAAACAACAAACTTAGTATATATCTATTAAAGTTTTAGAATATTTATTTAAAAAAAAAAACATTTCTTAAAGATTCTTTTCTTTTCAATAGGTAATCTACAACTTTTTTATGAAGGCAATAACACAGCAAAACAAAAAAAAACAAAAATCATATTAAAAATATGTTTATTTAATTTAAAATACATAAATAAATTATTATTATCAAAATATTAAATGTTTTATAAAAAATATTTCAATTTATTTGCGATGAGTTTATAAATTCTTTCATGAACCACTTCTCATTCAAAAATCTCAGACATTTTCCTTTATAGTATATACTTTCTATAATATAAAGCTGTCTTCTTCAGATTGTTTAATTATAAACTCTCGAAACGAAATTTCCTTTAAAAATAAATTAAAATCTAAAGTAATGGTTACGTATAACCCTTCTTCGTAGAAATTCATGAACATTTATTAAACCAAATTGTGATTGAAAATGGAGCAGCAGATGATTACCGCAAAGTTCCTTATGTAAGGGAATTCTCGTTAGTCGAGCAGATTAAGATTTTCTTTAAAAATAAAGTGATTGCGGGCTTGAATTTTCAGATCGACATAACTGTAATACGAATTTCAGAATTATCATTTTTTTTCTTTTCTTAAATTTATTCTATTTACATATTATGATGTGTACTTTAAATGTTTCAGTTAAATATTATTAAAACTACTTTTGACTAATTATCTTTTCTTTTTTTATTTAATATTAAATACGGAATTTATTTTAGTAATAAATTTTCATCTAAATTTTAAAACAGAAATCAAAAATGTAAATACAGAAAAATGTGTTGGAATGAAATCGATATTTTAAATGTCGTCTTTTAAATCTGAAATAGTAATTCCAGTGTGCTACAGGTTAACTCATAACCCTGACTTGGTTTTACATTTGCCTGCGTCTCTTTGACCATTATCCGTCGTTTTGAAGGAGAAACGACCGAGTTCCTTCAAGCATTAAAAATAATCTCTTATAATTCAGGGTAAAGCGGATCTTTTGCCTGCCCATCTCAACTTCATTAAGTGCTGAAATATGAAGGTGATTGCTTATCGTTTACGGAACACGTAAACTATGTGAAATGTCTGTCGTTTTCATAAGACGACATTTCCCTTAACCTCAAATGAAAATTCTTTTAAGGAGATTTACCTTGTTCGCGTTTTTATTAACTAGAATTAGGTTATGAAAGATTATTAATGGCATGATTTTAATTTCTATGTAATATCTTCTAATTTTGACAAATATTGATTAAGAAGCTATTAATGAAATTAATTAATTTATTATCTCTTCTTTGAAAAATTTACAAAGCTTAATAATGTATATTTTAATGTTTATGTACATTTTCAGTCTGTAAATAAAACATTGTTTGTTTATTAAGCTGAGTGGAGAAATTTTCTATTAAATATTTTGTGAACTCACTATAAAATTTTCCAGAAGAAATTTGGTGGCAGCGCAAACATTTATTTTATAATTATGAATGGATATTCCGTGAATTGATTGAATATTTTCTATACAATTTTATACATAAATAATAAAAAATACTTTCTTTTAAATTAAAAATAATTCATCAAATAATTTACTGAAAATATGTGATATAATTATATACAATAAATTATTTTCAAATATTTTTCATTAGATTAACTTAAAGTAATATCACAGTAAAGAAAAACCAGTAGCGACACTCTTATTTCTATCCTTCTCCCATTTACCAAATCAAATGGTTTGTCATATTCACCAAAACACTGAATAAGAGCTGCGCAGGTAACGCTGGTACGAGTAGCTGTTACACTGTTTTAATATAAAGTTAAATATTTTACTATACACTGTCACAACCAACTACGACTCATGGTTAATGAAACTGAATTCCGAGTGTCGCAGGCCTGGTAATATCAACATAGAAATTTCATATTTAATATGTAAATACTACAAAATAATAATAGTTTAAAATGTAAACCGAAATTTAGGGTTTTTAATAATTTGACTGTGTAAGTTCGTCTAAAATTTAAACTAAATGAAATTGTGATAAAGGTTAAAAAAAAAGGTGAAGTTTTATGAAATATTTTTTTTTTCATTTATTTTTAGACCATATATTTAAGAAAATATAAAAATGAATCCTTTTTGTGTAGGATAGTTTTTGTATAAAATATCAGTAAATAAATCTTTTTGTGTGCCTGGCAAAAAGTAAAACCTCAACATGTTGGCTCATTTAAGAGAACTTTCTATTTGTAAGTTAAAAATAAATCTAGATAACGTAGCCACGATTTGAAACTTCAAAGTCCAACAGTCACCAATCAAGTACCACAAACACAAACAAGGACAAACATTTGCTCTGTTTCTCACGCAAACACACACAAGTACATATTGTGTCACATATACAAGAGGCAAATACGTGGGTGGTAATTTACTTATCCACACGGAAATCTACATTTGCTGTGGCACGTGCGAACACTGAAGCAAACAAACAAATACAACGTTAAGTGAAACATACGCGCTTTGGTTATGAACCTTACCGTATCCACTATCTGTTTACATATGAATCTGAAACGGCATTTTGTTGCTCATATATATTGGTTATGTTTTGCCAAAAAAATCTTATATATAATATTTTACTGAACGTGTTTGCCTTATAACATTTTTTACCTTTTTTATCATTTATTCAATTATTAAGGATATTTTCACCAAACAGTAAAATATTATACTTTTAAAAATTATTTAATAAAGTTTATTGTAGATCAAAAATTTACATATTTAAAAATAGTAAATCTTGAATTTAAATTACAGTCGACTTTATTTAAAGGTGCTCTGTCGGGGCAGGACCGTTTATTAAAGGTTCTCTCCCCACCATATATAAAAAAAAAAAAATCTCCTTGAGCGCTCGGGTGCGCGCGGAAACGGCAGGATTGAAGGGGAAACTAAACTCTGAATTGTGAGTGAGGGAATATTCGAGCACCTTTACGCAATGTATCCTGTAACCCTAAAACAGCGAGCACCCCCATGCAGAGCACCTTTAGAAAGAGTCGACTGTAATCCAGCAAAGAAAATGATCTATAATTTTTGACTCATTTGATTTTTATTAGCTTTTTCAGCATATGAAATTCTAAAAGTTGCTAGTAGATAGTGTTTTAATTTTTTTATTCGCTTATTTAGGAAGCAAAATATTTATATGTTTTTAATATTAAAATTTTATTAAAAATTGTAGTAAAGTTGCAAATAAATATCAATAATTTCAAAGAAAATATTTTTCAGAAGAAATGCACTTTCTTAAAATAAAATAATAGTATGTATATAAAAAATAATGTAGCTTTTACAGTTCTGGCAACATTGGCTACATTGCGTATATCGGTAGCCATTTCAATATTTCAAAAATTTATCATAACCATTAAATTTGCTATTCTCCGAAACTACCTAGCATCTTCTGCTTCCATACAACACTTGGGTATCCGAAGCGGCAAACATTTGTACAGTGCCATCTATGTACGTACCTATATAACCTTCGTTGAATTGCTCCATAGGCACCTACAACCTACCACATAGGCCCAGGACGCTCTTAGGCCATTTTAATATTTTCACTCACAAACGGGGAACGGTCTCTCGGAAATTGCGCTCTACTGCGACTGGGTCCTCGACGCGGTCAAAGGAACCCACTCAACTTTAAAGCAAGAAAGAAATTCCACACCTACATCAGTATTTTGTCTCTTTTCTTTCTGACACTTATAGACTATCTATTAATGATACTACATTTAAAGTGAATATACAAAAATAGTAATAACTGCAATAAAAACACTTTAGTCAATATATTTTAATTTTATGTGAAAACATTCTACAGTTATAAATATCCTACATGCTTTTTTATTTTTAGAACGTTATAAAATTGGAACATTCAAAAAAGGAATGCTTATAATGTCGCTTTCATATAAAAGCGTATTCGATTAAATGTCATTTATAATAAATTTTCTTATTACATCTGAGTTGTATAATAAAAGTCTATTCTTACAAATGTCCACTATTGTTACCTACAAATCTTAAGAATTGTTGTTGTAGACTTGAAATAGATAATAGTATTTTATGTTGTTTGAATTGCATTTATTAGACATACAATTTCAGGAATATTTTCCTTCTATGCAAATAACTGTCTCATAAAAGATCACATATCCATTGTAAAAGTTAATAATTATATTATTTTTTCTAATAACTAAATCATATATAATATGTGACTTAGTTTGATTGTATTAAATAATGCAATCAAAAATTTTAAAAGCATGTTCGAAATAAGTGATAAGCTTATATTTGTTATCAAATATAAAGGGTTTTATTTCATAATTAAAAAACGGTCCATTGCTTTAAGTTACTTGTAACTTAAATAATACTAATATTAAATACAGTCGAATCTTCCTAAAGGTGCTCGCTATCTTAAGGTTACAGGATACATTACGCAAAGGTGCTCGAATATTCCCTAACTCGCATTCAGGAGCGACAAATCACAATTCAGAGTTTAGTTTCCCCTTCAATCCTGCCGTTTCCACGCGCACCCGAGCGCTTAAGGAGAATTTTTTTGTTTGATATATGTTGGGGAGAGCATCTTTAAACAGCGGTCCTACCCCGACAGAGCACCTTTAAACAGAGTCGACTGTAACAATTATCGAACCAAAAATTTTATGATAAAAGAAATGATTATTATTATAATGATAAATGATAAAAATAATGGATGGTCGGAAGAAATAAGTAGTGAACATGAGGTTGTATGCGCAGTCGCATAGAAAGCGTGAGGATGGCATCACCTTGAATTTCAGTCAGTGTCTGTGTCGTCGGACGAGTTCCGGAAATTGAAAACTGGCGCGTGTAACGAGCGTACGGCTGTGAAGAAAATTCGTTAGCGACAACCTGGAGACTTCCTGTACGTTCATGAATGTGAAGTGGCCTTTTGCGAGTTGCTTGTCGGACGTCGTTTTTCCCACTTTCAGTCTTTTGTCTTCAAGTTAACCTTTTAACCGTTACATGTAGCGTTTCGTTTACGTTACCGCTGGTAACCACCAAGTTTTGTGGAGTTTAATTTAACTTGTAGACAACGATAATAATGGCAAAAGTCGTAGTTATAACTTAGATGTGAACGAAATAATGGGATACTCGCTGTTGTACTGTTATTTCAATTTCAAAATTTAAATGAGTTTTAAGGGTAGATAAAATAGTTTTCCTATTATTAATGTCTTCAGACACTCTCTGCATATTATCACTATATCAGCCATAATACCAATCTCTTCTACTTCTACTATTTAAATACTTAATGAGAATCATTACTTTACTCATTTCAATTTAAATTATATCTCTGATTTCTTGGATTAATTCTCTTGTATTAAAAACAGTCAAAATAAAATATTAACATAATTATATAATATAATCTTACATGTTTTTTCAATTTTTTTAAATAATCTCAAGGGAAATAAATACTAAAATTTTTTACATAATTTTTCATCTTTTCATTCCAAAATCAAACCAAGTAATATTTAGTAAAACCACTTCAAATTTATCGACAATATTAATTAATTTTCTATATTTTATGTAAATATATTATAAACTCCGAATTCATTTAATGAATACAGTTGAATAATTTAATACTGAATATGATTGTTTAGAATTTGATGTACATCTAATACAAAATAAATGATTATTTTGAATTCATAAATTTGCAAGTATGGAAATTTTCATGAAATTTCTACAGAGAATATTATCAATAAATAATAAATAGTTATATGAATGTTAAATATTTCATGGAATTGAAAAAAAAAGTATAATATCCAGTAGTTTCCATTTGAAATACATAAAAAATGTTTAGATGTTGTAAAAGAACAATAACAGACAGACAAATAATAACCGGAATTATGAATAATTTTGTATTATTACCCATGGAGAAGGAGAGGAAATAAAGAAAAATTAAGAGCGGCACCACGGAATCGAGCCGAACAAGATTACGAATTTACGAGAGAACTCTGTCGGCAATCACTGTGTTTTGTGTGTTTATTAAACCCGTTCCTGCACTAAGGCTGGCATGTACTACGTTGGTAGGAATGGATAAAATTTGAAAACTTAAAGCGCCTCTGGGCTTGAAAACCGTTACTGTGTCGCTGAGATTTCAACCGAGCTACTGCTGCTACGACAGATAAAGTTCAACGCAAACTATACTTCTCTCATTACATCTGATGTGCATATTATATAAAGGTACCTTATTTCAGATGATTCCGTGTACCAGAGTAGGATTCAATTCATATTATTTTAACTACTGTTTTCATCAGACAACAATTTTATTCTCAAAAGATTTCAATCTCCGAAGTATGTTACCAAAAAAGGAATCATACTAATGGAATATTTATTTATTCAAAAAAGATTTTTAGTTTACATGTTATATATTTATATTGAAAAAAAAAAGTCAAAATAAACAAAAATTTGCCAATAAATAATATAAAACTGTGGAAATCAGAGCATAAAAAAATATTACTTGCTATTAGGAAAATGGTAAAAAAAACTTTTTTATTAACTAAATTAAGAGATACAAATATTGATTTGTTATGGAACTTATTTTTTATCTTAGAAACTGTTACAAAAAACTTCTAGAAAGATATCATATTCCTAGCGAAGCGTTAAAGGTAAAAACTTGCTGAGAAGCTAAAGGTTTTAATTAATTTTTAAATGAATTTTTGCGATCAAATATTTTTAATGTTAAACTATATAAAGTACCGTTAATATTGTAAACTAAAAACCAATTAATTTCAATAACATTATTTGGGATACTTATGCTTAGTAAAATATTTGATATTCGTTGGACTAAAATTATTTGAACAAATTTTTATATTATTAAAACTGAAAATTTTTCATATTAACATGACATATATAAAGAAAAATTGATCAATATGTAAATAAATGGTGTAATAAAATTTGTCAGCTTCTATTAATTTTGTTTCAAAGAGGATGATAATTAGAAATGCTCATTGACCGAGTAATACATATATTCCAGTTGAAAAAATTATGATTACAACTCTAGTATATTTCCTTTGTAATCCTACAATGTAACTGTGTTACAAGCAGTGTTCACATTACCCTTGCCACACATCAGGACAAAACAAAACACATCTGTCCATCGTCCAATCGGGTAGCTTGGTCGGTTTATCCGCACAGGATAATGACATTTATCACGCGCGCAAAACACAATGCCTGAAATAATCCTGCGCTTTGCCTCCACCTCGCTACCCGTTATCCTTTACCGTAGTTGCTGTCTTAATGTCAAGTCCGTTCGTATATACTTGTACTATACAACTGTGGTAATCATTTTAGACTATTTATGATTTGATATCACATTGTTAATATCATTTACTATAGGAAAATACAGAAAATTTTACCGATTTCCGAATATTGCTTTTCTATTTTATATGTAAAATATGCAAAAAATTAATTCATTTCCTCAAATATGGCGGAATAAAATATAATAAATTATATATATATATATATATATATATATATATATTAAAAGGTATATAAAAAAATTGTATATTTCATTTTAAAATAATCAGAATAAAATAAACTAAAAATTGAAATTATAAAGCAAAGATTTTTACTCTTTCTAAAGGTGCTCTGCGTAAAGGTGTTCGCTGTCTTAGGGTTACAGGGTACATTGCGTAAAGGTGCTCGAATATTCCCTCACTCGCATTCACGAGCGATAAATCACAATTCAGAGTTTAGTTTCCACTTCAATCCTGTCGTTTCCGCGCGCATCCGAGCGCTCAAGGAGAATTTTTTTTAAATATATGGTGGGGAAAGCACCTTTAATAAACGGTCCTGCCCCGACAGAGAACCTTTAAACAGAGTCGACTGTATAAGTATTTTTTAATAGAGAATAGTTGAAAATATTGTGAGCGTATATTTTGAGAATGTAGAAAATATGAATTTTGATGTTGGAATGTATCATGATTGTAAATGATCTTGGGTAGCATCCGCACAGTATTCAGAAACGCGGGTCTGTATGTCGGGCTAATGTCAAACATTAAGCAAGGAGAATGAAACAGGGCTTGCGTATCAATTGGCTCTGTGGGCCCGTTGCATTATGTCAGCGAACACCGCTTGTGCCGCTTGTTTTGTTTGTTATGAGCGGCTGACGCGATGACGGCAGCATAAAAGAGAAAAGCGGCACAACAGCGCCAACAACTTAAAGATATTAGGGCCGTAACTCTCCCATAACGATGTCATGTTATCGTAATGTTTAACAAAACCCCGCCACCACCACGGCACTTTGTGATACGATGGGCCTATTTAAAAGATTTGCGGTGCTGTGCTGTACTGCTTACACTCTTTCTTTCTACTCTTACGCCTACTTTTTTTTCCTACTTTATACGTTGTGGCTGTTACAACATCGTTGTTGCCTCTTTTTTCTCCTTTCCTTTGCCTTTATTTTCTCTTACACCACGAATATAGCGAAATCATTTCTAAATTTACATGAAATATATAACGGAAGACTAGCGATAAAACTGGAGGCTCTTTCTGCAGATAATGTTACATTTAATTTTCACTACTATGAAATTTCTTTTCTTATAATCGCGCACAGAATATATTCTTTACATCACAACAACAGCTTTATATTAACAAATGATTTTCCTCAGATTCTTTTAATTACATTAGTAATTTTAAAATATTTCAACGATAAATTATAATGCTGACAGATTCACTATTAACAAGTATAAAATTAATTTTAAATAACATCATGCAAAAACATATAAATATAAATTAATTTTGTTTTAAATATAAGTGCAATATAAAATTAACAGGTATACAAAATATTTAAAAATATAGATAATTTTTTTAAGCTTATTGTTAGAATTTTGTTTAAAAACCGAGTAATAAGAGAACTGCGTTATATAAAAGCTGCACCATTATCGAAAGCGTATTATAAGAATCCATATTGTAGAAGAATTCATTGAATACAATTGTTACTTTGAAAACTTCTATGAAAATCTATTTTTAGGGTTGTGTTATTTTAATTCACTAATAAAAATACCGTGTGAATAAAGTTATAATTTATCTTTTTAAACAGAGACTCACAAAAAAAGTAATTCTAATGGAATGTTTCCGCAAAAATCTATTTTAAAAAGCTTCAATGTTATTCTAATAGCAGAATTAGATTATAAAGTATTTGTTTTATTGTTTAATTCAACTATTGCAATTGAAACACATCCTAACATTATGTATTTAACACAGTATCCGCTCCCAAGAGCATACTTTTACCTTTAATTTTTTTGTAAGTCAGCTTTGTACCTCTTATTTTATATTTTATAATTCAATTATTTATAAAAATATAATGGAATAAATAATAATGCAAATAACTTACGACTTCAATATTAAATAGAATGTATAAATAGAAAAGTTAACTGAAATAACAAATAACCATGGAATATAACCGTCAATAGTGTAAATAATTAAATATTCGCAGTGAATCTTCCAAACTATAGTCTGCTATAGGTAAAAATAGTATATTCGCAGTTGTAGCGTTGTCCGTATGTCACAGTGTGAGTTTTTATTTTCGTGGCTTTGATTTTCTGCTTCTGTGAACAAGTCTACATCAACGTTACGGGTTACCTCGGTGATTGTGGCCCATGTATGCTTCGTGAATTTCAACTCAGATGTGACTCTTGCTCGCCAATGATCAGCGACACTCAATCAGTGTTTTGACATATTAAACATGATCAAAAATATATTTGAAAATTTCATTAAATAAAAATTGTTTGTTCCTTCTAAATTTTCAATTTTTATCTATAAATAATTCTATTAAAATTATTCTTAAAGTTTAATACAGTTTAAAATGCAGCATGTTAAAAAAAAAAAAGAAAATATATGTGAATTAATGAATGTAATTTTGAAAGGAAATTCAATTAAAATACATATAAACAAACGAATATACCCAAGAAGCATCAAGATAATATTAGGAATTACATAAATATTTTATAAACACTTGTATTTGGTTGGTAGAATGAAATTTTCAAATTTATATTATATATAAGTCATTAAATTTTTAATTAATTCTTTTGTACTTTTGTGTCTTATAATTCTACTTTGTTTCATTACATTTGAGTGAATAATTAGAATTTTGTTTTATTTGTGATGAAAACTGTTAACACTGTTTTATTATTTACGAATTATTAAGTCTTTTTTCATTAAAATTACAAGAATTTTATTATTTTCTTGGAAATACTATATTTAAGTTCTTTAAATGCAAATTAATCTATTTGATGCTTAGTAGTGTAGAAAATTTAAGATGATTTCATTAAGCTTTATATTTAGTTTCATTATATTACTTATGAAGGAATATGATCATTAAAATAGGAGTTTCGCATTAATAAAATAATCGGAACTTAACCCAGATGGGAAAAAATTACAGGGCCAGCCCTGGTCCAAGCTTGTATTAAGTTTTGTGTACCTGGGCCCGAGCTTGGTTACAAGGGTGGCGCAGGTTTGATTTAAATCTGAGTTGATGTCCTCGGGCCAAGCTTGGCAAGCAGGCTCGAGCCAGTCATGGTAGGAGAGTTTTGGCCAAGCTGTATATTAACGTTCAAGCCTGGCTATAGCTTGAATCAAGCTTGATAGCCAAAACTGGATTTAAACTTATTAGGCAAGGTTTAGGCCGAGCTTGATAGCCAAAGTTTGGGCAAGGCTTGTCAAAAAAGGCTAGGTAGTTAACGACGAGGCCAGAGCTCGGGCAAGGCTTGGTATTTAACAATGGGGCCAAGACTCGCCCAGTTATGACCATTGGGAGTTTCTACCCAGGAAATGCGATTTTTTAAATTAGATTTATTATTTCTTTCATCTAAGTTGATATAAATTTTGTAAAAATATAAATCAATCATAGAAATTACTTAGAAACTACTAAAATACATTTTATATTTTCTGAACTACTTGATTTTTTGCAAAATAACTTAAAATTATTTCTTCTTGATCAAAAAACCATATTCATTTTAAGAAATTTTAATATAAATCTTTAATATGTATGCCCCAAAAAAGAATATTTTTTTTATAGTTTTGTAGTTATTATACAAGAATTTAATTAAAATGCAAAAATCTTCAACTATAAGAGTAACGTAAGAAAATTTGAATTGGTAACATTTTGAGTATCACTGTGTATTGTTATTCTCAGGTTGAGTCTCGCGGGATGTCGTCTAGCTAAACATACATAATGTTATTGTCGGACTCTTCTACAACCCGCGTCTTTCCGACCTTGAGGCGTCGGTTTTTCAGTAGCATCGTTTTTTGACACGTCGTGACGTTTTTATATCGTCGTCCACAGCCGCCTAGGATTTGACCAGATGATGAGCAAACGTGAGCGGAAACAAAAATGGTGACCTACTATTTGAAAAACTGCAACCTTTTACAACTAAATGTAGCTGTCTGTCAAAAGTCTCAAGAACACCACTATTAAAACTCTAACACTGTTGTTTTATAAAGTTTTATGGCTCGTTGTATGCTGTTAGAATTTTAACTTAATCACGGAAACTTTGACAGAGTTTTCAAACTGATTTTATAGTTCATATAAGTAATATTCGATACTTGATGTTATTTTAATGAATTTGTTTTAAAAGCTTTTAACAATTAAACTACTATATTATAGAACATATTAATTTACTCATAAAATGAGTATTTTCATTATATTATCCAAGATAAATTTGTTTTAATATAGTAGAAATAAATTATGTTATAGTTACGAGCAAATTTATTTTACTCTACATTTTATTTTTATTTTTCTTTTAAAATTATTTTAATTTTTTTTAATAATTATTTTAAATATTAAAATTGACCAAAAAAAAAAAATAGAAAATTAAATAATAATTTGAAATATTTGTGATTTCAAAATTTCAGAATTATTAATTCTTTCTCTGGAAGCTCAACAATTTTTCATACCAGCTTCATATATGTTTAATATCAAATATCTCATAACTTTATTGAAAATATTAATAAAGGCTTATTGAATAATATTTACATCAAAAATTGTTTTACGATAAATACCGTAAATAAATTAAAAGTATAAAATTTTCACCAAGTGTAAATTCATAAATAATAAAAATAATATCAGGACTATCGAGAATTGCTCGGGATTGTGGTTTACTTTTATTTTCGAAACAAAATCTTAATTATTAGGTATTTATGTCTTTTTCTAAAATTTCTTTCCACGCTAAATTGCAATAATGACATGGATTCTTTTATGGTAAAGGTACTTTATATGTGTTTGACTTCTTAATTTTGGAAAATTTAATCTGCAGGATGCAGGCTTGTCACAATTATTTTATTTCGTTGCATTAAATCTCCGATACATCCTAATTATGTAATAGCAATATAATTACACATTTAAAAAAATTTCAATTCATATTATATTAAGTATTTAAAATATTAACCGAATTTAGAAATTCCGTTGTAAATTCAAGTGCTCTTTTAGGATAACCTTTCTTCTTAATTCATAGCAATGATAGATTTCGTATTCATGCTTAATATTATCGACAATTTTTATGGAATTGCACAAGTATTTCTTTATTTTTTAACTTTTCATTCAGTTTTTAAATATTTTATTAAATATCTTTTTGGCAAATTCAATTTTTTGCATTATTTCTGTCAGTAATTCTTCATTACCTTGCATAATTCCATTGACATGCAGTTATCAAAATAAATAGAAAAACTGCAAAAGAATTACGCAATTTATAAGATAATGCTTGTTAAAGATAGCACGTAATTGTCGAACTGTCGCATAATAATAATGAACCTAACAGAATTTTAATCTGAAAACTTTTGTATATTAATAATTAACAATATTCATTTTAACTAAGCCTTATTCTCTTATTCTCAATAAAATTATTTAAAAAATGTTGTTTATTAAATTATTACATGTATGATAAATATTAATTGAAAGATACACTTCCTGTTTTAATAGACGGAAATCTATGAAGAATCTTGAAGAAAAAAAAATTAATAAGGTGACATTCTAGTTGCCGAAACATGTATATAAATAGTTAAGTTTTCTATAGTGTTCAGCGATATCTGCGTGTAAAAGGTTCCATAACACTGCGGGTCAACGGCGCTTGCATCGCAATTTGTTAAAGGGAACGACAGGCACGGACACCGCAGAGGGCTCTTTGGAGATCTAGCTTTTTCGGACCGAAAGCTTCCACTTGGTGGTGGAATTGACAGACGACCGCGTGGCCCAGACATATTGCGGTAGTGTCAGATTATAAAAGATGATCAGTAGATAGATGAAAAAGTAGAGAACTGGGCCTCACGTCTCACATACAGATATATAGTATATGTGGGTGTCAGAAAATGAACATGATAAATAAATATTATGGTTTCTTTTTCAGTTATAATATAAAAATAATTTTTTATACTTGGAGAACCATGAAATTAATTCGAGAAAATATCAACCATAATGAATGAATGAATAATAAATTATATTTGTTATAGTATGCTTAACGAAAGTGTCGATATATTTTTACTTTATACTATAAAAAATATAAACTGGCCATTAATCACAATTAATCTCACGATAACTAAACATTCCTTAAAGTAAAAATAGAAATATTATTTGTACAATAGTTTCACATGTAACAACGTTGGTTTTATAGTCGCTATTATTATTGTTAATGTTCTTTACTTGTGAATATAACAATAAAGTTAGTAATTATGTACATATATTATAGGCTGATAAACATTGAATTCGCTTTAAATACATTAAGCTTGCCTATCAACATTAGAAATCTAAACTTACTACTTTATAACTGTTTGAAATCGGAAATCAATACTTCTTTACCATTTAGATTTGTTTGCGCATTATTTATACAAAGTGATCACATATTCACTTTGCAGTTATTTTATTGTCGTTAAAATAAATGGATTATTTTTATATCTATTTTCAGGCTCATTCAACTAATAATGTGTTTCATATTTACGAAATAAAATATTTATTATCTATATTAGAAATATATAAAGTCAGTTGGTATCTAAAAATAGTAACAAATTAAAAATACATATAGAATTTTACCTACATTCCAAACCTAAATTTTCAGAGACAAGTTACAAGGAAGTTACTTATTTTATTTATATGTTACAGCTAGTTTCAAAAGCTTAAACTTATAGTAGTAGCTGCAACACAATTTAATTACTTAAAATTCATTTAAATATGTAAAAAAAGATTAGTTATTTTTTGTAATATGCAAAAAACTGACCTAATTTTTGCTATTTTTGTACAATAAATCAATAAAATATTCGATTTACTTTTTAAAATTCGTTTGATCTATGAAAATATACATTGGCAAGTATATTTTAAGCTATCGTATATTATTGAAAAATGTCAAACTAAGTTATCTCGATATATATTTCAAAACATAAATACATACATATAAAGAAGATCCGAGAATAATACAATATTAAATGTGAAGAAATATTTCTTGAGTTTCTCAAACTTACTCAAGCAATGCAATTGTAATACTATCTCTATCAAAGTCGATATCCAATCTATTTTCAATTTCTGACGGGTATGGATATCGGTGTTCACTTGACACACAACGTGTAAGAAACGATGTAAGAACAGCTTATCTCAGTGCTTAAGCGCTGCGAGGATTGGATTTCAATGTAACAGTGGAAGGTGACGATTTTAGGTCACACTATTGTCAAACAATTGAGATTGAACCGATGTAAAATAACTATTTCAAATATATTACTATTATTAGTTTTCCATACACTTTTAAATTATTTATATTTGATAGAGATTTTAGCTTGTATTTAAGGAATTTTATTCAATTGAACATTAAAATTATTATCGTTGTTATTTAAGATGAGTTGAAGCTGCTCAGTTTTATTGGTAGTTAAATATAGTACTAACCATTTGTCATTATACATCCATCTTAAATTTAGTACAAGTCTGTATTGGATATATATGAAATATGGTTGAAATCGATTTAAGTGCTTTCCAAGGAAACACATAAATTTACAAATGGACTGAGAAGCTGATAACACTTACCGACTTTTAGTATTTTGCCAATATTTAAGGTTATATTTTAATCTTCAGATACCTCTTTTATAGCTATATTACATAAAATAATTTTTTATTATTATTTTTTGTTTTCAGTTTAAACTTTTTGTTACTCTGTCAAAGTTCTAGATTCTAATTTTTAATAAATATATTAGAAATATTAGAAATATTCAATATGCATTGAATCGTAAGAAAAATAATATAATAAAAGATTGTTGAGAGAATATAACTTTAATTTATTTCTTGATTTTAATAATATTAAGAAAATTATCAATAAAAAAAACAATATAAAGAAATGAAGAACAAATTGACGTGTTGCAAAAGATGTAAGATTGTATGAGAAACATCGAAAGCTATCAAGTAATACACATTGTACAAGTTTCCGTTTTTCGAAGAAGCTCTTCAACATGAATTTATGCGTCTCCATAGAGATATTACACCGTCGATACAAATCCGAAATCAATGTTGAATGGCAAGTTGCAAACGGCCAAGATTGTACGATGTAGTTCCGGGCTGCGTCCATGTTTAACGCGTTTTCCGTTGTTTCACCAGTCGTTCAGTTTTTCATGAAGTGCTGCCGATATATCGTTGATGTTGCACGAGCCGTTGCCACGTAAATCAGAACTTACGCCATTCGCCGGAGTGCGCGAAGAGAATAAAACGCAGAATGGGGCCCTCTTTGGTGTTTTAGCACTGCTATTTTCAACAGTACAATGGATTGATTATTTTATTACTTGATCGATTTTGGTTTATAGCCAACTTCAACATATGTACTTTTTCCATACTACATATTTCTTTTATTATTTTACTTTTTTTTTCAAATAAAAACTTCACACAGGATATTAAACTTTTTTAATGCAATAAATAAAAGAAGATATTAAATTCACTTCACACATTACTTTTAATCATAAAAATTACATAAGTCATCGTTATTTTCAAATTGCTATAATACAAAATATTTTTATTCAAATTATGATAAAAATTAATATCACTCGGTTTGATTCACAAAATTGATTGTAATTTCGACTGTTAGGTCATCATCAGAAGAATAATTATTTTATTTTAGGACACAAAGCCACCGGCGTTAATTTTTATTATAATTTATCAGGTTTTACCGACAACTAACAGCAAATTCCATTATTTTTTTTTCAAAAATGTAATTAATTAAACAACACATCAGCAAGAAACGTACATTTTTTTTCATAATTGACCATAATAAATCTTAATGTATTTATAAATTTTAATAAATCTTTAAAGAAAATCAAAGTCTGATTGACATTATTTAAATTGGAGAAAAAAAATTATGTATCATAAGTATATCTTTTTTGACTTTATTTTTATAATTTAAAACTTATTTGATAACTTAAATTGACAATAAATTTTACCATCTTTTCATCCATTCTTTCAAAATTTAATACAATATAAGTTTAATTCCAATAGTATTGATGACGTTCAATAAATGAACCTATATCTTATATTCATGAAAATCTAAAATTCAAAATATCTTTAATTTCCTTTTCAAATTGCACATTAAATAAAAATAAAATAAAGTTCCACAGTTGTTTAAATATAGAAGCGAACTGAATGAACAGTCACGTTATAAGTTGAAAAAACTAAGCAAGAACTAAATCTTACATCTCGTTGCATTTCAATAATTTAATATGTATTGGAAGAAAATGGCTGCTGGGTCGTATATCACAGCAGTGCATTTAGTTCGGGTGTATTATTCCGATTTGAAAATTTATGATTTGCCGTTTAGCTGGTGAATTATAGTCAGAAGCTTCTACGCTAGCGTACTTTTTATTTTATGTTTTAACAATTTCTTCCTTGGAATAGACTATTTACATTTACTTCAGTTTTTGTTTTGAGTTTTCTACTGTTTATATAGTAAATATTAAATTTTGCTTTTATTTTGTATGAATAAAGTATTTTTTGATTGAAAAAATTCAGTTATATTGATGACGAACCATTTAAATAAATGTTAAAATTAAATTGAAGTGAATTAGTTAAATAATAATTTTTTCTTTCATGATTACACTATTTACATAAAAAATAATGTTACTTGAAGATAAAAAAACAACGCTATCATCTTTAAGACACAAAATGTTAAAAATAAACAAATTAATCTTGTTTCCAGTTGCACAATTCTACGGAGAGTCAAGTGGTTCTTTCTTCCGTAAACCTCTCGAGTAGTGGACGCTACAGATGTGAAGTATCTGGTGAGGCACCTTCATTTCAAACTGTGACACAACATGGCGATATGATTGTCGTTGGTAAGTTTTTTCTTTCTTATTTTCTCTCTCACTAACTTATTATATATTCATTTAAATAGAAGAAGTGTTTGCAGATTCACACGCAGATATTATAAATTATACTGACTTACGTAAAAGTCAAAATATAAAAGTAGTAGTAGAACCTTCTGGAAGCTAATATTCACTTAACGGTTCGGTTATAAATCACGCAGAAATGGTGAAGTTGGCTGGTAATATACGGTATGTTGTATACCATGCATATGGTCGAATGGAAGATATATAAAATTCTTCTATAGGGTGATTCTATTTTAAATTTTATTTAGTAATAAAAACACATTAAATTTATTCTTATTTCACTACGCTTTCTATATTTTTTCTTTTTTGTTGATTCTATTAAATAAATTATTAAAATTTACTTTTCAAAACAGAAATACTTATCGCTAATACATATAATCAAAATTTTCAAATTATATAAATTATTCTTTGCTTATTACCTGCAACTTTGATGTATTGATAAATTAATTGTTAGGAGAAGGGAAAATATACTAAATTATAAAATATATTTCAATTTATTAAGAGCAAGACCAATAATAGAATTAAACTTTTGGAATAAAAAATATGACTATTTAATTTTCGATAAATCTTTTCATTTAAAATTAATAAATTTGTTTAATTTTTGATCATTTTTAAATTTATTATAAAAGGCGTAAATAGTAATAATAAATTTATAGAAATACATAAGATTTTCTTTCAATATAAGAGGGAAATGGAATAAAGATGACATATTAAATATATAATGTAAATATGTAATATTTTCTATAGAGCAAATAAATCAATTTAATAGAATATTGAAAAGTATATTTTTACCATCCTGTATATATTTGCGAGTAGTGCAATATATCAGGAATATGCAGTTCTGAGGAATGAAACCATTCGGTTCGGCGATTTAAATTCATGTATGCACAGCAAGACTGGCTGTTCCGCGTCAAGTGCTTCCGTGAAACTACACTTTTAAAATATTCCCGAGCAATATTTGAGATCTACGCGTTATCGTCCTAGGAAATAAAAGATTGAATTTGTTCAAAAATACATTAAATATAGATTATTGTTTGGTATATTCAACATGATCACGTTTCTTTTTAAAATTACCTATTAAAATTAAAACATATAATTTTTTCCTATTCTAATATGAAAATTATTTATTATAGTAGTTTTGAGACGTAGATATCAACTTGAACTTGCGCCTCAATATCCCGAATTGTATTAGAAAATTAAAAATCGCATCTATTTCAAGTATAAAATTGATCAAATATCTTTCAATAAATACTAAATTTTGTATAAAAATAATGAGTCATATCCTTTTTTAATGATTCCTATGTGATATTATATGGAATATTTGATGTAAAAATGATTAATCAAAATGTAAATACTCTAAAATGGAGATTAACACAGCGCTTGCGTAGCTCATCGTCATTACCGAGTGATTCTCTCTCACCACGTCTAATCTCATGAACACGAAAACTAGGTTAACAAACTTAAAAGGCCAACAAAGCCTGCTGCAACATAAAAGGGACAAATTTGCCACGACAGTAAATGTAAGCGCACCTCGCGTCACCAAAAAGAAACCCAACCGTAGTAGAGCTTACATTTGAATTAATATGACTTTGTTATGGCTTACGTCGGAAAAAGACCTGAATTTATCACAGAATGTCAACGGTTATCTTATCGTTCGATCTTGAAATGATCACGTGACGATTACGAGAATATCACGTGTCTAGCACCTGAATATTGGATTCTGTAAAAAGTTGATTGCCATGAACAGGTAGTCTTTGCTTCCATAACGTTATGCCAAAAAATTTACCAAAGAGGAAGTCGTAATATCGATCCTTTAAAACATAAACTTATATTTGCATTCATTACAAAAATTGTGAAATACGTAAAATAACTGAAACGTAGAATTTTTACATAATTCTCGCTCAGAATAACCTTGAAAATAACGTTTATAACCCAGAAACTATAACACTAACATAGTCGCACCTTCTTAGATCCATTATCCTTCTTGATAACCTGGTGCTGGGTCTATGTTCGACAATTTCGAACGTTGTTTGTCGCGTTAAGATAACATTGTGTCGAAGATAAGTAGCAATTTCAAATGCGTAGAGTAAAAGAAGCTATTTTGTATTTTCTTTTTCTAAACAATAAATATTCTCTTTTTGTTAAAAAATTGCTATTTAAACGAAATGAATTGAATAAACTTTTCTTATGATATACAGTCGAATCTTTCTAAAGGTGCTCTACGTAAAGGTGCTCGCTATCTTAAGGTTACAGCTCGAATATTCCCTCACTCGCATTCACGAGCGACAAATCACAATTCAGAGTTTAGTTTCCCCTTCAATCCTGCCATTTCCGGGTGCACCCGAGCACTCAAGGAGAATTTTTTTTCAAATATATGGTGGGGAGAGTACCTTTAATAAACGGTCCTGCCCCGACAGAGCACTTTTAAACAGAGTTCACTGTTTTTGTTAGAAAAATATTCTTCGATAATTAAACATCAAACATTGTATAAGCTTTTCAAATGTGAAAATTGCTTGTTGAAAAATAATAAAATAATTTATAGAGTTGGTAATGACGCTATGAAATTTGACGGTAGCAATATAAATTTCGTAAAGGTGTAAAAGTGACGAAAGAAAATCAATTTCTTTCTTAATTTCCTGCTAACAAACAAAACTATAAACTTGTTTTCATCTGCAACATGTTTTACTTTCACAAACAAACAGCGCAATAAAGCCAAACGTGTAATTCAGCGCTCCAATATTCTATTGTGCGCTTGATAAAATGCGTCGTATTGTCAAAGCTGAACCGTGAATCTTTGCTTGGAGATGTCTGATGCAGAAACTAAATTACACAGTTCAAGACAGTTGGCAGGCGTGTCGCATGTACCTAGACATATACAATACAAACTGTGCCAACGTTCCAATTCCTAGATATTTTATTCTGTATGCGACTAGATGACATACTAAATTAAAATGTCTTCTTCTAAGCAATTCTTCTCTTTTAATTTAAAAACTTATTCATTTCAAATATATCTACCATTCCTAAATTAAATTTTAATTCAGCATTTAAAAGAACGTATTAAATTCGTAATAATACTGGTTTATTGCTGGTAGAAATATATTATTTATCAAATTATAAACCACTGTCCATATTAAACTTTATTTATTTCTTACGAGATTTATTTGTATAAGATTCAATCTGTTAATATAAATATTAAATACATGCATCTAGAGAATAAATAATATTCCTCTATGGTTTAATGGCATCAAACGAACAAGAAAGTTTCCGAGAGGTGTCTGCGTTTGCTAGGTACGTAGTGCACTAACGCTTGCAACTACTTACCGTATAATGCAGTCATATTTTATACATCTGCTTTGAAAATAGAGTAATGTAACAACAAACACATACTGCAGCCAGTTTGTTCTATGCATTCTGAACGAAGTGCCAACATGTCACTTGTCATTCTCTTCTGTAGAGGTGTTAAATCTTATAATGTTGCTTACTACATATTTGTATAGTTTCAAAATTACCGAGAGAATTAAATACCGCACTTTGTAAGTTCACTTAACTTGTGTTTTGTATTAATAGACTATCATATTTAGCTCAAATTATTATCTTTTAATTGATTAACTTTATTTATTAAATTTTAAATCTCCTACATTATTTATTACAACAAAGTTTGTCCTTATTAAAATGGTTATATAATAATCCTAAAGTAGTTCTATTGTGCCAAAATTTTGAACATTTTAAGTATATACGCATATACATTTTATGAGTATCTTTTTCAGGGATATATAATTTAATTTATTGCATAAAAGTTGATAACGAAGAAAAAACCATTAAAAGAATAAAATATCCTAAATCGCAACCCAGAAATCAAATTATTATTGTCTCATAATTATATCAAGTAATTATATTAAAAGTAATAAATATATAAATTTAGCAGAGCTGACTGTGCTGTAGCTTAATATTCTAACTGGAGTTTATAATTAACCAATAAATTCGTTAAGGTAATGTGCTTAAATTATATCCACTTCATTCGTTCAATATAAATGTCATTTAAATTCATTTATGTTATCGAATGAAGTACAAACTGCATTAAACTGTCGACCATTCTCATCACCGAAGCCATTTTACCGCATGGCCATCGCTACAGAATAAGAATGAAGGCCACACGAAGTGCTGAATACTGCAACCGAAAACAGACTTGAATGAAATAAGGGTTAGTGCAAGCGTGCTTGTGCTACCGCAAATGAAACTTTTCACACATAGAACACACATTCACACACGTATAAGATACAATTTATTTTTCTAAGAATTTCAACAACATTTCAATTGTTCCAATTTCATTTTCTTATCTGTTATTTAAATCATAATGACAATGAATAAAGTTTTCTGTAGAATTTAAATGAATTTTTCAAATCTATGTGTAAAATGTTTTCTTCCTCAATCTAATACATCTAAGTATGTTGCGGACACGTCTTCAATAGTCAGGAGATAATTTTATTGGAAACCAGTGAGTCCAACATTTGTTAAATTGTTTGGAAAAATAAACGTTATTCAACCTGAACGATTTTCATTGATGTATTTCTTTCTTTATTATATTTACCGATTTTATTTAAGATTAAATTTACCTTGGATTTATTTTTAAATTTAATAACATGTAGTTATTTCAGTTGAAATCTTTTATTATATATGTATATATTCATAAAAGAATTAACTTATAAAATTAAGTTTATATATTTGTAGAATATTAAAAAAGTTTAAACTAGTTGCAAATATATAAAATCTCAAACAAGTTATTAAATAATAAAATTTTTAAACATGATAAGGTTCGATAAAATAGTGACACAAAATAATATTCAAACATTTAAACCAATAGTTTTTATCTTTATTTTTTTATTTAAATATATAAAAATTATAGTCGACGAAATAGTTATTTACATACCAAGTGCGGAAACGTCTGGTTCCCGAATGAGTGTTTGGAACGATTCCGGGAACCAAGTTCACANTTAATGGTTATGTTTGACGTTTCTAAGATTACTGCTGTTATATCAGGCAGAATGTGTTTCCAACTGTGTTAATGAAATGCACTAAATTTATATTTAAAAATTAAATTTCTTTCAATAATTTACCACTTTTTATAATTATTATTAGGAAAAGTAAAATTTGAAAAATTATACTTTTTTATTATAAATACAGTTTTTTAATAGATACCTTAGAAATAGGAGTACTTTTTGCGAAATCTCCCGTACGACAATCTGGTTACAATGCGGAAAATAGAAGTTTCGGGTGTTGCTAAGGTAACGCAAATCAACACTTTTCAATGCATGAGTACAAAAAATTATTTTTAAACAATATACGGATCATATAAATAGTTATTAAAATATTTTGTGCAACCATATTGGCCTGAGAGTATAAATAACAAAGTAAACCGTAAATATAACTTGAGATAAAAGGCTATGAAGCCTAGAACCAAGGAAAACAATCCAAAGAAATTGTATTTATCTTACATTTAATACTGTGTAAACAATAAAATTACAAAACATCACGAACAATTTTCATTTCATAAATGAAATAATATTTTTGCAATAACCCTTAACTAATAGAAATTGTGTATATTAGAAAATGGTACTATTTTTCCCGCAAATATTTTAACTGAAATATCATTTTATTTCCTTTGTAAAAACAAGTGTTTCTTCATGTTTTACTATTAACTTCTGTTCGTAGTTTCTCATTTTATGCTTCATTTTTAATTCATAACAAAAATCAATAGATTATTTTGAGAAGTTTATATTTCTTGCTTGATATAACCTGAAGATATAATAATAAATAATTAAATAAAATAAAAAACACTATCTAAGTATTTTAATGCCATTACTTTAACATATATTTGATGGTTAAAACTAACTGATTTTGCACCTTTTTGAACAAAATGTTATCTTTCAATTAAAATATTACTCAAAATGAAAGTGATTATAACAGCAATTCCAATAGAATCAACAAAAAGATTCAATCGCAAACATTAAAGAAAATTAATGATTTTAAAGTTGACTTCCATCAGAAATACGTTGACCATTTCTCAATTCAAACGATATCCATAGTAAATGAAAAAGAGAATTCTTATATACACATATAAAGCGTGTTCCGTTACACTGAAAAATAAAAGAAAGGTATTGATGCAAGTGTGAACTGTGAAGCAGGCTTTATTCGCTGAAATCTCTGTTTGATTGATTACTGGGATCGTTGTGAACTGGTGCGAGGTCTTTCAATGTTCCATGTTACATGTAGACACGTAAGATTACGGTAACGATACCAAGAAGATGGATATTCGTTTACCACAAGGTGCTAAGTGAATCACTGTTCAATTCAAAAAGAATCATATGCTTTTTAGTGTTTATATAATACTTTTAAGTAACCATCATCAAGTTTTACTTCAAATTTTAAACTATAAAAAACTATTAAATATAATTTTGAACTATATTGCTTGTGAAAAAATAAATTCTGTGTAATAACATGAAATTGAAACATTTACTTAATTCGTATTGATGAGAGTTCAATATATGAACCAGTTCATGAAAGTTTTAATAATGTAAATACCAAAATAGGAATGCAAATAAAAGTCTTTGTGTCAAAAAATTGGCTGCAAATAAAAATTTACCCAAAACAATAAATAACGACAAAAACTACAACACGAAAATTAATTTTTCCGGAAAAACAAGTACTGTTAACGGACACAAAGCAAGAACAACTGAGTTTTGTTCTGTTCCATTTCATAGTAACAGGAACAAGAGAGGATGTTCGTAACTCGGACATGCTATTCATCAACATGTCCTTTTTTGTGGGCCGCACACTGACATTAATATCATTTTCAAGTACCGTATACTGCACTAGTAAACAATATGTTGCAACTCGTCTGATGTTATAGTAAAATATAAAGAAACTATATTTGATTATATGATAGTTTGATATCTATGGTTCTGTTAATATTTAAAATAACAAAATGTGTATGCGTGAATACACTGCTATAATTCTAGAGCTTGAAAATCTTAATTCCGGTTTCGGAGTTTTGTAAAAATAAAAGATACTCTATGAAGCTATATTTCCCATTCGCAAGATAATAAGTTCTTGGGCTGCCGGAATTGGTTGATGTATAAAAATATAGCTGCAAGCAACTTGAGATTTATACTTTTTTGTTGTCGCTGTTACTATTTCTTTGTATGGTTTTGTTTTCGTTTTTTGTTCTTAATTTATCTTTTATAAAAGAATTTACGTTTTAAATAATATGAACATTTAAGTAGATTTTAGAATATTAATATAGGTATTAATATATTTTATTGTAAAATAAAATCAAAATAGTTAGGAAGAAATAATGAAATTCCTCGGAAGAAAGGTTATAAATTCCATATGCATAGCACAGTGAAATTTATCCAAGTACATGTAATGAAGTGCGTTCGTAATTCAAGCAGTTAACCTCCATCTCATAGTGCACAGCACTTCTGGCAACTATTACCAGTTCGTGAAACATTCTACGCAACATTACTACGTTACATATATTTCGTAGCAACGTAACCCTTCAATCATCTTTGCTCAACAACTATTTCGGACATGATTACTTCAAAATCCACATAACTGGACCGTATATATTGTTAATAACAACTTATTTTTGTTGAAAATATGTTTTAAAATAATGAATGAATTAAAGTTGCAAATTTAAAAGTATTCT
This sequence comes from Pogonus chalceus, assembly GCA_002278615.1. Lineage (NCBI taxonomy): Eukaryota > Metazoa > Arthropoda > Insecta > Coleoptera > Carabidae > Pogonus > Pogonus chalceus. The sequence goes on along the minus strand of CM008233.1, from coordinate 6,950,808 downwards.
GAAACTATAAAAACTATTTTATTTAATGAATAGATTAAAAATCTAGAAGTATTTATTCAAAATTTAAAGTAGCTGCTCATTTTATTTATTTATACATTTTTAATTATGTGTTGCAGATATTCAGATTTATATTATTTTATAAAATTCAAAGCTTGAAGTTTTTAAGAATTACATTCTTATTTCTTTTTACTGCATTGCATAGATTCCTTTCAATAAACTCAAATCAATAAATTTTAATTTTACATAATTCTTGGCTTAAAATTTCTTATTAAAGAACGAGTATATAAAGATTTGATATAATAAAAAATGGTAATTAAATTTTGCTTAGATTGCGAAAACTAAAACTTTAATTTACATAAAGTTTTCTTTCTAGTACTTCGGAGTTTTAAAACTTAAAATATATAAAATTATTTTTTTATTGTTTATTTTTTTGATAATTACAAGTATGACTAGTATATTTCGACAACTTAGCTTATAATTAAGGATTTTCTTATTTAATTCGCTTTGGAATTCCCTGTGGGACCACCACTGTGAAAAAGAGTAGATAACCTTTAATACGAAGGGGAGCAAACGACTTGTACATAGAGTCAGCATTTAGATCTGAGTTAAAAGCGAGCTTTCACGCGTGTCTGAATATCCAACTTGGTTCAAGTTTTCCGCTGTTGTGACGTCACGTCCGGTCGACCAAGATGGCGAACAATGAAGTGAAGGACGGACTAAGGAATACAAGATCCGGCATAGTTCTCTACACTCTGAATGAGTTAAAAGTTAAGATAACCTTGGACGTGGAGGCATCTGGACTAATCCAGACTATAGTAAATGGAATGTGTAAAGTTATGCAGTTGAAACGCGAAAAGTTTGAGGACCCCTGGATTTTGCATTCAAAGCTGGGATTTTACCCGGATTTACATCTGTGCAATATATTATTTTAGTTGTTGTTAATGCTTTTGTATTTATAAATTAAATGTACACAGCAAACACATAACTATAATCTTCGCGCAAATAAAAGTCATTATCAATTTTGATGAAAACATATATTTAACTAGAATAGTTTTTATATTTTTTCTATTAATTCTAAAAAATTTTACACAAATTTTCTTTCAATATTTATATTATTTATTTTAATTTTAATACACTAAAAATACTTTTAAATGATATTTGAGAATTTCTAATTGAAAAAATAATTACTAACTAGCATCAGATACTATATTTAGATATAAAATGACTTATATTAAGAAAGGCGTGGCTTATTGAAAAAGGATCTATAATTTTGATCCTTTTTCTGAAAAAATACATTAAGAAATTATATATAATTTTACCATAATTTGCTAAAAGTAGTAATCATTTTTCATTTTCTGAAGTGATGGTAATTTTCTTGAAATACTTTTAAGAATTCAGTAGAAGTTCATATTGAATTTAATTTAAGTTTAACCTTTTTAAAAAACTAAAAAAAAATGTGCATATAAAAATAATTAATGTATGTTTACGCAAATAAAACGAATGAAAGAAAATTATGTTTAATAATTTAATTTTAATCTCCTGCAATGCACAAAGGGTTTAACGAAGAGAACAAAAAAAATAGTTTGAATTATAAAGTCGTCACTTTGATACCGAGTGGATTCCGAGGATTGTGAAGTCCGTTTCAGCCGTTTCCGGACTAACACTAAATCCGTGCGTTCCGCAAGTGTTGCCAACTTTGCTCGGTTAAAGACCCAGCGCCGACGACTCGTTCGTGCGTGTAGACACATTGATCCTCGCATGTCGGAGAAAGAATGCCACCAGGATTGGGTCACAGAATCTCACCAGACGCAAATAAGAGACGTATTCTTATTTATATTTTAGAATAAAAATATATACCCATTTGTTATTCTACTATCACAGACAAACAGAATAAACTAGGTTTGTTGATATTTAATTACAGGTTTTTTTCTTTTTTAACTTTATTATTTTAAAATAATAATTATCTTTTCATTATGAAGATATAAATTAGTTTTTGTTTATTCGTTTTAAATAAATAATAAATACATAATATTTTATCTTTTACTCAGATATTTGTTAACATATTTTTTAGATTAACTACCAAATTTTATATAAAATGTTTATTACAATTATACTATACATAATTAAAAAATTTATTTGTACAGGAATTTTAAATGCTTAGATAACAAAGAATAATTTTAAACAAGATTTTTTTTTAAATAATAAAAAAGTAAACCTGTAATCCAAAAATCTTTTTAAAATTCTAAAATGGTTAAAAACGGAGTAATATTTAAATAATCTATAAAATCGTAATATTTAATCGACCTATTTTAAATAATCTTACTTATTTGATTAATTTTGTCTAATAAATTATCGAAAATTTATTAGTATGAGTTAAAATATAATTGTTAGTCCTAAATTAATTTAAGTTTTCGTTGATATTTGCATCATAAAATTCTGGTTAAGTACGGTTCTGGTTGGAACTCTCTTCGGCGACAATCACGTCTCTATCCATGTTAGGTGGGGCTAAGCGGACGCAAGAGCCTTGCGTCCGCCACAAGTCGGACAGAAAATGGAACTTTCAGTTGACTGGCCGCTGTAATCCCCTTCAGCCTGTAATCTTTTAATATATTGCGCCCTACAACGCGACCCACCGCGGTAGAAGCTAGTGGTTACCAGAGAACCTACACGGATCTTCGAAACATCGAAGGAGTTTTCACTTAACCATGTTTCCATAATACATTAAATGTTTTTATAATTTGAATAAGAATATATTATTAAAATTATCAGAATTAATTGGTTTTGAAATATATTTATATCAGTGAGTACTTAGAGAGCAATAAATTAAATCATCTTATATTTTACAACATCATTTTATTACAAATTGGATTTAACTTTCACAAGTGTACCTTTACATAATTAAAATATAATCGGATATTAACTAATCAATTAATTGGATTGCTTTTACATACACTCAACTGTCTATTAACAATTTTATTGCATGCATGATTAGTAAATAAACAAAATACTACAGAGTAACACTGTAATTTTAGTGACCTACTAAATCGAGGATAATTATTTAAATACCAAAAATATATTGTAGAGAGGAATTAATATGGTAATCAAAAGTCAGTCTACGCGTACACCATTGAAAGCCCGACAATTGGAAGGGTTACCGGCAACTATACCAATGGCAACCGGTATCCGCATTCGACGTCCGCGCCAACCAAAATGCGGGGTTAAGCGCTACGTTGAGATTCGGTTTCCGATCGAAGAGCGGCCTAAGCCGTGGACATACTGCAGCAATTTGTCGCACGGGCTGGATTTGTGTATCTATTATTGTTATTTGTGTGCACAATCGACCGATACTAACTTGTAGAACGATCTCTTATAGAAATAAATTGCTCAGCATTTTACTTTCAGCTTTTTATATCAAATATTAATATTATTATTTAATTGACAAAGCAATAAATTTCTTATATGCATGTTTATTCAAAAATGAAAAATTGTTTAAAATTAAATTTGTCTAACAAACGCTATACATGAGTTTCATATGTTCTATAGCAATTAAAAATATTTTTGGATATTTCTACTGAACATAATTGTTCACAAGACTTTATAATACTTAAATAATCCTCAATGCAAGTGATTAAGAATTATAAAATTAATACATCTACATAAATCAAAATATATTTCAATGAATATAAAGCGCAGCTAATTGAATTTACCTAAAATTTTCCAGAAAAATATCGAAACATTAATAATTAAATAAATAAACAAAACAAAAATTCTAAAAGCAATAAAATCCCAATACATCCCCGAAATCAGATTAATAGAAACAATTATAGCAATTATAAAGGAGGAGTTTGAAAAGGCAAAATTAATAACATAGATTAACTTGGTTACACCACGTAGAATAAATTTTGAAACATGCGATTATTTTATCATATATGAAATTGTTTATTCGGAAGAGTAAAATTGAAATAACACGATGTTAGCATTCAATTTTATTGTTGCTGATAGTCATGTTTATTTGTGATGTGCTAGAAGGCTAGAAAGCTATTGCTATGTAAAACATACATGCAATTTTTGTTAGTTTATACTCTGAAAATGTTTTATAACAATTAATTCATAAATAATTCAACAATAATTCAGTCATTCTATTTTATTATTATTGTAGATTGCAACTTTAATTTACACTGTTTAAATTTTTTGTAAAATTACAATTTTTTCTCAAAACAAAAGATGAGTAAAATTACAAATTAGTGTATATTAATACGAAATTAAAATACAATTTAATTAATTTTCCAATACATGTGAGGAAACCTATTGAAATGAGTTGATGTTTTACAATCTTTATGTAAAAACGGTATACACATTGTAATTTCACTAAAAAATTTATTGATGTCAAATAAAAAGTTTCTCAGATGTACAAACATTACTTGTAATTTAATATGCTTGAATTTTTTTAGAAAATCAGGAACTAATATTGTAATTTATTTTACAATTAATTCATTGTAAATTTCAACATTTTTAAATTAATTAAAGAACCATATTTGAAAGTAATTAAACTAATAGAACCTCAAATGCTTTGTAAATTTACATTACATTGCTCTTATATTACAAAACTTATTGGGTATGAACCGTATTGTAAAATTACTTCTAGTTATAAAAAAAAACTGAATCATATTCAAATTTGAATGAGTTATTAATTCAATTTAATGCAAAATTTATTTTTGCGATAGTAGAATGAAATAATATAAAATTATTTTGAAAACCGTTACAGTTTTAGGCATTATATAGATCACTAATTATTATTCAAAACCTCATTTATTTTGCTGATATACATAGAAATATATTTCGTAAGTGACTTAAACGAAACTATATTCTTCCGAAAAAATATTTATCTTCTGTCGACAAATTCAACCAAACAAAAATTTATCACTTTCTATCTAGAAAGAAATAAATAACTTTAATCATATAAAGAGAATATAAGAAACATTTTTATCATTCTAACTAACTCTATTTTAAAAACTTACATAAAATTTTTCTTTGTATTTCTATTAAAACACTAACAACGCATCTAATCATAAAAACTTAATTTATATGTATGGATGTATGTAAGAACAGAGTTCTGTTTTGTCTTTATTCCGTACAATTTAACAACAAACAGTTTTAAACAACTATATTTTCACTATTATGTAATGACAGTATTAAATTTTAGTTCGTTCCATTCGAAAAAATTTATGTTTTCATATGATAAAAAAGTTTTACCCTAACTGTACTATTTGTTACTATAGTGTACCTTTTATCTTTAATCATGAGTCATAACCACAAAGTCAAGATAATTTCAAAACTATATATTTAAAAATAATAGCACATAGAAATTGTTTAAAATTTATGTAAAGAATATATACATACTTAAAAAGTCAAGTATTAGAAATGAATAAAAAGAAAAACCATGATGAAAAATTTAAAAAAAAACATCAAACAGTGAAAAGTTCCCCTTGCGCTTGTCTGAAAAACAAAACATCATCCGACATATTATAAATCAGGCTTTTCAGCCATCGCAGTTAAAAGCGGCTTGTTAGCAAGGCCATCAGTCACTGTGGCGCATCTTTACTCGGTACGAAAACGCGTCGTGTCGCATCGCATTTACGTGTATAAACGCGACTGGTGATATTATCATCGTTCTCATTAATCGGACGCGCTAAGAGCGTCCTGCGGCTGTCGTATTACCCTAACGGAAGAAATGAAGTTCAAACAGCGTGGTGATATTTCAAAAAGTCATCGCTAGCAAAAACAAAACAGTGTATAATTGCCGAAAGGGGAATGCCCACTGTCTTACAGTAATCCGCATGGATTAACTAAGGATTTGTTGCTAACTCGTATTTTTCACTTTTCTCACTTTTTCAAGCACATGCCTATAGTTAAACATACTTTTTATGTTATATTTTTATTTTTCACTTCTTATAAGCATTAAATACTTTGAATATTTTATTTTTAAATCGTTTTAAATACTTAAAACTATTTTTTTTTTTTTCATTAAATTATGTTTCTATAAACGATAAAAGGTTGATACATAAAAGCCTTGATTTTTTTTAACTTTACCATTTAAATTGAATTCCTAATTATTTCATTATCTATAATATAAAAAACTTATATTGGCATGTATTACCATTTCTTAATGCGATTAATTGTGATATTTTTGAATTTTAAATTATTTTGTTAAAAAAAGCTGATCTACTCATTTTATAATTAAGTTTCTTTCTAAAATAACATGACCATTAATTTTTTAATACATCTTATATATTTAAGGTTTAAATACTCTCAGTTTTGTTGTCTAAATAATACAATTAAGATAACCATAAAGATAACCTATTTTAATAAAGTTAAAAGCAAAAAGTGAGTACTCGATACTTTTTTCCATCTATGATTATTAGCAATGAGAACAATTTCTTCAACTCGGTTAAACATTCAACCGAATCGTTTAATGCGGTTATATGTAAGAGTCTAAAAGCATTTGTGGTACAGTTTGAGTTGCAGCAACATTGCATTTAGTACACAATGGTATCCTGTCTCTTCAACTAATGAACATTATTTATTATTTACCGCAAACAAAGGAAAATGGAGGAAAGCAAACTTTTGTACAGTAAACAAAAGAAAGAACTATGTGAGCTTCCCACTTTATGTTTTCTGATCTTTTGACCTCTTAGATCATACAAACATGCGCTTTTCTTTCCTTTTTAAATAATTATCTTACAATATTATATTTCATTTTTTATAATATATTTTTTGTCATTATTTACCAACATTCTTTTGTATAATACCACGATTTCAACAACTATATTCTTTTTGGACATTTTCAAACACAATTGAGCTTATTTTTAGAAACGTCAGATATAAATATACAACTTATTATAAAAATGGTATCCTAGAAACTGAAAATATAATCAGTTTTTCTTTTTCAAAACAAAGATGTGATTCCCTTGCAGATACTTCTTGAAAAAGGTTTTTTTCAACTTGATTATCTAACTATCATCAAAATATTTATATTTATCATACTGGTAAACTTTTGTAATAAAGTTTTCCTATCTTACTTATTTTTCTAATCGTCTAATAGATTCGTTTTCTAATTCTTTTGAAGTGTTTTATATTTGTTGTTAAATTATTTATATTGTACAATAGTTGTTGTGAATAAAAATTGTATATGCATGCTCCAAATAAGCGAATATCAATTAATAAATAGTCAAAGAAAATTTAAGTAAACGTACGAAATGAATCTAGTTGTGAATTCAATCTCTGTACTTAATTTACTTTGCCTTTTCGGAGAGGTATAGGTACTTGCCTTATATTCAAGTAGTCGAGTGGTTTTTCGGCCACTAACTTTTATCTTTTTCAAGAAGTTTACTTGAAGAAGTGCGTGGATCAACTAACACAAGATCAGTTCAGGGAGTTTTGCTATCTTTTGTGGATTAAATGGAATAAAAATCGGTAATACTTTTAGCTTCTCATTCCGGTAAGAAAAGATTTTTTATTCTTTCTAGCGCAATTCTTTATAGAGTTGACAACTTTTGTTTGTTACTTAAATAAATGGACTTTTTAATATACTATAATAGCACATAAACACATTTTTATACATGTTTTAGTATTTATTCTAAAAAAGTATCTTAATCTTAATATTATAGTTTTAAAAGGTACACAATTCTTGTAAGTGATAATCGTATAAGAATAAAAGTTTATTAAAAGAGCTTCAAGTAAATATTTTATTATTTTTAAATATATTGTATTAAAAGTGATAAATTTCAAATTTAATGAAGTATCATAAATATAGCATACATGAAAAACAAGTAGCATATATTAATGATAATAAATTCAAGACAGAAACATAATACAAAGCATTATTTATCAAAAGCAGTATAATCCAGATAGTGAAAAAAAGAAGAGAGACAAAGGAAAACGTTGCAAAACAAAATTATTTATGAATGGAAAAACAAAAAGTTCCCAACATCGCTGCTCACGTCTCAATCTTTGCAAGAGCGCTTGAACCATTTACGTCAAATATCCACTGTAGTTTATGAGCGACACGCGGGCGAATCTCTGCGCACATGGCTTAAGCAAAAATTGGCTTCTGTAAAAAATACGCCAAAATTTGTTCCTAGAAACTATCTCATTACTAACGTTGGTGTCACTGTTAAATGGCCGCACTGCTGTGAAAAGAGGACAGATATAGTAGCAAGTGATAAATTTTAGAAAAAAATCGATTTTTTAATAACGCAAAAAATGTGGGAGCAGTTGCTCGTTCTACTATAGTAATATTGGCTGCGCGTCCTGGTTTATATATCACCTGCACTGAACACTGAACACTGAACACTTTCCTGGCAATTTTATTATTGCTAAATACAAGCGAAAATGTATGAACGCTATTTCTGCTCGCTACTACACTACTGCTCCAGTATTTAATTAGAAAGATTTATTATTCTAGAAAAGTGTTTTATGTTTTGGATAAACTTTACATTTATAATTGAAAATTATTGTTCTACTCACTTTTATTATGATTACAACATTCTCTATCTTCAAAATTTAGAAAGTCTTTTAATAAAAGATAAATTTTATCACAATTTGATTAACAATGATTTATTCATTATCAGCATTATAGTCTGTATTTTCACTTACAATGAACTATTGTACATAATATTACTTAATAACATTTTCCTCATTTACCTACGCCTACCAGTAAATAATAAATTTTCGTGTCTACAAACTTTAATAATCTGATAATGTAAGGACAAAGTTACACATATAAATAAATATTACTCTACTTTTAATTAGAGACTTGCGTTTTTAATGACATCTTGCTTTACTTATCTGGAAATTTAAACAAAATTTGTTTTAAATTTAAAGTAGATTGCGTTGGCACTCGTTGGAACATGATTGTTTAATGGCTGTTATGCCATCATCAGAATACGATGATGGCATAACAGCCGAAATACGTATCAATAATGAAATTAATTTTAATTGGACTTAACCGAGTGTTTTTATTTAAATTTAAAATTTGTTTTATTTATTACATATAACTAACAAGTGCCAGAATCTAAATTATTGTATTCTTTTTTCTCATGTTTACATATAAAATTATATCCAAACAAAGGAAAATAGAACAGGATATCTTGGTTAAATGTTTTAAACTTGACATTAAACATCTTATTCATTCATCATGGCCTGCTGTTTACAATTAAAAAAAAAGCAACTCATATATAATCTAATATAAATAAAATATTAGGCATGTAAATATTATACTTATACTGATAAATTAATTAAAATAACTTTATCGTTTATTTGAAGTGTAATGATTGATATATGAACCTGTTGATAGAATTAAACAAACTCTGTCCATATATCGTATATATTTACATGATGTTTGTGTACAAACTATTAAGTTCCAAATGACATCAAAATTGTACGTAATTAATTTAAATAGTCTGATATATTAAGCTCTTTGAGCTTAAACAGTATTTTAATGACAACCATATAAACTAATTTGCTTTTTGGTTTCAAAATTGTAGTTTTACAAATAAATACTAACCAACCTATATTTAACTTTGTAAAATAAACTCTATTTTCTCATAATTAAATAAAAACATCATGAAAATATATTTACATGTATATATCTTCGGTTTGATTTTAAATATTTCTTATAAAAAAAATAAAAACATATGAAAATAATTTCAACAAACCAATATTTTTGCTCGACTGCATATATTATGGAATTTAATTAACAATTTAGGAATAAAGTTTTAAGTTGCATGTGACGCAAAGAAGAATACAAGAGGAATCAATATTGTTATGCAAAATAGCGGTATAAAGTAAACAATATTTCGTCCAGTTTTGAAATTATGCAAAAATATAAATTTGGATATCGTCTCGGTGTAGTATGAATACCAAACCATAGCATAAACATCATGCATATATTCTAGTAGAAAAACACAACCGTGAATGAACAACGTCGTACAAAAGAAACAAAAACAACACCAACAACAACACCATCGAAGGCCTCATAGTAACATCGAAGCTATCAATTTCAGTAAAAATTGAATCCATCACGTCTTGGGAATGATCTTTTAATGCTCCCTGTTTTCTTTGGCAATTTGCGCGCACGATACCACATAGCGTTACTGTAGTGTAGTAGTCGTGAATAAAGACGGGAAAATAAAAACAAGCCACTGAAAGATCAGAAAATTTATGATCCAACCAGGGACATTTTGAAAACCGCAAATGGAGACACGATTATTTGGTGATTTCGAGAAACGTAAAACTTTTAATAAGCTATGAAAGGAGATATATTACTCTCTAAAAGATTCGTATGAATTTATTTGTGGCTTATATTAAGATCTTTTGACAGACGTAAATTTTACAACCGGTTTTTTATTACATATTTTAAATATTTACAACAAATATTTTTTCATTGTATTTTAACCTATAATAACTTAAAATAGTATACAAGGTTTTCAACCTTATGGTAATGATTTATTAAATTTATTTAAAATAAGTTTATTGGAAATGTCAATAAAATTCAATAATTTTTAATATTAATATATAAATATTTAATTTACAATAAAAAACCAGATACAATAAGCTTAAATATATGTATTTTATAAATTAATATCTCTATAAATTTGAATATATATGATTTTATTATAAAATTTATTTATGAGAAAAATAAAAAATATATTTTAATGAACAATATGACATAAACATAGGATAATACTGTACTTTTGTTGAATAAAAGATAAAAGCTAAATTAAAATTTTATTTTGCAACATTGAGCATATGTTATCCCAATTTTTGGTAAAATCAGATTATATGGACTAAATACTAAATGCATTGACGTTGCAATTTGATTTTATCTGTTTCGGCATTTATTTACTGATTCAAAAACCTCTATATCTGAACGGAACACTCTGATTGTATTTCAAATAGATCAATAAATGTACACCACAGAAAAAGCAAATAAAAATTCTATTATTTTGACCAACACCTATCACAGATTTCATGAAAAATGTTTGCAAGCAAAACTAGAAATTTCTTGATAAATATTTTTTATATCTATTTATGAAAGTTTTACTATCAATATATTATTTCAAGATATTTTATGATTTGAATTTAAGTTAATGACTTATAAATATGTAAGAAAACCATTCAGTTTTATTATTTATTTTAAATAACTTTCTGAGAATTAAAATATCATTAGTTACAGTTAAAAGAAAAATAGCATTTAGTTTAAAATTTGAAATAACGTCGAAGAAAAATACAGAAGTTTCATTTCTGATTATATAACAATTAATCTATGATTGTGTTTGTACCAGTAAACAGTAATTCATTTAAAATTGCACGAATCCGATTGTTGGAACACATGTGCGATTGAATTTTCCCAGCTTACAGAACCGGTTTGAGGGGTTATCTGGTTGTCGAAACATAGAATGAATTTTAATTTTGCATGATAACATATTGTTTTTCAGTTCAGCAAGCATACTGTTTCATCAGTAAATATTATTTTTGTTTTTAAAATTTTTGGTTTTGGATATGCATGTTACATTTTGTTTGTACATACATATATTCTATTTATTATTTTGTTATTGTGAAAATTGTTTTGTATATTTTTGCCATAGTCAACATTTCATTTTATATTTGAATTCTTATTAAATAAATTCAGTTCTTCTTGAAAATATATAGAAACCTTTTATAAAATATTTATTAACAAAATTTTTTTACTTTTCATTGTAAATGTATCTTATTTTGAAATATTTTAGTTTTTTTTTTTGTTTTGTTTTTTCAAATTACAACAAAATTTATTTAAAATCNTATTATTTTTAATGGTTATGTTTGACGTTTCATAGGTTATTCCTGTCAAATCAGGCAGAATGTGTTGCCAAGTATGTTAATGAAATGCACTAAATTTATACTGAAAAATTAAATTTCATTCAATAATTTATCACTTTTTATAATTATTATTAGGAAAAGTAAAGTTTGAAAAACTATACTTTTTATTATAAATACAGTTTTTTTAATAGATATCTTAGAAATAGGAGTGCTTTTTGCGAAATTTCCCGTACGCTAATCTGGTTACAATGCGGAAAATAGAAGTTTCGGATGTTGCTTAGGTAACACAAATCAACACTTTTCAATATATGAGTACAAAAAATAATTTTACATACACTGGAAGTAGATGTTTGATAAATTGAGTTTGATTACATAAATGTAGAATTAGGTAAAAGTCTTTGAAGATATAAAATAAATAGCATAAATATTCATAGATAATTTATGTAGGTTACGGTTGTGCATATATAATTTTATTATTGCAATATTTCTCATTTACAAGCAGAGAAAAGAATGAATACATAAAGAGTTTTCATTTAAACGAAAAGATAAACTATTCCATACAATGTTAGTAGTCTCGTTAGCAAGTCTAAACACAAATTGTTTACCCAGCATGCATCGTATTACCAAAATAAATAAGAAACCACAATACCCTTTCCATAAACCCATTTTAAGCGCAATTTCCGCAAAAGCACACCTCGTAATTTGCCCACATTGCAGGGTGCACATCGTACAGCGACCATCCAGCATCGCGACGCGCTTATACTTTCATACTTTCATTGGACGCATTTAATTCCATGCTGTTGCGGTGACGCTGATTTCTCTATTTGTCTAACTCGTTTAATGTTCTTTACGGATTCCATTAAACCGAACGTGAATACCAAATTCCCGGTGTGGTTTCTGCTACCGCTGTTCTGAGCAATGTGTCACCGCCTACTTTACCGCTTTTAGATCAGTTTGTGGTTTTGCTATCTTTCTCCTGTTGCATATTTCTGCAAGTAATGTTCTTTTATTTATTTTATTTCTTTTATATTCACATTACATTACAATACTAAAAAGAAACCAAATCTACACTTTTATTTATTAAATTTGTACTGAATCTTTTTCGAATAAAATTCTATTACCGATTTCTCATGTTTATAAATTATATTTTCCAATAACAATTAAAACTGATACGAAGAAAAATTGAACATTCACGAATGTCTATACAATGTAAATGATTATAAAAATTATTATTATAATTTTATTAATTGTTAGATAGCATTTCTAGATCTTTTTAAATGACATGTATTAAAGAAATTTTTCATATAATATTTAATTATAATTTATGATTATGAAAAAAAAATTTCAGTATTAGCGAATTAAAATTGGAAAATTTTTTCGACATATTTATTGAGTTGTTCAACTATTGCTCTTTCTTTTTAACATTCATTCAGTTTTTGAACCTATTATCATAAAGATTTTTGTTTGAAATTATTTCTTGTGGCAATTCAATTTATTTCAATACATTTTCCATTGCTTAGTTATAATTTCACTGTAACGCTGTATGTAAAATCCGTAGAAAAGTTTTGGAATTATTTTTTCCTAAAATACCCTGAGAAATATTCCAAAAAATATTAGGAAAATATAACAGTTGTTTGTACTGGTAAAACATCTGACAAGAAGTCAAAGAAGCAATTTACAACAATAAACCAAATAAACCCCATCAAAGCTGACCAAAGCAACGTCTCAATTTATCAACAGAATCCATCTTTTTTCCAAAGCTACACAATTCCGACACTATTTTCCCATCACTTCCACATAATACAAGAGAAATCGAAACGAACTTAATCAAGTCCAATGTCGCCCTGGTTACACTCGTCTTTGTTCGTGGCTCCTCGTAACCTACCGGCGATCCTTTGCTTTCCTTGGGTCCAGTCTACGATGAGTGATGTTCTTTTAAAGTGGCCACTGTGCTCAATAAGCGCTGAGCACTCAATATCGAAGTGGAACCCGGCGGTTCTAGATACTGCGACCAGGTAATATTGTCAGCAGTTTTTTCTAAAACATTGCCGATGGAAATACCGCGGATGTCACTTTCTTTGACAAATGTGACCAGGGGAAAACTAAAAGGAAACTTTACTATTCAATGAAGATTTATTTTTTATGGTTCATTGACAAAAAATTCAATAATTTTATTATTTTTTAAGCATCAATTATTTTACAATGAAATTTATTATGTCTGCTTATCTAACGAAAATTCTAGAACATTAATTATCTGAAATAATAACGTAGGCAGTTTAATTTACAAAGAAAAAATGTTGTTTTTTATCGAATTTAAAAAATGAAAGTATCGTAATAATGTTAATAATGTAGAAAAGCTTATATCAAATTGAACATAAAAAACTTCATAAAATAATCTCACAGACAAAGTGAATTAACACGAATAAAATGATGCTTTTGGTAGCACATAGCGTGTTATAATTTTATTAGAGGAAATCGATTTCTGCTCGTTATGATCTCTCGTCTGTAGCAAATGACTGCGAATAGAACTACACGACAACTTCAATTATATTTGTATCATATCAACAAATTGGATTATTGCATTTGTTATTATCCACATGTGAGTCATATTGACAAATATTAAACCTGTTAACGGGCTCTGTCAAATCATTATTTACTGATGTACTTTTACAATTTTTGATATTTTTTATTTTTGGTTTTTTCCTAAAGCTGCTATTGTTGCTTTTTTGACTATTGTGTTGACGGAATGACATATTTTTATGAAGCATTAAATTTACGTTTGGTGTATGTTTATGCATTTTTTTATGACACGTAAAGCTTTTCATTGTATCATGCCTAATGAAGCTAATAAACGTGTGATGCTCGGGTATAAAAATGACGCATATTGTTTTAATTAAATTTGTCTATAAAAAAAAAAAACAAAATGTTTGTTTACAAAATTTGATTTAAATTAAAATACGAAATCTTTATTAAATTTCTAGGAAATTATTTGTAATATGATCTTAAATTATCCAATTTTATAAAACAATTTTCTGATTTGTATCATAATAGTTCACAAGATTTTTTAATATCATTATCAATTGTTTATATACAATTAAACTTTATTTTCTTTTAAATCTATCTCATTCTCAGTCGTGTGAGCTTTAACTATCACAGTGCAAATTTGAAACTGAATAAATTGTGTTATTAAGAAAATCTTTGATAATTTCGTATTTCTGTTATATATTCTATAAATGACAAGTTATCAAAACTATCTTTCAGAATGGAATCGTTACCATTTAAGCTATATTCATTGTATAAAATCTACGCGATCCAAATGAAAAACACGGGCGACAAAAAAGAGCAACTTGATCAGTGGTAAACGGACAAACCTTCAGCTAATACTCTCGAGCGTAATTCGGTTAGCATTAGAGCGATGGGTTGGCATAGTATTGCGGAATGAGAAAGAAGAAAAGACGCAAACACCGAATGGGCAGCAACGTAGAAGAGTTGAAATCGCACGAAAACAAATGATTTACAAACAACGATGCTGCAAACTGCTTTAACGCCCGCCAGCGTATAAACAAATGAAATTGAAATGAGAAACTGGGACGATGTTACGTTGTGTTGCGTGCCGTTTTGTCGTTATTTCTTTACATTGCCAATTTAATAATATATTGTTTGTATATTTATTCCGTCAATTATACTCTGCAATTTCTGTAAAAAAATGAAACATTTTTAACATTATAAAAATATATTTTCTGTGTTACACTGAATTTTATATTGGCTGAAATATTCATGCAAATAAATGTATACTTATAAAACATAAAAATAAATCTAAATAAGCTTCTTTTTATGTAAAAACTGTTTACTTGTATTTTATTTATTTGCATTAGAAAAAAACTAATAAATGAAATGAGTTAAATATTATAATATATAATTTGAATGAAATTTAGAGTTAATTAAAAGATTTTTCGACGTCGTTATGGAAATCATGAAATGTCTAAGCTTAATGTCAATGGTAACTAGGCAAAGAGATGGCTCGCGCGTTTGGTCATGTTTTTGTTGGTGTTACGAACCGCGCGTGTTTTGTTCACCCATTTCCGGTTCAGTACTTGCAATTTATTGCGATTGTAGCAACGCCAGCGTCGGTCCAGCGTCGCATTCATTTACGTCACAGTTGCTGCGAGAAAAGAGAAAAGGACGCGCCGCGAATTGAACTTAGTATACGTACGTTGTCCTGTATCTATCGCATTTCTATTTCTTCTTCTCTTAGTGTTGCAGTAACAGAGACACACTTGGCTTAATAAGTTTTACCGTCCAGCGCGCTTGCTTGCTCGTTTTTCTACTGTAATTGGAAGTGTGTAAATGCAGTTTTGTGCCCGCCATGTTTTATCTGATAACAAGAAATAAGTGATATTTTTATACCATGTCTGTACTAAGCTACGAAACTAGAATTTAAAAACTTTGATGTACCTAATTCGATTTGACATTCATGCCACATATTTATCAATTATAATTCTTTTTAATTCCACTCATTTTACAGGTACTTTCAGTAACAGTAAAACTAACACTTGTTTTAAATAATAAAAACTTTTAAAAAATACATCTTTTTTCTTTAAAAAATTAATTATACATTTTTATCTAATTCTATTTTAAATTGATTTATTTATGAAACTTTTTTGATGCTTGGTGTACACACTTTTAAAAATATAAAAATATTATCTATAATATAAGAGTTCTTATGAATACCATATCCATATAAAAAATTGATTTAATTTTAATATATTTAATATTTTATTTTATTCTGTTTTCTTCTACATTAATATTCAATAAAGCAACATGAACATTTCCAACAAACAAATAAGCTTCAGGCCATAGAATGTCATCTTTGTTTTTTCGAATAATTTAATAGAGATAAAAATGTCATTTCGCTTATAAAATAATATTTTTTATTGCAGTCAAAAATATAAAATTCAGTAAACAAATAAATATATTTTAAATTATAATTAACTACATTTTTATCCAAATCATTTATAAATACATTAGATTGTTATATTGTTTTCGATATTTTAAAACATAAATAAATAAATGAATTTCTTCTTGCAGCTTTACCAGACGAAGGGCCAAGAATATCTGGAGGTAAACCACGTTACCAAATTGGGGACACAGTCCGGGTGAATTGTACTTCAGGTCGATCAAAACCTGCAGCTCAATTAGCGTGGTTTATAAATGGAGACCCGGTAAGATTGTTGAATGTAAAATAGATTGTAATATAAATAATTATTTAACGTTAATTAGAAAAACCTTTTAAACTGAAATTAAAACATGTTATTAAAATTATAATTATGATTTCATGCAAACAATATTCTGACCAGTTTCGTTTTTAATATATAACCAAGTTTAATATATTATCCGATATTGTTTCGTAGGTCACAACGACCTTTATGTGACATTTCTGAAATATGACGTCACTTACAACCCTAATACATTACAAAAAAAAAACTACCAAGAATGTTCGTTTTCGTTCAAAGATTCTGGTCACTGATAAAATTAGATTGTATATTATACAGTTATTAATATTTTATTCTATTTTTAAAATTCACTACAATTTTTTTTTGTTTTCAATTTAATTATAGATGCGACACATTAATTATAATCAGATTTAATTTATTTAAATACATCAGGCAATTAAAAATGTTTTTGAATAATTATTCAAAATGGAATCGAAAATGTGTATTACTAAAATATACCTACATTTTAGCTTATCACTAAAACTTGAGTAATACATAGATCTTATGAAATGTATTATGTACTATGCTTCTAAAATTATAAGAAATTAAAGATTCCTGGTCGCTTTTTTTTTATAAAATCTCTTGCTTAAATACAGTGGACCCCCGGTAATCCGACAAACATTTTGCAGGGCAGTGTCGGACTATCGAATTTGTCGGATTATAGAGTACTGCCTTAGACCCCCTACAGTCCGGATTTTTTTTACAAGAGTACCTTCTAATTCGACAAATTACAGATCCATTGATAAGATTCTATATGTTATAGGTATACATATACATATGTAGTCTGAAGTACAAATCATATTTCATTATTTATGTCAAATTTAGTAAATTAAACAACACAATAGAGAGCTTACGTTTTATTATAAAATTAACGTCATTAATGCTATAGAACTTACAAAAAAATATGCAATAACTTTACTTTAGGAAATAATTGTGTACAAACAAATGTACATACCAAAATTATCAAAAATTATGAATCAATCAATTTAAGAAGCATGAAAATATTCATCAATTTTTTTTTTTTTT
>CM008233.1:6897855-6908161 GCA_002278615.1 Pogonus chalceus | reverse complement strand
TCGGATCGAAATATCCTTTTGCACAAATATTCTACATAAATCAAACTTTCAAAATATGCAAAAAAAAAATCGATTGTTTGAAATTTTGAAACCAGAACCTCCCCTTAACTTTTTGGTTCAATTTTATCTTACAGTTTAAATGAGCTATATGGAGACATCTATGTTAGAAACGCAAAACTAATTGCAGTATTATGTAACGTTGTTACAGTTTCTTTCTTTAAACAATAGTTACTTCTGTAACGAAGAAATTAAATGATAATTTAATTGTGAGAATGTAATTTTTATTTGAGGAATTAATGTATATTACTTTTGAGATGTGTGCAAAACTTTTCTCGCAACCATCAGTTAAAATCAATTTAATCAATTTGAAATTTGATTTTATATCATTTTTAAACTAGAAATCAATAGATTATTTAGACTTTTAAATTATTATTATGTTATTACGACGAAAAATTGTTTATAATATGAAGAATAGAATTTGTACGATTAATATTTCAATCTTTATAATATGTATATAATTTATACTTTGGAGATTTATTAAAATCTATTGCAAATGAAACCGTAAATCATTTAAAAAAATTCAAATCAATTCCACACACTTATTTAATAGCAACACAATGTCCCTGACATAGACAATTTATTTTTTAACTAAGGAACTAAGTTCAAAATATTAATAAGGAAAAAAGGTGACACATTATAAATCGAAGACAAGGTATATAAAGTCGATTTGACACTCATTCGTGAAAATATTGCATATTAAATATCCTAAGTAAAAGTATATTTATAAGTATTAATATAAATTAAACACTTCGTTAAGTTTCACATTATTTCAACGAAATTTTTAACCTTTCGGTCATCATCAGGAATATTATAACATTAATATAAAAATTATTGTTTTTATTTTATTTTTATAAATTATTGAACGTCCCTCATTTAATGCGTACAACAATAAGACATAAAAAAGACTAAACAATTTTAAATTGTTAGCCATAGAATAAAATTTAGAAAAAGCTTTAAATTAAACGCTGCGATAGGCAAATTAGCTAGTAAAAAATAGCGATAATATGTTTATTAACTGTTGAAATAGTTATATTTATATTTTCATACAACATATGAAAATTTCACTATTTTCTTAAGTGATTCAATAATTTTAAAATTTGAACAAATATTATTTTTAAATATGTAACTTTAAACTTGAGATTATTCATGAATAAAATATTTTTTCGTATTAATATTAAATAATTAATTAATTTTGGCACAGCATATCATTTTATAAACTAACAAAAAATATTAAATCGACTCAAAACCTATAATACAAAATTTCGAATTCTAGAGACTGAAGATAATGGAACGCATTTACACCCAAATCATGATTCACTGTATTGAAACATATTTAATAGCTTATGTTATTTATTATTTAAATTGTCTGATGATGACATAAACAGCTACGGAAACATTTTTTATACGAATATATAATACTGAATCAGATATGCTTATATTTTAAACTATAACAATTTCATTTTTTAATATTTATATTATTATAATAAATATTTCAAGATGTATTGGAAACAATAAGTAGAAAATAAATTGAATATTGTTTAATTATAATCTACAATTACATAATTTTTCAAATAAACAATTTAAGGATAATATAAATAAGAAATTAAAAAGAAACAACATATTTTAGTTTAAAAAGCACCACTGATAATTATAAAATACATTTAATATTGAAGAAAAATTAATTTAAGTTTCTTCAAATACTTTTGAAAAGAAATACTGGTAAAATAGTTTTTAAAATTTGTTTAGAATTTGACATAATCATATCCCAAATATAACTAATAAAACCGGTTATTTTTGAAATAAGCGAAGAACTTATATTCGTATCTGGGTTTTCCTCGTCTGTAATATCATCAGATCTTCTTCCATTAGATGCGCCCATTATATCTGAAAAAATACTTCTTGGTATTCTGTATAGGCTTGGGAAGGCTTGTCTATTTAATTTATTCATTATTTTACCAGTAACATAAGAAGATAATTGTTGTGGATTGAAATTACTGATTGGTACATTTCGGTAATAATTTTGTCTGACGGGGACTCTGTATACAAATCGTTCGTAATTTGAAACATATGCTAAAGATAATTTCTGAAACAATAAATTCAAAATATATTACAAATTAATCTGATTAAATACTTGTAATAAACTTTTTATTAAAAACAAATAACTTACCAAACATATCAATAAAACAGAAATTGTAAACAGAACCTTCATTTTGAGAAAATTGAGAATGTTATGTTACAAACAACCTTTTTATAATAAAGAAGTTTTCTAACACCAGTTATTTTAAAACAAACAAATATATTGTTAAATAATAGAGAACAAAAATAACTTTTTATTACTTCTTATGCTTTTTTTATTCTTTTTTTCTTTAAATTAAAGTCATAATTACTTCATATGATTGAAAATTTACGTAAAAGAAAATATTAATTAATATTGATTTTGTAATTAACTTTTATGCATAACAACAGTTTTCTTAAGAATTTTTCATGAAAAACCAATAAAAAGCGTTACTTTTCTTTGCATAGTGTGAAATCTGTATTAATGGTATTTTTGGTATTATGTTTTGTCGTATTTTTCTATTTTTATGCAAATGGCTTAAAGTAAACCAATTATTATAAATTTTTATGTCTATTTCTTTTCATAGCGTTATATTTTTTTAAATGATATTCAATTATAATTAATTTTTTTTGTTATTTTCTTGTTAATAATGGATTAGAAGAAAATTATTGGTGTGATTTCTCTTAAAAATAAATAATATAAATATAACTTTATTTACCTAATACAAAAATTATTAAATTTCCTTTTTATATTTTTTTTAAATTCTTCAAATTTAAAAAAGAAGTAAAATTATTTAATAATTCTTTAATAATATATACGTATAAGATTTAACATAAATAAACCATAATATAAAGAAGGTACTAGTGCTGTTAAAAACCGTCGAAACTAGTAACCGGTTAACTGTTATCGCAAACCGCGGTTAGCCGATTATTCGGTTAACAGTAAAAACCGACAAAAACCGGTTATTCGACTTATCAAAATCTTATCACTTATCCCCAAAACCAGTTAATTATAGAAATATCATTAGAGAAACCTAAAATGATCCTTCCTCAACTTTTATGTGTTTGAAAAATAAATTATTGTTCTTATTTCACAAATTTCAGGGTAAAACAAATGTTCAATACAACAAAACTTTAACGATATCTTTCTCATTCCACTGTACAGGAAATGCTTTCATTTTATTTGCTCTTGAAATAACTTATTTAAGTATTTGTTGGCACACCGATTTTTCATTTATTAAAAACCGCTGAAAGCGAGAAATCGGTTAATCGGTTAACCGGTTTAAATTTTTAAATACATAAATATTGTCCTAAATAATAACAACAATGATAAAATCAAATAACTAAATTATGATTTAATAGCTAAATATAGACAATATGCGGATGTTGAAATATCCGGTAGGTAAGTATTAAAATTATAGTAGATATAATAATAATTTAACTTTAATAATGAAATCAAACAATAAATAATATCATTCTCTATCAGTTGTACATTGCTATTTAAATTTTTAGGTAATTTAAAATAAACATATATTTTATTTAGCAAAGTTTTATGAAACATAGAAGATTAACAAATTAATTAAATATGTTGGTAAAAAGTATTTGGTTAATTGTTTCATTTTATTTTTCATTTATAAATGGAGTAAGTACATTGATTAAAAAATTGAAATAATTTTTACTTGTAAATTAAACTCGATGTTCAAAGAAAATTGCTTAAGTCATAAATAACTACAATATTTTAAAAAATTATTTAAGAAATTTTAAATTAATACTTTTTTTAATGTTTTCTTAAAGTATTTCAATTCACACATCTTTTGTATTTCAATAACGTTTAAATTAATAAAACAATAGGCAAATAATAATAACATATTGTTGTTTCAGTTTTCTTATATAATTTATTTTTATTGCATGTTCATTTTTCATTAATTATTTTAACATATTTCATTTAAAACTATCAGCAAAATTTTTCGTTTTATAGAATTATTTAAAAAGTTTTATAATATTGCTGTCCGAAACTTCAAAACTTAAAATTTATTTATATATATATAATTTATGGCAATATCTGTCTTTAATTAAAATATAATTTAAAATTCAATTTTGACAATATTTTAAATCGGAATAACTCACTAACTATCTATATTCAAAAAATAGTGTAGAAATATTTTTTTTAGCAGATCCAATGCTTTAAAAATTTTATAGTAGATATTTTTATATTAAAAAAAGACTCACAGTTTAAGATATTTTTTTGAAAAACGTTTCTTGCACCTTTAATCTTGAATTTAAAAAAAAAAATTAGCACAGTATGGATTAGTGGGAACTTTTGATAATTCATTTAAAATAATGATTAAGAAGTTGACACAAATTTTGAGCTTCAACCGAGCTATATATTTCAGTTATACAAATAAATTAAACTTGTGAAAAAAAAAAAAATTGGATTTGCTGTTATTTTTTAATTATTAGAATATTTTTTGTTTTTAATTTTGCAATGACGGTAAATAAAAATAGTCAACGAAATTAAATAATTATTTCTTTAATACCATTTTGGAAGATAATTCGTATCATTAATACGAATTTTATCTTTTTATGACTGTAAAATAAATAAAAATTGTATATATTTTCTTATAAAGTTGTTATAAAATAATTAAAATTTTATACCAAAAATATAAACTATTTGATGTTCATCATTAAATATTAAAATTCAAATAATTATTTGTTATTAATTTTTATATTACGCATTTTATTTCATTTTATATTTAACATATATAATTTAATTTAAACTGTTTTAATAAATGCTTAATTTTATTAACAATTGTATATTTCAGTTATTTAACATATTGATTCAAATCTAAATAATTTAATGTCTATAATATAAAGTACATGGAATTTGATAAAATTCCTTTTACCATCATAGCTGTACATTTATATTAGTGATTGCTATACGTCTGCGACCATGTTTATGTGCCAAAATTATAACCGTATTATTCAAATAATTTTAAGACCTATAGTATAAATTATTTCTTATAATATCAAATTTTCTTAGGAAAACCATCCATTTTTGATAGATCCAAGTAAAATATCCTACGAAGATTTAAATTATGTAGAAGCAAATATGACTTTAAGAAGAACAAACCAAACAGAATTAGGAATATCAGCTTATTGCGTTGCATTTATTCAAAATAATAACAATGCGGAAGTAAATGTATAAATACAATAATAAGAACAGAAAATAATTACTTATTTTTAAGATTGTTATCCAATTGAAATCATTTTATCAACATAATAATGAAATAATTAATAATGTTTCGAGCAACAAAACTTGTATGTATTATGAAAATGAACATAAAAGGTTTATAAATGAATTAAAAGATAAGAAATATTTTCCTCGATGTTGTCCGATTGTACCTGTAAGTATAATTATCTAATCTTTTATAATGTTGCATTATTAAATCAGCATTTGAATTATTATAAATTTAATGGGTATAATTAAAATTTAAAAATTTTCTAATTTTATTAATTTCAGGGGCTTTATTATGTGAAAAAGTTCGTTTATAACAATTTCGAAATACGTTCAGATCTTTGGAATAAAATCACCGAAGAAATTGATAGTTTTATCAACCAAAGCCTTTCTATGTATTGCAAAAATTTCGAAAATATAAATAATTTAGAAGAAATATGAAAATTATGATTAACCTACATAAATTATATTACAGTTATTTGTAATTATATTATATCATCATTATTTAATCTTGATATGAAATAAAACTTTGGTTAATTACATGAATTTGATATAATTTTATCATTAACATAATTTCATTTATTTGGAACATTGTCATAATATAATTAACTTTATATAAAACTATTTGAATAGAAATACCAATAGTATTAATAAAAATATTCAAGTTATAAATTATTTGTTTTAAAATGAAAAGAGAAATGCAGGTAACAACACATTGGAATAAAATGAAAAACTTATTAATAAGATGGCTAACATGGTATCCAAAAACATTTTCTGAATGTCAAATGGCATTTGCAATGTCTGTATTAGCTTTTGGACTTTTAACTTATGAAGGTGTTTTAAAAGATAATAAACCGTTAACTCTAAAACCTAGAAGATGGAGGATACTACCAATGATCTCCTTTGTTGGTATTATAATTTTAATATACTTTTATAAAATTAAAGTTTTCTTATAAAGAGTTACCAAATCTTTTAATAAATTTATATTAATTTCTTCATTCAATATCATGACTAACAAATTTCTAAAACTAACATAGATATAAAATTTTTCTTGCAGGATTATTCTTTATAATAACAACCTTTTTATATTTGAAATTTAAGAGACTGGATCCAGAAGATAAAGTTGCCTATTATTCGATAATATTTTTATATTCTTTAAATTTTGTGGTAGCAATGACGTCAATGATTTTATATAATTATAATAGTGAAAGTTATATCAAATTGGGATCATATAATCAATATTTAACTGATGAAATGAATAAAATAGGAATGAACATATCTTTTAAATACGTATTTTACTTTATTCTATCATCTATTGCAATGTTCGTAGTTTCAGCATTTATCATATTTGTTTTCAATGGATTCGGTATATTCTTAGATTGTTGTGCTTTGTTCTATCCATACGGAATAAGAATGTGTGTAATGTTTCAAAGTGCTGGCAATATAATGTTCTTTTATACACAATTCACACGTTTAAAAAAATATGCATCAAATTTAGAAAAATATTCTTATTTTACTAAAAGTGATAATGATGAATCCACAGAAGTTGTTAAAAATATTATAAAATTTTATGAACGTGTAGTTGATTTAACTAATAGAATTGACGGAATGTATGGAGTTATAATATTTATTAATCTATTTGCAAATACAATTGAGGTAGTTTTTATTGCCATGGTATTATTACTTGGAGGAATACAAGGCGTTAATTTTATGGTTATTATTATGATATATATTTGTGGAAATATATTTTATGCATCAATGTATTTTTTTACTGACGAAATGAAAAAACTTGTAAGTTTTATTGAAAATGTATACTTATTAGTTTTTACTATAATTTTTTGAAATGTAATCATTCAAATATATCCTATTTATTTGTGATATTATTATTGTTAATTAATTTCTCAGTGACATACTTTTATATTTCTCATCAAAGTTATTATTACATTTTATGATTTTCCTAGGATGTATAAAAAATTTAAATAAGATTTTCAATTAATTAAAATCCATACATTTCTGATCTGATTTTAAATTAGATAATATCTTTAGAAAGACAATAAATGATAATTATATTTATAATTTTTAGGCTGAGGATTTATCCGTTGTTTTAGGACTCTTACATATTACATACATAAATAAAAAAACTGCTTTTTTTGTAAGTTTTGACAAAATTGTCATTATTTGTAACTATGCATTAAACAATTTTATTTTATAGAAAAATACAATGCTTCTGCAAAGTATTCACATAAAACCAGCAAATAAAATATTTGGTGTTATTCCAATGAACTTATCTATATTTCTAAAGGTTTGATTAATTTAATTTTAGCTTTAATAAAAATAGTAATATTTTACTTTTTTTAGCAAATTGACGTAGGAACTACTTTGCTACTGATTGCCATGCAATATGCAAAGAAATAAATTATGCAACATTTCAACAAAGAACTCAAATTAATTATATATAAATTGCACAAGTTTTATGCACTTTAATATTGGTGTATTTAATAAACATGTTTTATTTTATTTTAGTAAAAGTTTTATCGAAAACTTATTGTACATAAACTTAATAATATAGTTATGAATATCGCTGTAAAATAAGTAACTAATTGTTCAGACATATGTATATGTTAAGCTGTCTTCTATTAAACATTTAAAATCCAGCACAATTATTTTATAACTTAAAATTTACATTATATTTCGCGTTTATTTTATGTGTCTACAATAGTTATTTACATACCAAGTGTGGGAACGACTGGAGAACGATATTATAAATACAGTTTTTTAATAGATACCTTAGAAATAGGAGTGCTTTTTGCTTATTTTTCCGCACGCTAATCTGTTTACAATGCGGAAAATAGAAGGTAACGCAAATCAACACTTTTCAATGCATGAGTACAAAAAATCTATTACGCTCCTCAATCACAATTTTGTTCGAGCAGATTATCCTAAAAAGGTGCATTTTTAGCCTTCAGCTGCATTTTTAATGCCTTCCAAGAATTTGTGATACGTACAAATTGAAATAGGTTGTGTTCGAAACCCTCCTTGATTAGTTCCCTACTCTTTGTAGGCTTGTTGATAAGACAACTTCAATAGTTTATGTTCTCAAAAAAAAGTTTGAATCAAGCGGTTAAAAAACTAACATATGTTGCTGCGCTTATATTTTATTTTGAATAACTTTGTTAAAATCTAAGTGCGCGTATTATTAACTCAAAGAAAAAAATATTTATTGAAATATTTTAGATAAAAATAAAATTTTTCAGTTTAAAAAACCTGGGATAATTTTCTTGAGAGTAAAGTACTTAATTTGACCTAAAAAAATTTGGAAAAAAAAAATTAAAATAAGGTCATTTTATTTTCGGATTTTTGGAACCTCAAGGTAATAAGGTCAAATCAGTTTTTATTTTTCGAATCGGGATGTTAATTAATTGAAATACTTAATATTATTAAATTTTTACGTTTATTATGATATGATCATTTCTTATTATATTTGTTGAATCCTGGTTAATAATTATCCTTGCTGAAATAAGTCCTCTAATGCAAAAATAACTTCCCTAGAAAATCTTTATACTATTCTCCACCTTATCAATCAATGGGGATTTCTAATATATTTTTGCTTGCAAATATTGTTTGCATAGAGTTTTTCATTCACAGTGGAGGGATTGCATAGGAAAACTTTGATTGTGTGATGGTTATTGATTTAAGACAATTTGTTATTCTTCTTTTGAATACATGTCGTTTTTTATAAATTTATATAATTTTAAGTGTGTTTTATTGGCTTTAAGTAAGAGGCAATTAATTGTTTACTCCGTGAATCTTATTCACAGATTTCTTCTATCGTTTCATATTTATTATTGGTTGATGTACTTTATACTAGGCTACCTGCTAAATATTTATAACTATTTAAACATTATATTATACTAGTTGATATAACATTGATTATTTGGAATATATAATATAGATATTTGAGCAAATGAAACAAGAAAAAAATTTTCATTTCTAATTAAGAGAAAATTAATCTGAATAAAAGAGCTTACTTAAATTGAGTACGTATATTAATGAAGTGACTATATCAATATCTACTTCGACTTTAAGTCTTAGAGCAATAAAAAGTAAATTTATATTATACTTCTGCAATCGTATACATGTAAAATCATAAAATTTATTAACTTTATTGATTAATATTAGATTAAATATAATAATTTATATCGATCATCAAGTTAAAGGAAGAATAAATTAATATTAATTGATAAATTTAATCAATTCGAGAGATTTTATTTTTTAATCAAGTTTATGTATAATAATTCTGAAATTTACTTCAACCTTTAAATAGAACAATATTATAAACTAA
This sequence comes from Pogonus chalceus, assembly GCA_002278615.1. Lineage (NCBI taxonomy): Eukaryota > Metazoa > Arthropoda > Insecta > Coleoptera > Carabidae > Pogonus > Pogonus chalceus. The sequence goes on along the minus strand of CM008233.1, from coordinate 6,898,469 downwards.
AGCCTTCTTATACACTATACAAATTTAGAAAACATAATTAATGTATAATAAACACAATAAAAATACTTTTTTATTTAGTAAATTACATTTCATGGAATTTTCATAAATATCATTAAAATAATTATATTTATTTGGAATTGTTATATGTATAAACATATAACTTTATAAAAATATTTTAGTATTAGAACTGACAGCAAATATAGTCTAACAGCTAATTTCCTATAAAATGAAAACAAAATTACAACTTCTGAAGCATTGCAAGCAATTAAAGAACTTATTTATACGATCTTTAACTTGGCATCCAAAGACATTTGCTGAAACTCCTCTATATATATATATGTAATATGTAATTTTATACATTTTTAAGCTCGGAATGTGTATAATATAATATAGCTCAAATAAATCTTTTGTACTCATGCATTGAAATGTGTTGATTTGCGTTACCTAAGTAATATCCGAAACTTTAATTTCCCGCATTGTAACCAGATTAGCGTGCGGAAAATTTCGCAAAAACCACTCCTATTTCTAGGGTTTCTATTAAAAAACTGTATTTATAATAAAAAAGTATAGTTTTTCAAACTTTACTTTTCCTAATAATAATTATAAAAAGTGGT
>CM008233.1:6873896-6889137 GCA_002278615.1 Pogonus chalceus | reverse complement strand
TTTTATAGATTATCAACTTTTTTGGCCAATTTGATTATTAATTAATTTATTTTTGTCTGATGCTACTAAACCAGATACAAGAATTGATGTTTCGAAATTATTTTGAGATTAGGTTATCAAAAGTACTGAAAAATTATTATTTCAAGTATTTTTCTTCATTTTAGACACGTATAGGAATTAAATTTATATTTATTTTGGAGACAAACAATTCGTGTCAAAATGCAGAAAATTTTAAATTATTTGGAGTCGATAATAGCGTTTATGTATTATTTTAAAGTTGGCTATGCGTTGTAAAATTAATATTTATTATAAAATTTTATTACTTTGAAAATTGTTCCCATTTTAAATAACTAGCCTCACGTTTTTCTATTACAACAGCTAGTAAAACCATAATTATAGGAACATTATTTAGCCGCACGCTATAACGAAATATTACATAATCTTATCCCAAAAAATCCGCGTAACTCTATAAAAATTCATTCAGCAATTTTTGTTCTGTGAACTTCGTACGCAGAGACGTTGCTAATGCCTTAGATGTATCCATAATATATTTTTTAAAACAACATAAAATTTAATGCAGTGTACTTTGATATTGCTTGAGATTTTTCATAATCAGTTTTCGACGGAGAGTTTCTTGTTCACCTTAACAAGTTCGGAGTGAAGTTCTGTGCGCATCTAATCAAATTTCAACCTAGGGGATGCGAATAGGACGCCTATAAAAGTTAACGATGACGCAAAGATGGTTAAAACTAACTTTTACTTTGCTTGGTTTCGTGTGCCTTAAATTCTTGATATTTTTTGTTTAGGAAATTTTCTAAATAACACTTTATCAAATCGTTTATGGAAAAAAATTATTAATTGTCTACTATTATGTAATTTTCTATTAATATAATAAAATAAAAATAATATTTTTAATTTTTATTCTTTATAATTTTAGTGATAGTTTATCTTAAGTTTTTTTTTGTCATGTTTAGTGTTAAATATTTTGAATAACCAGTTAGTAACAATTAATGATTATGAAACTAACAAAAAAACATGTAAAACTGATAAACAAATAAATTAAATTTCGAAGAAGAAAATTTTAAATATATATTTGCGATATTCGCGCATTTTGTGTTAAATATATTACATGAAATTTTAATTTTATATATTTAACCTTTTAATAAATCATTTATATAAGCCTGTGTTATGTATAAATACAGTTAAATTGGTTTATAATTAAATTAATTTTTGATATGTCTCTATAAAATTTTATTAATTCAATATACTGAAATTCAGTGATAAAATATTTAATTTGAGTTTTTTATTCATATATAAATTATTTATAATATTTAAGCTACACTTCACAATTAATATTTATATGGGTCTGCTTAATTTTTCATACCAAATTCATTTTATTTTAAAATAAATCTCAATTATTTTAATCTTTCTTAAATTAAAATAACAATTAAAACAACACATAGTGTTCAGATNTATATAAATTATTTATAATATTTAAGCTACACTTCACAATTAATATTTATATGGGTCTGCTTAATTTTTCATACCAAATTCATTTTATTTTAAAATAAATCTCAATTATTTTAATCTTTCTTAAATTAAAATAACAATTAAAACAACACATAGTGTTCAGATGTTATTTGTTTTATTTTGCATGGCACTCTGTAAACTGTTTAAAGATGAAAATTTTAATTTACCTGTATTTTGTGACTAAAACATCGTATATCATTAAAAAAGGTCTCATTACATGTACATTTTAGTTCTGAACAGCATCTGTATTTAAATATTTGTTCTAACATTAATAGGAAAAAAAATATTTTTAAATAGTTTCGAAAAAAGTAGAAAGCAGTAAAAATTCAACTTGTTGATATTTTAATTTATTATTCACAAAAAACTGTTTTACGCTACAATATAGGTTCATACATATATAAAAAGTTTTATTTTAATTCCATTTTAAGCCTATTACAGTTATTTCATATTTTATTTGTGTCACTTGTGTAAATTTCATTGTTTTATGAAAATTTTGTTTTACTTTTTGCATTCTGCGTATGTGTGTTGTGCGAAAAAATAACAATACGTAAGTTTTGTTAAATGTTAAGTTTTTTGTATATTTAAGTATTTAAAATGATTTTATTTCTTTATAAAATGGTTAAAAGTTAACTGTATAAATAATTTGAAAATCTGAAGTACATTTATAAAATAAGAATAAAAAACTAAGTAATTTTTTTCTACGCGCATCAATTCACAAGAAGAGAGAGAGAAAAAAAAAATGCTATAAATAAAATTTTGTTTATTTACAGAATTACAAGTTAATAGTTCTAGCCATGGAATTAAAACAAAAACAAACGAACATCTGTTTTATCTGACAAATTGATTGACTTTATTTTTAATTTGAACTTACAAGTAACTTTACTGTGCTATTGTTAATTTAATTTATATATTTTCAGATTCATAAGTATTTTTCAATAGTTATTTTTGCGTTACTTGATAATTTATGACAATATATCAGCTATTATTTTGAAATATTTAAAACATATACTAACATATAAAGAAAACTAAATTCATTTCTTAGTATTTTATTTCCAAAGCTACTTCGATATTTTAATGTTTAAGGGGTCGGAAAAATTGGTATAAAAATTTAAAAAGTATTAGAATGATTTTTATTTTACACATTGTATATGTACATAGCAGTTTTATGAATAATTTGAAATTATAAAAAAAAGGACAAAGATATGAGCCAATAAGTAGGACTCTCTTCTGAAAATTCTGCTGATGGTGTACTTATTTTCTCTGTTAGGCATTGTGCAAAAGATAAAAAATATTTTTTCTGTACTCATGCATTGAAAAGTATTGATTTGCGTTACCTAAGCAACATCCGAAACTTCTATTTTCCGCATTGTAACCAGATTAGCGTACGGGAAATTTCGCAAAGAGCACTCCTATTTCTAAGGTATCTATTAAAAAAACTGTATTTATAATAAAAAAGTATAGTTTTTCAAACTTTACTTTTCCTAATAATAATTATAAAAAGTGGTAAATTATTGAATGAAATTTAATTTTTAAGTATAAATTTAGTGCATTTCATTAACACAGTTGGCAACACATTCTGTCTGATTTGACAGCAGTAACCTATGAAACGTCAAACATAACCATTAAAAATAATATAAATAATTAATTATTACTTTTAAACTTTTCTAACAAAAAATATTGTACATACTTCTTGCGTGAACTTGGTTCCCGGATTCGTTCTATCCGTGAACCAGTCGTTCCCGCATTTGGTATGTAAATAACTATTTTCCTTCTTTAAAAAGGTAATAGCTAAAACGTAACATAGATACATTTTTTTTTTTGTAGAAATAACAGTGTTTCAGAAAAAGCTATAACTTTTATCGAAATTTTGAGTTTAAAAAAATTATAACTTATTAATATAGCACCCAATCAAAAAAATTCTAAGTCTCGTGTTAGATAATATTATAAAGAATAGAATGTAAATTTTAACAAAATCGGTTGAGTGGATCTTAAGATATCTTGTACACCAGTTTGAAAAAAGTAGTTTCGAGAAAAACGCAAAAGAAAAAGACAGTACAGTGTCAGCGTCTTAAAACCAAATATTCATTCTAATTGCTATAACTTCTGAAAATAATTTGAATTTTGAGATTGTTAAACGTTTAAAGTATTCTTAAAAGTATAAACAATTTATCTAACCAAAAATAAAAATCGATCTTATAAAAATCTCAAGGTGGTGTAACCCCTTAATTTATAAGGTTTGTGATTTCTTCCGGATAAAATTTGAAGTATGTTTTAAATTAATGAATTGTCATGTTTTTAATGAAACAATTATATCTTACGAGCAAAAACAAATATATCTAAAATCTCAGTTCAAAATTTGTTATAGTTTTTATCTATCCTTGATTTTAACTTTTTACCAAGTGTAAAAAGTCGCTAATCACAAAATCGCATGTTACTTCTTGGTTCATCAGTAACATGTATACAACGATGCATTACAGTAAATAGTATTATATAATGTACAAAACATGCATGTTAGCAATTAAAATCACAGATTTAGTTTGAGGTGAAAATGCATTCACCAATACTGTAATTAAAGAGAGAAACATTACTTGTAAAACGCGTTACTAAACGTGCAACTTGGGGTAGTTATTACGCTGTAGATACCATCTTGAGTTTACCTTTCGGGTTTATTTATCTTATTGCGTTTATTTTGTTTTTATATACTATAAATTGGTATAAAATTAGCGTATGCGTAAGCAAAAATAAAATAAAATGTTAAAAAATCGCTGATATAAAGTCTTAATCGACATTTTGAAAAAAAATGAGCACATCCGGTAAATTGGTGTGATCACAATCTTTTAATCAAAGTGGTTAAAGAAACGAGAGTAATTTTTTACCCGGCTACATTTCTACTTTATTTGCCGGCAAGCAGTGAGGCGTCGCGATGGTAGAACAGCCTTGTAGTTTAACCGATTTCGATTCAAGTTAAGATCCTTCGTTCTATTCTATTCTGTCTTTGATCTATTTAAGCACTTTACTACATTACGCAGAAATTCACAAATGAAAATATAATCCCTGGCGTATATCGTTACCGTAGTAGATGCGAAGAAGATACGACGCTAGAAACCTAGCATTAAGATATTTGATGTCACCCACTGATATATCAACTGGAATTCTCTAGATTTGTCTCAATCAAATTTAGATTTGGTTCAAGGTATATTTGGGTTAGATGTTTGTATAGATTACTACGCATTTTTTACTCTATAACACCTGGAACTTCAATATATTCCCAAAACTTACTGCCGTACTTTTGGAAAAACACATTTTCAAATTCGAATTATTAAAATTCATAGATAAAACTGCTTTTAAAATACAAATTATATTTGATTTATTATTGCGCATATTTTACGCGCATCCCTGACTTTTATTCTTATAGATTGCAACCCTATTATTGGATGCAAAAAATTATTTATAATTTCTAATGAAATAAATTGATTTAATTTTTGTTTTCAACTATTTTTAAACATTCAGTCTTTTAAGAGATAGCAACCTTCCGAAAAATTAATACTCGCGGGAATCCCGACACATTTAGAACCAGAAAAGGAAAGTAATTTTAATATTAATATTTTATATCTTGACTAAATGATGCTAAATAATTTGTAGACATATTAAATTATACAGCCACATCAGAATATGTTTTTGAAGGACATCCAATAAGATATGTTTTTAGGTTATAGTGTTTTGTTTTGGTGAAAATTTATTTAAATTTTTGTTTTTTATGTCACTATTATGCTTAATATTGATATAATATATGAAAAATTGTGCCTTATCTGTATTTAAATTTAGAAACTATGAGATGAATCAGGACCAAATAAGGATATAATATTGAAAATTATATAATCACTTATATGCGCCACTTCGTCTTAAGCTTGTGTTGGGCGAGTTTTTTTCATCATTTGGACTTGTGCATTCAAAATTGAGAAACCGATTAGGAACTAAAAAGGCTGGAAAACTGGTCTTTTTTTAAAAAATTTTAATAATAATGTACCACTAAATGAATAAACATTTCTTCTTTATTTTTATTTTTTTACTATGATTTGTTTGTATTTTTTATTTAATAAATACATATACAATAATAAAAATTATTAATTTTTGTTGATTTTAATTTCTCAATTCTGCTCCAGTTTAATATCAGTAACCATTTCCAAAATAAAACAATGGCAAAAAATTTCTGAAGAAGCTTCCCCGCTAATTTTAGCTTTGAACAGGGCCTGCAATATGCATTAATTATATTTTAAAAATCTGACTCTAATAATTAAAAATAAAATTATTAATACTTGTAATAATGTAATAAAAAAAATTTGTGTATCGTTGCTACAATATTATTAATTTATTTAATATCACAAAAATTTAAATTGTTTTCATATTACATAATAGTTTTTATGGGGGTTTTTTCCGCCGTATTAAAAGTAAAACTAAATATAATGAATTTCAAGGTAATAGAATAAAAAGTGAAAAATGTTTTTATTAACAAATTTACATAGAAACCATTTATAAACACCGCCAGTTTCTGATGAAAACTTAATGACATTTTTATATTATTATATTATCATAATATTTAGTTCAATTATAAATTTCTTAGAAAAGACAAGTCGAAACTTGAATCCATCTCTGTTATATTCAGTTTGAATTCATTGTTAAGTTTGCATTTGTCAAGGTGCGCTTGCTTCTAGTTAATTAAAGACAAATAATTAATTTTTTAATTATAAGTCGCGACTTTCAAATATGCCTGGCTTTATGTTTACATTTATTAATTAAAATTTAGTTATAATTTTTGTGTAAACATGCCTTTGATGTCATGAAATTTTTTTTTCTCACATATTATTATAAAAAACTGGTTTGGTTTCATTTTAATTATGAATTTTAAAGAAATTAAAATTTTATTTTATTAATTGTTTCAATTTTATACTTATCTGTTGTTGTAGGTTTTATTATTATTTTTTTTATACTACAAGTAAGATATATAATTTATATTCATTTCTCGTATTGCTGAAACTAGATCATTAGTAAGTCCTGCGTTCACTCCCATAACCCTACAGTTATTTTCCTATTGAAATAAAATTAGAGTTTAGTTTTTAGTGTAACAAAACGTACAAACTTGTCTTGTTTATATACAATATATACCGCAATATAATCATTATTATATTATATTGCAAAACACGCGCTGTTATTTTGTGTCGTATCATATGCGATGCTATGTGATGTGATATATGCTAATGTATTAATATATCGTATATACAGTATGCAATGCAGAAATATCACGTACCTGTATATGCATATATGTGTGTATCTAACTAGAATATGAATGAAAATAACTAGTTTACTTTACTTACGAAAATGTATGCGATCCTTTAAATTATATCTTTTTAAAAATTACTTCCTGTATTAAGAAAGTTCTAAAAATTGTTAAATTTTAGAAATATCGGTAAAAAATGCTCAATTTTCGAAATAATTTAATTAGAATTAAGTATTTTGTGTATAATGATGCGAAAAATCGATTGCTCTAATATAATTTGTATATATTGAGTTATTTTGACTTATTCAAGTTTATTTAATTTTTACGTGAAGAAAAGATAAAATCTTAAATCGCAAATATCTTGAAAACTTTTTAGTATTACAGGTATATTTAAAATCCTCTCGTCGAATTAAAGCAGATAAGCTCATTAAGTAACAAATTTAGAAAAAAAAAAAAAAAATTGAATATATACACCCTTTACAAAAATTTAAATTTTTGTAATCTCGCACTAAAACGCTCAATTTTTATAATAATTTGATGATGCGAAAAATCGATTACTGCTAATATAATTCGCATATATGTATATTGATTTATTGCAATTTATAAAATTTTTATTTTGAACAATGATAATATCTTAAATCGCAAATATTTTGAAAGCTTCATGTTTATATGTATGTATATTTAAAATCCTCTTGTCTAAATAATACGGATAAGCTCATTAAAAAAAAATCTAAATTTTTTAATGGTATACCCCTTACAAAAATTTTAAGTTTTGTAATTTCGCAATAAAATTCTCAATTTTCGAAATAATTTTATATAAATAACACACTTTATCTAAAATGATGCGAGAAATCGATTNATAAAATCTTACATAGCAAATGTCTTGAAAACTATTAGTTTTTATACTTTATTCATACGTATATTTGAAATCCTCTAGATAAAATTAATTGGGTAAGCTTATAAAATTACAAATTTTTTTTCGAAGGTATACCTCTTTGTAAATTTTTAAATTTTGAATTATTGCAATAAAATGTTCAATTTTGAAGATAATTTTATAAAAATTACATATTTTATAAAAATGACACGAGAAATTCATCTCTTTTTTGCATAATTATAGTTTTTTAATTATTTTTTCTTATTAAACAAAACTAAATAAAAAAATACGTTTTTTTTAATAATTAAAATTCTTATTAACTAATCTTTTAGTAAACTTCAGCTTTTTGGTTTTGTTAATTTGATTAATATAAAGTTTCTTTTTATCTACTCGATCATAAAATTCTTGTTTTCGTAGGACAATTCCAATAGTTTTGAGAGTAAACAGTTTTTCCTAAATATAATTTAGTCATCTTTGCTATTTTTTATTATTATTATTTGTATAAAAAAGCATATTATATTAAACATATGTACGAGTTTCATTTTGAGCCATTGTAGGTTTTATATTTCAACTTATACAAAAATACTAACAATAAGATTAGAATCTTAAAGTATTCATATAGTGTTGTCAAACATAATTTATTTAATAACATAAGCTTGCTTATATTTGCGATTGAATCAAATACTTGTTCATGCATGTTTTAAAAGCTTAACTGGAATATACACGGTATAAAGTATAAATTTAAATTTCTTATGCAAATATTAACTTAAAAGTTTAATATTTTAATTTACTCTTCCGTATTAAGATGTTTTTCTGTTAAATTTAAAAATAAAAATATTTGTATTATCAAAGTAACTGTATTTGTGTAAATATTAAAATAATATTAGCATCTTTTGGGAATATTTATAAGCATTTACTCAGGTTTATTATTTGTATTTTTGTTTCTTATTGAAAGTGAAATTAAATTCCTTTGCTTATCATCTTAATCTTGAAAGTGTTTTGTATATAAATAATATATTTTATATTGGTATAACAATATATTGCAAAAACAGAAAGCGAAAATTCTCTTACGAAAAGAAAACAATGTTACAGCGTGGTTTTTAATCAATCTTAATCTTTTAATCTGATCTCTTTTCGATTGCGGTACACTAGATTTTTTTATATTCACCTTTCACACAAACGTACACACAATACAAAGGTTTAATTCTATTTCTATTCCTTTTTTGTGTGTAGTGCTGCGTAATAGTGCGTATATACTTTTTTTTTTTACTCACACACTCATACAAACGTAATGTAATGTATTTTCTTTCGTAAAGCACCGTTAGGCCGTTACACAGTTCGCCAGTGACGGACTGGCCCACTGGGAAATCCACATGCTCAGTAAATTTACTTACATGCTATGGTTGTACAATGTTTGAGATTGAAATTTGTTTATATATTCTGTTACTTAAATTACCTTAACTAAATAGATAGCACTAGTTTTTTTATTCGTTTTTCTTTTTTTTTATTTGTTGTTGATACTAAGGACGGTTTATCAAAGTCACAACACAAAAATGTTTATGCAATAAAACTTAATAATAAAAAGCCAGCCACTGTTAGTATGAAACTTTACTCTCTGCGGGCTTGGACTACAAAAATAGTTTCGGTGCATCAATATAAATTGTATTAATGGTTAAAGCTTTTATTTAACTTTATGTAGGATAAACCTTTTTGAATTTATTTGAAAAATAGAAATCTTATTTTACTATTTATATTAATTAATAAATTTAAAATTAGAATCGGAATATGAATTTTGATGTGTTATTTTTAAATTAAAAACTAAATTATTATTATACAAGGTGTCCCAAAAGGGTCGGAGTATTTCTGAAGTTTGGAAACCTCTCGAACAATTCAATCACAAAATCTAATCGTTGAAGATGATCTGTTGGTTTTAATTCTTACACAAGCTGAATTTTGTTATGTTTAAGATGCAAATCCTTCCTTATAATTCTTTGTTAAGACGATCTTCGATAGTTTAATTCTTGACCCTTTTGGGACATCTTATACCTTATCTTTCTAACTTTTAAATTTAAATCCATATTGTAAATATTACGAATTCTTATTTTATTTATTCCTAGAAAAGATAAATTAATAATCGGTTAAAGACCAGTTAGGACACGTTTAAAATCGATTAAAATTCTGTAAAATAATGTTTCAGAATTCATAAATATTTAAAAATTTTACAAAAACAGTGTAGAAAAGTGTAAATTTAGAAATAAAAACAATTGATTTTGTCATAACATTTGTTTTTAAACCATCTAACGTTTCATTTTTGCTACAAAGTCACTAATTTTCTACAGGTTTTGATGAAATACAGTAATTTAAAATAAAAAAAATGTTTAAAAATCGACAGATATTTAAAAATTTATTAAAAACAGAGTAACAAGTTGCTAAATTTAGAAATTTAAACAATTGAATTTGTCATATCATTTGTTTTAAACTCTAACGTTTCATTTCTGCTACAAAGTCTCTAATTTCATACAGGTTTTGATGAGATACAGTAATTTAGGATAAAAAGTTAAAAAAATATTTAATAAATAATATTTACGTAAAATTCAGCTTGTTATTGTTTATAAATTTCAATAGCATTATCTCAACTTTTATTAAATATAAACAAAATGTACCTTGAAGTTTCAACAAACATTTTCGTAATTGTTATAATTAATTAATTAAAATACAATATAGTATTCGTAAGAAAACAAGTATTGAATTTCATTAGATAAAATAAACTAAAGCTTAAAATATAATAATATAAATTGGAGACTTTTGCCTGACTAGCTTTAGTAACAACAATAACAACGTAAAACCCTTTGCAAGTCCTTGAGTCCTTCTATACCAATAGAAAACGGAAACTCAACTACTTTCAATAAATGAAAGTGTTTACACCACGCTGTGAATGCTACTGAAACGAAAAGAAAATTCTTCGATTCAAGTAAGAAAGTACATAAAAATATTGTCGCTTTTCGCAAGTAGTCGCGTCACATCCCATCGTCTTGCGACAGATTGAAAAGCTGTTTGGATAAAAATCGCTAGCGGAATTATTGTGAGTAGCCGAGATGCCTAAAGCGATTTTATATATATTTTATTTAAAATCTCCGATGGATTTATTACGAGACAATACGAAAATATACTATAAAAGTTTATTTGTATTTTAAAATATAAAATTATTATAATAATCTATAATAGTAGTCTGCCGAGTTTGTGTTCACTATAAACCGTACAGGATAAGTCAAGTCAGTGTCATATACTCAGCGCGTTTCTTGTTCCGAACGAACAAGTTTGTAGCCATAACCAACCAGTTCAGTAACCGTCAAGCAAGCACCGTCAACCATCACCGCTGTCGCATGCTCTCGCTGTTTATATGAAACGAAAACCCGGAAAACAGTAATAACCGTGAATTTTTACGTTTATGTGAAAAACACGAATGTCCTACCATTTCTGGGATTCTTTAATATTCATAGAATACATTTTCATGTTTGAAACTGTTGAAATGCTAGCGTTAAGTTGATATAAGTTTTTATCGAATGCTGTATTTATTTTGTACATAAGTTAGATGAAGATGGAATTTCAGAATTTAGATGTTTTCGAAATACGAAAATTTCCTGTGAGGATAAAACTTGTTTGTAACCTAATTTAGGTTATGGACACTTAGAAGTGATTAGATTTTATTTTTTATGAAATTTATTTGTTATTAAGTATTTTAAATGGTTTGTAATTCAGTATTTGAATTTATCTTAACGATATGACATATCAATAGACTGAATACAATTCGAAAATCTAATCAAAACCAATAATTTCATGTATATTATTGTAATTGTGTCGGCTTGTCGCACGGTACGATCGAAATAGCGACACAGCGCGACTTCAGGGCCTAATAATTACTGTGGAATTACTAATTAGCAATTCCGTTTAACTAATTAGAAACAATCACAGCGGGTCACTCGATGGGGCGGAGTTTGGTGCAGAACCGAACCACATTGGAACGATAATTAGTTTGGTTTCATCTTGTCTTTTCTTGTCGTCGTCTTTCACATCATTTTCTCTTATTGTTTTTATCTTCAACAAAATTTAATTCAATATTTGGCGTTTCGTTTTTTAGAAATTTGACGGAAAATTAGTAATATTTACTTGTTTTAACAAGTTTATTATATGATAAAGAAATGACGTTTAATTTAATATATTTTATTAATGTTGCCGCAATATTTTTTAATTACATGTAATTGTTTTGTTATCATCGGAAATGAAAATTATTATATTACTTACAATTAGTTTTTTGAGGTTAGGTTTTGGGAATGTTGGCTAGATAAGATATCCGGTATTTTATCATCTATAATTACTAAATAATCCTTTTTCCTTAAAGTATTAATATATTATTACTTGATAAAATTAAATTTTATGTACAAGGTTTATATGTATATAATTTTTTAGTTGATTAAATACAAAATAAACTGCAATATATTATACATATATTTATCATAGGAAACAACAAATTCTTTGTTAAATCAATAAATTTAATATATTATTTTATATTCTCATGTACAACAGATATTACAATAGAACATGATATATACCAATAACTACATTTGGTGCATATACAAAATTCTTCAATAATATTACACCAAACCGAATAGAAGTAAAGTGTTTCAGATTGCATTGTTATATTGCAATATTGTCTGAATTTTGTACGGTTTGCATGTTGCATATTGCATAGGCAGCAAAAGAGACTAATTCAATAGAATACAAGTAGTACATGAACACACATGTGCAGATAAACCCTAAATAGGCGCCTATTACGAAATATCTAAACAATCAGACTGGTTATTTCCTTTTGTTTATGTTTATTCACCATTAATTTCATTGTTATGCTTCATTTGTTTTTCATTTGACAATTGTTTATTTAAATGTATATTTGGTACAAGGCTTACAACTACAATTCGATTTATGTGCATTCTAAATTAAAATTTGTTTGTAAATACTGTTAATATTGAGCTTTTGTCATGTTTCAAAATGTTTATTAATTTAGGTTCACAAAACTGCACTCATTTGTTTTTTTGTTTTGTTAAAATTCCATGGCTACCACTACTGTCAATTTTTGTAACCTAAAAGCATGCAGCATCTACAATAATAGCATTAATAAATATTTTAATTTGTTTCATAATTATGTATAACCTTAAATATATTTTACATTTAACTTTTCACAGTTATAATTATAATAATTCAAGGCCGATTAATAAGTAAAATTAGTTATCGGCGTAAATAATCTATTTTAATTTTATATCTCATATTGTTGTTTATTTTAAATTACATAGAGCAAAACTAATAATAATAATATTTTTATGAAATTAATCATACCTTTTCCGATAGGTATAAATATTATACATGCAACAAAAATATAATTCCTGAAATAGCAGATAACAATTTACATAAATATGAAAATGAGAAAAATATTTTACATGAACTGTTGTTGTTCTTGTTATTAAGCTATTGTCATGCGTGTATTCAAATATATACCGGGTGTCTATTTTTTTAATTTAATAGGAAATTCAAAAGTTTACAATGTGCCATGCAAAATAAAACAAATAACTTTAATTTAAGTGACATTGTCTCAGTTCTTGTATTTATGAATTCCTCTTTTTCCTTGCCTTTATATTTAAAAATAAGTTACATAAAATATCGATGAAATCATTAATTTGAATTTTCTTTATTTGTATAAAAATTTGTTTTAATTCTTAAGCAATAATTAATGTTTATATGGGTCTTCTTAATTTTTCATAGCGAATTTATTTCGAAGTAAGTCTCCATTATTTTTATCTTCCTTGCATTAAAATAACAATTAAAAGAAAATAAATATTAAGATGTTATTTGTTTTGTTTTGCATGGCACTCTGTAAACTGTTTAAAGTTGGAAAATTTAATTTACCTGTATCTCGTGACAGGATCGTCGTATATAATTAAAAAGGAGCTCATTGGATGCACATTTTAATTCTGAACTACTTTTGTATTTAAATATTTATCCTGACATTTGTAGGAAAAAATTTATGGCGTTATAAAAATCTATCAATGTTTCATATTTTAAAAATTTCCATGTTAATTTTACAAAAAATGTATTGGAAGTTGATAGACAAAACATTTAATCAAAATTCAAATCGAGTATACAAAACTTTTTTGTCATATTTGTTTGATAATATTTTAACATACTTATAGTAATATTACTAATAATTTATTAAGAGTTATTTTATCAATTTTACAGTACGGTTCATACCCAATAAGTTCTGTAATATAAAAGCAAAGTATTGTAAATTTACAAAGCATTTGAGGTCTATTAGTTTAATTACTTTTAAATATGGTTTTGTAATTAATTTAAAAATATTGAAATTTACAATGAATTCATTGTAATATAAATTATATATTAATTTGTGATTTTCCAAAAAGAAACATAGCAAATTAAATTACAAGTAATTTTTGTAAATCTGAGAAGCTTTTTAAGGGATATCGATCAATGTTTCAGTGAAATTACATTGCGTGTACCGTTTTTGCATAAAGATTGTAAAATCACAACTCATCTTAATAGGTTTCCTCACATGTGTTGGAAAATTACTTAAATTGTTTTTTAATTTCGTATTAATATACACAAATTTGTAATTTTACTCATTTTTTGTTTTGAGAAATAATTGTAAATTTAACAGTGTATATAACAAAAAAAAGTAGACACCCGGTATATGTATATTATTTTTTTTATATGTTTACAATGCATCAGTTATTGTTTCCTGCCAAATGCAATTTGAACAATTAATTTTAATATTTTTGTATGATTAATGTTTTAATTTATTTCGATAATTATTTTGCTAAAAACTGGGTATTTATATTTTAATTTATTATTTTATTTTTTACTTTCTTTATTACGTATTTATTATAATAGATAAATACAGAATGATATTAACATTTTTCTTTTAAGATTCTAAAATTTAATAAAAGCTTTATGAACGAATTTATTAATATTTAAAAATATTAAAAAAAATTATTAAAATGCCTTTAACCGTTAATGTTAAAAATTAACTTAACAACAAAAATAATTAACATAGATTTGTTAAATTCAACAAATGAATAGTAATTGAATATATTGAAAAAGCAAATTCAATATTAATTAACAAAAATAATTTCAAATAAATTTATGAAGAGAAATGTCAGTTGTCAAAGTCACCTACTTTAAAATTTAAAAGCTTTTTGGATGGATTAGAGCTTTTGTTGATCCACATTGCAATCAGCTTATACATACATACATATATAAATGTATTTTAATAAATTAAACATATATCTGGCATATGATGTGACAGATTTTATATGAAATATATTGAAATTAAATATATTTATTTTATTTAGATTGTATATTTAATTGTGAATTGTATTGAAAAATTTAATTTCATAGTAAAATAGGCATGATGACTAATTTTGAAAAACTACTTCACGATGTTTTTACGTTACTACTTTATCGAAAATAAATCTTATTTTTGCCAAAAGAAAAGG
>CM008233.1:6860003-6872942 GCA_002278615.1 Pogonus chalceus | reverse complement strand
TTAATTATAAATATGACTTTATGGTAACATAACATGAAAAATCGACTGACAATAAAAAAATTTGTAAAAATATTTATTTATTCATATTTTTTTCAATCGCAAATATTTCGAAAACGTTTAAGTTTGTATACCATATTTTAAGGTATATTTGAAATAGATTTAAATTAGAATTTTTTAATCATTTTTTTAAGTGCGTAAAAGCAGGTATTTTGAATTAAAATTTTAAATATTATCAATACTTTAAAGTTATTATTCAATAATATATAAGAGTTTGATTGTATGAAATGAATTAGGACCAAATAGAGATATAATATTGAAAATTATAAAATCACTTTTATACGCTACTTCGTCTTCAGTTTGTGTTGAGCGAGTTTTTTCATCGTTTGGACTTGTATATTCAAAACTGAGAAACCGATTGGGAACTGAAAAGGCTAGAAAACTGTTTTTTTTTAATTAAACATTTTAGNGTCCCTCGAACTAAAAACATTATCTAGTATAAATTGAAAATTACTTTTAAACTAATCTCTTATAATATTATTGTTCCATTGAAATCCTGAAGTTATTCCATTCCTCATGTAGTGGTTTCCCTAAACATTCCCCTCTTGACAGGACACTTAGACCCTTGAGGAGTATATGGAGCAAAGTATCCAGAGTGAATATAGTGGCGAAAATAAATTTTCATCAAATAACTCTTACGTTGTTGTTGTATCTTGTTACTAAGCAACAGCAGTCTCTTGTTTCAAATATTATTGGTACGTATATAAAAGTAAAATTTAAACGTATTAAACCAATAAATGAAATATTTTTTAAAACATTTAATATAAAATGAAATTGAAAACGAACAAAAAAAAAAATCATATCTGCTTTGAGCTTATTTCATTTATTTTCCAATTTCAATAAAATTCTTTGAAAAAGAAAATTAATATAAAAACTGAATTTTATCAATGTAATGCTTTATCGCGTGTTATTTTAACAAAAAATATTATACTTAGAAATTTTTTCACGTGAAAAATAAAAGTGAAATTTTATAATTTAACCTTTTTACGGTATAATAGACATTATTAAAAAAGATAAAAAGTTATTTCAAGGATATAAACATGAGGATCAGGGTTATTCTGGCCTTATAATCCCAACAAAATTATATTCATTTTCAGATAAATTGATTTGACATTCTGATATCAAAGCATGTTTATTCATTGTATAATTATTTGAGTGATTAATTGAAAATGATAAATATTATATAATTATAATTTTGTAATGACGTTAAATAAGTTAAATTCCAGACATATGAATTATTAATAAAAATATATAATAACGAAAAGTGAATAACTTAAATTATTTCTTTTTAAATATTATGTTTGTTAATTGTATTAATTAAATAGTGTTGATTAATGCTACTAGACAATTACAGCTTACTTTATAAGACGTAACCAAGTGTTAAAATTCTTCTAACATAAAATAAATAATGTTTTTTGAAGCGTGCAATTTTAATTTTATCAATTTTTCAAGCGTGTATATTTACATTTTGTAAGTTTTGCAAATTTTCAATTTAATAATGTAAGTTAGCCATGGATTAAAACAAATGCCAATACATATTACTTGTTTTCTTATTTGGATTTATTTAATATAAAGTGAGTGTATATAATACATTTTGTAAGTTTTAATTTAATTATGTTAGCTATGGAATTAAAACAGATGCCAAACATGTAGATTGTTTTTTATGTCAAATTTGTTTTGTTTCTTATATCAAGATACGCTTCCATAGATAGCTTGTCTTTGTTAGATAAATATATTTTATAAATAGTATTAGCCATGGAATTAAAACAAATGATAATTTATTTGTCAAATTCATTATTTTTTAAATAAATGATTCTTTTATGAAATACTATAGATTCATTAAATATAATGTGACGTTTCGAAAGCTGCGTGCCGTCTGCATTAAGCAAATATAATTTAGTAATAATAAGTTGGTGTTGGCCATGAAATAAAAACAAATGATCATTTAATGAATGTTGTTATATATGTCAAATTAATTTATTTTTTATTTCTTTAAATAATGATTTCTATAATGGATAGAATTTTGCAGATGTTATAAAAAAGAAATTATTTATATTTATTGTTAGGAAAATTTTCTAAACTTAAATCATTTGAGAGATATGATTATTCATTTGTTAGGCTTAGTTTTGTTTTAAATCCATGGCTACGACTATGTATTTAATTTAATTTAATTTTATTTCTATTAATATTTAAACGTATTTAAGTTATAATTAATAATAATTGAAATCTTTATAATTCAGTAATTGTTTTAACAAGCCTTCTTATTTGAAAATTATGCCTTACATGTAAGTAAATAATGTAAAAGTCTTGCTAAGTGCAGCCAACTATTTTTCCTTTAGTACAAAGAAAGACTTTAGCTAAGAAACGTGGATAATTGCACTTGGTCAGGTATATCACCTTCGTGGAAAGACTATCGCACTACGTGATATCTTCTTGTTTGTAGAGGTCTTTCTTGTTCTTTACTTTCTGGTGTGGTTGTTGTTGTTGTTGTTATTCTTACCAGAACCGTATTTAACAATTTTTAAATAATTTATTGAATTCGTGTGCTTCTTACTTTAATTAAAGTTAGAGATACGAAAAAGTATAATTTATACAATATAAAAAACTTAACTAATTTATTAAATAAATAAATTAATTCTTGATGCAACAAAAACTAAAATATATTTTATTTTTATAAAACCAAATAAGACAAATTTTTAAATGTACGAAATAAATAGTTTGTGATCGACAGAGACCAATTATTGAACAATGTAAATTTAAATTTGTTCCTAGAAACAAATTAACAAATTTCTTTTGTTCTGTTTGTAGTGGTATAACTGTGCCGCAAATTCTTTTATAATTACAAAACATCTTTGCCATGTTATACATTTCAATTCTTTTTGATTACATTTTTATTTTTTAATCAATTAAATTCATACATACTTATGTATCTTATAATATTTAATGAGTAATTTTTGTGCTCAGTTTTTAAAAATCGTCTCTAACGATAAAATACAAATTAAGGATATTTTGGGTCAAGAAATTGATCCACTAGGGTGTCATTTTCGAGAAAAAAGGCTTTTTTACGGTTTTTATTAACAAATATGATGAAAAAATTTAATTGACATAAGATATCATATCAAACAATAATTTTTATGATGAATGATTCGAAAACTGAATGAAGGGTTGAAAAAAAGAGCAATACTTGCGCAATTCTAAAAAAATAATCTTGATTTTATTAGTAAACTTCACGGTGAATAAAAAACATACTTTTACAAGTCTGTATGTCTAAAATTAAGAAGCCAGAAATATTTAAAGTACTCTTACCACAAGAGAACCTATATCATTCTCGTAATTTAGTGTAAAAATAAATTTTAGTACACGATTGAATCGTCCATAAGTTTATTTTGCATAATTTCGACTTTCCTGACATTATTTTTCTATAAATATGGATTTTAACGATGAGTCTTTAAATTTATAACCTTGAAGGACATAATGCATTATAAATTGTATTAAATATGCAATTATAATTGTTGTTTATTTCGCGTGGAACTTCTTATGAATTAATTATGATGTTGTTACATTTTTAAGTCTTGTTTATTCAAGATGTTTAGAAAATTTATTATATTTGAAATAATAGAAATTAATATATTTTTATGGTTAATAATTATGAAGTATCTTCTCAATAAATGTTTTTGTCACTGTTAGTAATTCTGACAAAAGCGTCTGGCACCGCCTCTTTCGTTAATTACCTTTGCTTGTTTCATACAAAACAAAATAATCAACTGCACATGCATTGGTCATCAACTAATTGAATTGTTCAATAGTAAATTTCCGTAAAAATATATAATCCTGAAGTTTTAACTGTCCTTTGAAATAATTTGATGAAATAAAACAATTAATAGACACCGCGGACATTAAATTTAAACCAAAGACCACATAGAAATTCTATTTGTACCTGTAAAACACAATCTATATATCTTGGTGGTAGGTACCTCTAGTGGTATTTCTCGCAATTTCACACTCTCTACCAAACTACAATAAAGTACGGTTCTGGTAATTAATACCGCTATTTATGGACAAGATTATTGCTTGTGACCAGACATTAGCAGGGATTTACCACCGGCTTACATCACACCCACACCATCAGCCCTCTAGTCGACATTGCGTCGCCGTTTTAACTACATTTTATGGGAGGTAATTTTTTTTACTTGCAGTTTCAATCAAGTGTTAATTGTTTTCGTGTCTAATATTGTTTAAATGAGGTCTTAAATGGGATTAAGTTATGGTTTAATTTAGGGTTTAAATAGTTTTAATCGAACCGCGGGTAAATAGAATAATGAGGGTACGCTTTTATTAAAATTCTACTTAAATGGTAAAATTTATTTTTTAAACTAGTTAATTAAATTTAAATTTACAGTAGCTCACACTGAAAGTCGAACAAGCCTATTTTAAATTGTTCTTTTTTAGCAAATTTGTCGATTTGCAGTTAAAAATCTTGTCATTTTGCACATAAAATAAAAATAATTCAGAACATACTGGACAGAAATTACTATTAAAAATATTTGAATTTTACAAGTTCTTTTAGCTAAATTTGCATTTTTCCTTCGAATTGCTTTGGCATGAAAAATGACATTTTGGAAAAAATCTGTGAAAGTCCGATATATTTTAGGAAATGATATATTTAAGTACTTTCTTAACAAAATCTGCAACTTTTGTCTAAATTATGCGTAAAAAGTTTGTAAAATATTTTTTATTATTATTTTAATTAATGATATTGATAATTGAAAAAATATATCAGCTTCAGAATTTTAAATTCATTAAGAACTCTGTGGATAAAATAAAATATTTAGCAAATTTAATAGAAAATAAAATTGATATTTTGGACTGTTTTAAAGTTTTCCAAGATAAGGATCCATGGTTATACCAGGCCTGCGACACTCGGAATTCAGTTTCAATATTTACTTATAAACTTTATATTAAAACAGTGTAACAGCTACTCGTATCAGCGTTGCCCGCGCATCTCTTATTCAGTGTTTTGGTGAATATGACAAAGTGACATCTACTAAATATCACAATAAAATTGAAACTAATGAAACTCCGCCTAAAATTTCTGTATAGAATATTCAACTACACTACAAAAAATTTTGGAAATCACAACCAACAACCAACTCGAGGACATTCAAACGATATTTTTGGAGAGTAATGTTAAACCATTTGATTTGGTAAGTGGGAGAAGGATAGAAAAAAGAGTGTCGCTACAGGCTTTTATTTTCTGGGGTTATACAAAAGAATAGCTTCTTCATAATTGTCGAAAAGTGCTAAAAATGCCTGGAGAGTCTTCAATTTTAAATGTTATCAAGCATTTGTGGGAAAATTAAAAAAAAAATTAGACAGAATTTAAAGTCAAGAAATGTGACTTACAGCTTACAGGAAGGATGGAGAAAAATCTTGTTGTCTTTTTGAAAAAAAAAAAAAAACTTTTAGAATCAATGCCAAGGAGACTACAGGCTCTGCGGAGGCAACATAACCTATTCGCAATTAAATATTTATTTTTAAAATTCTTTTATTTATTTTGGGAATTATAAACTTGTCTAATTTTGAGTAAGAGATTGATTTTCGTTATTTTTGAATTAATATTAAATGAATTTCTTTATTGCGATTTGAAAAATATTTTTTTTATGCAGTAAATCATTAAAAATTTATAAAAATAATTCACCAGTTTGAAGTATTTAATCTACCACTATTCAACAGTCTAAATTGTTATTATTTTATATTAAATTCTTTATATAAATCAATAAATAAAATACATGGTTTGTTATTACAATAATTACATATAAAAATATAATAGTGGTTGCCATGAAATTAAAACAAAACAACTTGTCAAATTTATTTAACCTTTAATTATTTCAAATTTAATTTTTATTTTTTGTACATATATGAATAAATTATGTACTTTTTACAATTGAAACTAAGTAACTTCATTGCAATTTAAATAAATAAAAAATAAATTAAATTATTTTGACATATAAAACTGTACATTTTTGTTGGTTGTTTTGTTTTTTTTTTGTTTTCTATAGCTAGTACTATTAAATTGTAATTATATCTAATTACATCAGTTACAAAACAAACTAAGTTACACTTTGTAAGTACAACTTTTTATATCGATATTTTCAAAAAATATGTTGAAAACACTTCTATTTAGAAGATGTAGTTAACAAAATAATAAAAAAAAAGGACGATAAAAATTTCACACCTCATTGCGTATTAAGCAATTGAAATAAGCCGATAATCAAAATGAAATGTAGTAAGCAAAAAGTTGGCCTTATTGACTTTTATCGAAAGTCAATTGCTGCCCACTTACATTCAATCACAGCCCATTTATTTTTATCCTGACATATTTTTCGGTTCATTGCGATTTATACCTCGTTCAGCTAAATTCACTTTTTTACGTGAACTTCACACGCATCCAAAAACAACATAAATATATACGTTTAACTTCTTTCCATAATTTCTTTTACGATTGTATTATAAAATATTTTTTACATCTTTATATCGAGCATAAATTTCCTTTTATTTTTATGAGAGAATTATTTTTTAAAAGAAATTATTCTATTTTTAAATTTCTTTGAATTTTAAAGGAATATTCTTGCAAAGGAATTATATTAAATACATAATTCAAATATCAATTTGTATTCGCTTTTTAAAATGAATTTTTCTTTATTTTTATTCGGAAATTTGATATTAATTTTTTATTTGTATGTTTATGAATACTTTTTATATTTATTAAAAGAACAATAGTTTTTTTTTTATGTTTGAAATAATTAAATTTTATTTGTATATTTAATTAAATATTTATTTGTTTTAAAACTAGTTGCAATGATAGATAAAATCGATTGTTTGTTGCAACTAAACAAATCTAAAATTTAATGAAAAATATTGTTATATTTTTGCTATAATTAAAAACTTCTTTAATTGTCTTCTAAGAGGCACTATAATTAAAAAAAAATATTATTAATTTTATAGAATAAGAATTTGATTATAAAATTTATAATTTAAAATAATCAAATTCGAAATTTTAATTCAAGTTCTGCAATTATTTGTAATTAACTTTAAATTATTTGTTATTCTGAGTGAAAAGTTAATAAAGGGTAAAATTTGAGATTTTTTAGTTTTCATCTAACATATATAACATAGATTTGTTTTACGCGATTAATAAGAACACCGTGTTTTAGAAGGATTCACTGTATATAGACTAGGGATGTTACGGAGCTTCGATTCCGACTTCGGTTCCGAAACTTTTAAATCGGAGGTTTTAATCGGAAGTCTAATCTATGACACATTAAGAAATTGATTAAACGAAGACAAAGCTGCGAAGCTTTTGTTTATTAAATATAATATTCCACCTTTAGATTTAATTCATTTGATTTAATTGGCTAACTGTTATTGAAAATATGTTAATTTTGAAAGAGTTTAACTGAATATTGTTTTTATTTGCCCTTAAAACATATCTCTTCTGCCACTACCTGTAACAACGCCTCCGACTACGACTTCGGTTCTGATTCCGATAAACCAAATTCAAAAACTCCGACTCCGACTTCGGTTCCGATAAAACCACCTCCGTTACTTCCTTAATATAGACGTTGCAATGTAATTGTGTGTGTAATCATTGTACGTGTACATGGTACCGTCCGCGGTAAAACACTTTTTAAAGGAACATAAATAATTTTTCAAATTAAGTTACGACATACTTCACATTATTGAGAAATATATCAACTAAATGTTAAGAAGATAAGAAAGATACTAACGTATGTCGAAGTAAAATATCTGTTTATTTTTATGTAATTACATTGATTCGTGGCGATGACTATATATAGGTGTCCCAAAAGGGTCAAGAATTAAACGTTCGAAAATCGTATTTACAAAGAATTATAAGGAAGGATTTGCATTTTAAACCTTACAAAATTCAGCTCGTACAAGAATTAAAACCAACAGACCATCTTCAACGAGTAACTTTTGCGATTGAAATGTTTGAGAGGTTTCCAAACCTCGGAAATACCCCCACTCTTTTGTAACACCTTGTATATCAACTAAATGTTAAGAAGATAAGAAAGATAATAACATATGTCGAAGTAAAATATCTGCTTATTATTATGTAATTACATTGATTCGTGGCGACGACTATATATAGGGTCCCAAAAGGGTCAAGAATTAAACGTTCGAAAATCGTCTTTACAAAGAATTATAAGGAAGGACTTGCATCTTAAACCATATAAATTTTAGCTTGTGCAAGAATTAAAACCAACAAACCATTTTCAACGATTATATTTTGCGATTAAAATGTTTGAGAGGTTGCCAAAATTCGGAAATACCCCGATCTTTTTGTAACACCTAGTATATTAACTAAATGTTAAGATAAGAAAGATAATAACGTATGTCGAAGTAAAATATCTGTTTATTATTATATAATTACATTGATTCGTGGTGATGACTATTTTGTAAGTACAAGTTTCTTTTAAAGTTCTAGGAAAATATATTTTCGGACTTTGTAAATATAGTACGCGTAAATGAAATAGCTCGTAAATCGAGGGACAGGTGTATTTATAAAATATGGTAAGCAATCTAAAAAATATTATCTGCTAAGCGGAGAAAACTCCTGCAAGTTCGGAAAATTCGCACTCGGAAACAATTTGAAACTGTCATGAGTATACCGCCATTGCGGTTGTCTTTTGTTTTGTTTGTGTCTCACGGATATGTTCGTATGTATGTACGACGATGTAAAGTTGCTTACTTTACTTCCGATTCCGGAACAATTGTCTTTTGTTAGAAAAGAAATAGCGGAAAATGTCATACTATTGTTAGAAAATTAAGATAAAGGATAGATCCCTTAAAAATATTTATACTAATATATTTTTTTTTTGTTTCAGATTAATCCACCGGTCAATAATTGCTTGCACGAAAATATTTGGTGAGTTTCTTATTAGTATTAATACAACAATTAACTTAACATTAGCCTTCCATCACATGACTATAATTTTAACTTTAATTTTCCACATTTATAGTGTTGATTAAGTAATTATAGTTATAGACGTGGCTTAACATTATAATTTATTTCTTTATTTTTACTCTTTTATCACGGAACAAAATCACATTAAGTTTAATTCGTTAATTCTAGACATGTCACTAAGTTATGTTACAATCGATTATATCCTATAAATATCGGAAATTATTTTGCGTTTATTCGTCTCTTTTTAACTACCCTTATTTATATAAAGACAGATAACTCTCTCTTGTAATGTTAACTCAAACGTTACCATATAAATTTGTGAATCAAGTACCAGGTACTGCAAATACGGGCACATAAGCAAGCGTATACCTTGCTGTTATGTTACATTACAATATAACGTAACGTCGTGTGCCATGGCGTAGCGTTATGTTGAATTGTGGCGTGCGTGTGTGATGATAAACCTGTAAACATACGTCGGGCTCTGCTTAGAATTTAATTACATTCATATCTGATTGCTATGGTTACATGTTCTGTAGGTTTATGAACGTGTATGAACATGTTAGGTTGTATGTTACATGAATTGCCTGTATGATATTCTGTGTTGAGGTATGGGACACTGATTCGAAGGCATTATGCTGTAAATATTTCCTATTTTAATTTTGAAACTAGTTTTATCCGGCATATCAAGGGGGGACCCCACCCTGAATCTATTCCTTATCCTGTCTTAAATAACCCTCTATGAGGGTTTATTGCAAAGATATAAGAAGAATTTGGGAGGCCGTACAATACTTTAACTACAGTACCGAAAATTTTAAACGCGTTTTTTTCAGAACCACATTTTTTTAAACTGGGTGCCACTTTTTCTCGAACCATTCAATGGAATCACTTTAATCTTATCGGCAGTGTAAGCGTAGGATTTTAATTTTTCTTTTTTTTAAAAATTTTACAGTATTTTTATCTCACGTAAAAAAAAAAATAATTAAAATTTTTCAAACTGCTGCCATATTTGCAATTTTTTGAATTTTCTAAATATCTTACGCTTCACGATAGCCAATTTTATATAGTTTAAGGAAATCTAAACGATTTTGTACTACCTTGTTTAAGGATTGATCACAATTGGCACCCATGGAGGTGCCTTTTTTTGGATATGTCTGACGCCGAAGGCTTCCACGGCTCCAAATATTAATATTTTTACTTCAAAAAATTAAAATACGTGCAACATTATAATAAAAAACTCAAAATGATTCGATTGTTTTTTAACACTTAAAAAAATTCCTGAATATCGCTGTTTTTTAGAGCTGTCAAGGTAGGGCCCCCCTTTAATAAAAAAAGTTCGAATCTACAGATGTTCAATTGTTTTTTTTTTGTTTATAATAAAATTATTTATATTATTAAGAAAAACAATAAGTAGATTTTATGATTAGAATATTTTATTCAAAAAAGCAAGTTAAATAAAATAAGACAATATTATTTACCATATTTCACTAAAATTTACCTCAGAATTGTATTCTACACAAAGGGTTGCCTGAACAACATATCTTCTGGGACTTGTGATGAGTTTATGATAATCCCACATGCTGAAGAGCTAAAGGGCTCAACACTGATGTTCTATACATTTAGCCCTGCATAGTCTCTTTATTTTGTGTGCTACCTGTTACTATGTCTACCTTGTACATTTATTATTCCTTTTGTAGGGTTTATACTTATTCATATTTTCTTTTTTATGATTTTCTAAAGATTTTATAAATGTATATCCGCCATTTTTTTTTTGTATTTAAATGGAAAAGATAAGAATTTTGTTTTTATACGTATTTAGATAAATATTTAATATAAAAAATAGAGAGAGGGTTTTATTTTTAATCCAGTTTTAATACAATCGTAAAATGATCATAAATTGATCTTAATTGTAACTTAATTGACATAGTGCCAAATAAACAAAAATTAATAATAATACAAAAACATTAATTGCTGTATTTAAATAATAATTACTAATAGACCCATTATTAAATATCAGTAATTAGTAGCTTATTATTTTTAATGATTTGAATATTAATTGTTTTATAAACATTATCGTAAATGTTTAATTATAAAATAAACTATACTTCAACTTCTTATCAATATAATTTATACATTTTACTAAAATAATTTTATTTTGCTTTTGTTTTTAAAATAAATTGTTTTATTTTATAATAAACTATGAAATTCTTGATTCTTCATTGAAAGATACATAAAATATTTTTAATTTGATACTAAAATTAATATATTTTTATTAATATTATATTTTATTTTTTGAAGCCAAACTAAATAAAGTTCGAAATGCAAAAATCGGTGTATAACCTTACCTTAATTTACAACCGTTTATTAAAAATACAATTTATTTATTAAATGAGCGTACACTAGATTAAAAAAAAATCATGTAATTATTTCGAATATTATTAAAACTTCAATTGAAATATTTAATTTGCGCTTCCGGAATAATATCAATATGTTAAAACATTATTAATTTCAACAAGGGTTCAATCCTAGAATCCCACAAAACGGTTGTGATGTGCAAAATCTACCAGGTTGCTCGCTCTGGTGCTTTTAAATTAATCATATTACCACTTTACTCAAGCTCTCCACATTACAATTCACTATGTGCAGATACACATAATATTGGGCACGAAAACTAACAGAGACAGCGTAAGCTCAACAACTAATGCCATTATTTTGATACTACATGCTACTAAGTACTATAGCTACTAAACAGAGTGGTCATTTCGAAAGTTAAGCCCTTAAAAGCTGAGATCTAAAGTCAGGATGTTCATTATTTATTAACTTATCCAACCACATTACTTTTAAAATATGTATGTCAACTAGATTTTATATATCTTTTGTTTTTGAATAGTTCATTTGTTTATTTTAATTTTAAACTGTCATTAACGCAGGGATGATTATCTTTTATTATGCCTTAAACAACCTATTTCCCAGAATACTCCTAAACAAACAAAGATACGAGCAGCTTCACAAAGATGAAATGTAAGGGTTTAAATCAATGTTTTTATTAAGATATTAATTTTAAAGTTTAATCGAAAAATACGTATTTTTAAAACAAAAATGTAATTAAGTTAAAAACAACGAATGCACTTTGCTTGTTTATAGGAATTTTAACTAGTTATGAGCATATAATCCTCTAAAACTTTGAAATCCTAAGAGAACAAACCAGTAGCAACACACTAAGCATTAAATGAGTTAAAACTTCAGTTAATTCATAAAATATTTATCATTTTTGTTCTTTAAACTGTAAATTTTTAATGTAAATATTAATTATTAAATGCTTTACATTATTTATGAACATAACTTGTTCTTAATTCAAGTATAAGTGTTTGATTTAATTTTCGTAGTAAGTTACAAAGGTAGATGTAATCTTTGTTGCTAGTACTTACTAATAATATATTTATGTACGTACATACGACTAAAGAGAATTTAATTAAATTATATACTTTACTCACACTTTATAATAGTTTTATTTTAATATTATAGTACTTTTTTATTTATTTAAAATTGCTTAGAATATATAATATAATAATAGTACTATCCGTGAAATAAAAAACAAAAGAAAACAATTGAAAAAATGATATATTTTGATAGGTAATAATTTTGTTCATGGCACTATGACAATGAATTGGTTTTTATTCAATAATATGAAGCATTTTAGTACATTTAATATTATGCATAATAGTGCACTGTAAATTTTTTTTGTATAATTACAATTTTTTCTCAAAACAAAAGTTGAGTAAAATTACAAATAAGTGTATATTAATACGAAATTAAAATACAATTTAAGTAATTTTTTAATACATGTGAGGAAACCTTTCAAGATGAGTTGTGATTTTACAATCTTTATGTAAAAACCG
>CM008233.1:6800980-6814222 GCA_002278615.1 Pogonus chalceus | reverse complement strand
TTGTATTTTTTATTTAATAAATACATATACAATAATAAAAATTATTAATTTTTTGTTTAAACTTAATTTATTTTGATTTAAATCTTTTAGCCCTGTTAATACTATATATAGTTGCGCTTCCACAAAAAAAATCAGTAACTATTCTTTTACAATGGTACAAACAAAATATTATAATAAGTTAAATTCTTTCTCTACTATTTAAAAATAATTTTAAAACTGCAATAAAAATAAATAAATTTAAAAAATCATTGTCTGAAATATTCAAAATTACGAAAATAAAGTAATTAATACTTTTTATAGATACCAAAAAAATCAAAATTATTTTCGAGCTAAAATATTTGTATGAAACATTCAAAATTACAACAATAAAGTATTATATACTTTTAATAGATAAAACAGTAGCGCATCCACCAGAACATTCAAACACATTTTCAAACTTGAAAGATATAAACAAAAAATTATAATAAGTAAAGTGCAGTTCTCTGTCTACCTTCAAAAATTGTAAAACAAAATATAGGTGAAAATCTTTAAAAATAAATCAAAAACTTTTTCGTTCTCAGTTTCCTAGTGTATATCTGACTTTTTGATTCTTATAAAAATTTCATTGTTTCATAAAAACTTTGTTTTTGTTTTGTAGAAAGAGTTTTGTTCGTTTAACTTTCTCAATTCTGAATTTATCATGAGAATATCAAACAAATAATAGATTGATAGTAACTTTAACAACGTTTATTTCAACATTTCTCTCGTCACGTGGTTTATACGATTTGGCAATACTGTCAGACTCACATGGGAATTGAGTAATATACGTTTTGTGATCCATGTTACAGCTCAAACGATTATACGATCATCTGGACTAGTTAGTTCGGATGCTATTCGATCAAATTTGATCAATTTGTAAAATAAAGCGAATTTTCTTTCCTAAATGCTATGTACGAGGGAGGTTTCATTTAGTAATTAACTTATTTTACTTTCAAATATACACTATTAAAGTTTCTTTGGTAATTTTAAAAAATGCATTGGAAGTTGATAGGCAAAATATTTAATCAAAATTCAAATCGAGTATAGTAATTATACTAAAGTATTTTTTTCGTATTTGGTTGATAATATTACAACATAATTATTGTAATATTACTAAGCATTTTTTAAGAGTTAGTTTATCAATTTCACATTATATGTATAGTAATTTTACGATATGGTACATAACCAATAAGTTCTGTAATATAAGAGCAAAGTATTGTAAATTTATAAAGCATTTGAGGTTCTCTTAGTTTAATTACTTTCAAATATGGTTTTGTGATTAATTAAGAAATGTTGCATTTTACAATGAATTCATGGTAAATATAAATTCCAATATTAATTCGTTATTTTCCAAACAAATTAAAGCAAATTAAATTACAAGTAATGTTTGTAAATCCGAGAAGCTTTTTATGGGATATCGATCAATTTTTCAGTAAAATTACAATGCGTGTACCGTTTTTACATAAAGATTGTAAAATCACAACTCATCTTAATAGGTTTCCTTACATGGATTGAAAAATTACTTAAATTGTATTTTAATTTCGTATTAATATACACTAATTTATAATTTTACTTACTTTTGTTTTGAGAAAAAATCGTAATTCTACCAAAAAAAATTTAATCTTTTTATATTATTTATTATATCGTATTTAAAAAAAGCTTATAATGTGAACTTCATTAATAAATAAATATTCAAACTGAAGTTCGTAAATTTAAAATCTCGCGATATAAATTCAAGACTGAATAAACAGGACCGGAAAAGTAAAGGTAGATTCGGGTAAAAAGACTA
The DNA here is from genome assembly GCA_002278615.1 of Pogonus chalceus. Lineage (NCBI taxonomy): Eukaryota > Metazoa > Arthropoda > Insecta > Coleoptera > Carabidae > Pogonus > Pogonus chalceus. The sequence continues at coordinate 6,812,415 of CM008233.1, read as the reverse complement.
TGTATGTTCTTGTCACGTACCAATCTTTTACAGTTTTTCAAGTTTACAGTTCAAGTAATGGGGTCCTGTTTATTCGCAAGGGCAAAGCTCTTTTGTATTTTCTATTCACACGGAAAACAATAAAACAACCGGTGTAATTAAATTTTCAAAACATATATTTTAATGAAGCTCCAAACATTTTCAAATTTAATATATTTCCTTGAATAAAAAAACTTAAGTTTCCATAAAGGAAATTTATAAAATCTTTGATTGTTGTCGTATTTCCGACAATGCCCTTTTATCGAAACAAAGAAACAATAGTTAAGTCCAAGCTGAAAGGAAGTACGAACAGGAAATAAAACAAAATGAACTTCTTTTTAACACTTCGCAATTCTTTGATTGCAAAATTAAAGACAAATGTCTCAATGACCGTGTTAGTGCTTTTTTGTTAGGAAATTTCGTAAATGAACTGGACATTGTGACAAAAATTTAATGAGCTAAATGTCTCACAAGATTAAATTGCGTAAAAACTATTTTATCCTGAAAGGTTTTTCCCATTTACAGATTGTTCGAACTATATATACTAAGTATTTCTCGAATACTTATAAAATTAAACATTTTTGTTTTGTTTTTTATTAATATAAGATGATAAAAATAAATCAGTTTAGTTCTAAACATTATAAAATAAAACCAAAACATGTGTATATCAAACGCATCTTTAATTCTAAACATGTTTCAACTAGTTGCCGACACAATCATTTATTACAGCTAATCTTGTTTGTATTGAATGATAATAATCTTTTCATTCATTAAAATCTTGTTTGGGAATATAAATCAGTTGTAGTATTATTTATTTGCAAAACGAAAACAATTTAAAATATAGATGCATTGTTGAAATAACATTGTAATCAAATTTTTGTATTTTTATGTTGAGATGAAATAAGTTTGCATTTGTTTTGAGTAATGCATAGCATACTAAGACCCTAGGGGAATCGCATCGCTCAGCAATATTTTTATGTAGTCTTTTATAACTCCTTTTCACTATACAGGTACGCTAACATAAGAATATGAAAATTGTTTTCTTACGCGAATTTATATTCCATACATTTACAATACATCTATGTATTATATTGTTGATTAACTTATAAACTACACACTCTACACTATAACATACAATAATATCCATGAATTTTTTTTTTTTTTTTTTTAATAAAAAAGGTGAATTCTTCTGTTGATAATAACAATGCGAATATATCTTCTTTGTAATAAACTTTATAGACAACAGTAAAAATTTAGCGGTAAAACAAAACACTATAAAATTTTGTATTATCTTTCTAGTAATTTTTCTCAAACTCTACTGTGTACCAATAATCTTGTTTTATGAGAAAAACTTTACTTTAAAGCTTTATTTTATTTTATTAAAAAATAACAGCAAAGACAACAAACTTCCAAATATATAACTTCGCATAAAATTATTTATTACTAAGCCATACAAGTTTTTTTATTATTATTAAATATAATTGACGCTATTCAAATATAATAATATTAACAATCAATAATATTATTTTAATTACAATCATTAAATTTTCAGGTAATATTGATTCCCCATTCGCACAATGACCCCGGCTGGTTAAAAACCTTCGAACATTACTTCCATTATGAAAGTAAACAAATTTTAAACAATATGGTTGCAAAATTACAACAATATCCTAATCTCACATTTATTTGGAGTGAGGTATCGTTTTTGTCTGCTTGGTGGGATAGTGCCCATCCTTCAAAACAGCGCGCCCTTCGTAAATTAGTCCATAATGGACGTCTTGAAATTACAACCGGAGGATGGGTTATGACCGATGAAGCTAACAGTCATGTTTATGCAATGGTTGATCAACTTATCGAAGGTATATTATAAATTTGTAAAAAATAAATACATTGTATTATATTTATATAAAAGTTTTCAACTAAAACTTTTTCAATTTCAGGTCATCAATGGTTAAAGTCCAACTTGGGAATTGCTCCAAAATCTGGTTGGTCAATAGATCCGTTCGGTCACGGTAGCACCCAACCTTACTTATTAACAACCTCTGGAATCACTGGAACTGTCATCCAACGTATCCATTACGCTTGGAAGCAATGGTTGGCGCAAAAACAATATGGCGACTTTTTCTGGGTACCAAATTGGCAATCACGTATTAACCCAAATCATATTTCACAACGAACTTCATTATTAACCCATAATCAACCTTTTGATATATATTCAATTAAACATAGTTGCGGTCCGCATCCATATATTTGCTTAAATTTCGATTTCCGTAAAATACCTGGTGAATACACCGATTATTCTATCAAAGCTCAAAATATAAACGATAAAAATATTAAACAAAAGAGTGAATTATTACTTGCGCAGTACGCAAGAACGGGTTCTTTATTCCCGCATAATGTTGTCTTAATGCCGATCGGTGATGATTTTCGTTATAATCATGAGGTTGAATGGGATCAACAATATAAAAATTATCAAATGCTTTGTGACTATATTAATGCAAATAAAGATACTTATAAAACTGAAATAAGTTTCGGAACACCAAGAGATTATTTTAACGCGATACAAGAACGTTACAATAATTACCCGACTTTAAAAGGCGACTTTTTCGTTTATTCCGATATTTTCAGTGAAGGAAGACCAGCTTATTGGTCAGGTTACTTCACAACTAGACCATTTATGAAAATTTTAGACCGCGAATTAGAAAATAGTTTAAGATCTGCCGAAATATTATACACCATAGCAGTTAATAAAGCTCGTCAAAATAATTACGGTCCACATTTAAAAATTCTCGAACGAAATTTCGAAAAATTAGTACGCGCTCGTCGAAATTTAGGATTATTTCAACATCACGATGCAATTACCGGAACTAGTAAATCATTTGTAATGCGGGATTATGGATTAAAATTATTTGAAAGTTTGAGAGATACTGAAAGTATTCAACAAGATGCAATACAAAGCTTATTATTAAACGATAGTTTACCTAGTACAACTGATCAATCAAAAAATATTATACTAAGTGACTTGGAACGTGAATCGTATGAGAAACTACCAAAAAAATTACCAATTAACGCCGAAAATGAACGTAGCATAGTTTTATTTAATTCATTAGTTCATTCGCAAGATCATATCGTCGATCTTCGAATATCGTCGTTAAATGTTCGTGTTTTGGATTCAAATCGAAACGAAATTTTGTATCAAATAAATCCGGTTTGGAACGCAACAAACGGAAATAATAAACTACATATAACAAACGATGAATATGAATTAGTATTTATTGCGAAATTACCTCCATTAAGTTTAGTAACATACTATATCATAACAGAAACTGAAGAAAAATCAAAAAAATCAAAAGCAACAATTTATTGTAACAATTGTCATAGAAAAGAACAACCAAAACATGCAAATGATTTAAAATCACAAAGTCCTGAACATGAAATGGAATTTAAACCATCGAAATTTAAAATACGTAATACCCAGCCGGGAGATATACAACTAGAAAATCAAAAAATGAAATTATTGTTTGACGGCACAACAGGTTTTATGAAATCAGTTACTCGAAAACATAAACAAAAAGTCACTCAATGTGCAATTAGTTTTGCTGCATACCACAGTGCACAATTTCATTCGGGTGCTTACTTGTTTATGCCTGATCCTAACAGTCGAGAAACAGATAAAGACGTATTAGAACAATACAACCAGCAAATAAGTATTATTATAACTTCTGGACCTATTTCTAGCGAAGTTACTGTTATTTACGGACCATTTTTAGTACATTCAGTTAAAATATTCCATTTGGAAACTTCAATTTTATCAGAATCTATTCATATACAAAATGAAATTGATTTTGAAAATCCACCGAAAAATCGTGAAACAGAATTATTTATGCGTTTAACAACGGATGTTCAAAATGGAGATACACCAGAATTTTTCTCGGATTTAAACGGATTTCAAATGCAAAAACGAATTAAAGTCGATCGAATTGGAATTGAAGGGAATTATTTCCCAATTACTACAATGGCATATATTCAGGATGAAGATATAAGATTGAGTTTATTAACAAATCATGCCCAAGGTGCAGCTAGTTGGCAGCCAGGTTTCTTGGAAGTTATGCTCGATCGACGAACACTTTACGATGATTCTAGAGGAATGGGAGAAGGTTTAGTCGATAACCGTAAAACTGTTATGAAATTTTGGTTATTAATTGAAGATTTCAATCGTGAAGTAAATAAAGGAAAATCTATTAATTCAGAAAAACGTTTAAAACGAAATGTAGATGAAGTCCCACAAAATAATCGTATTTCTCGCGATATTGATTACGTTGAACAACATCCATTTGATGAAGATGATATTGTTAGGAATTTTAATGTTGCTACGGAATCAGCAAAAAGTGAAAATTTCTCTAAACCTTCATTATACGCAAATAGAATCAGTAATATGTTAAATTATCCTGTTGGTATCTTTGTTATGGAAGAAGTTGAATTAGAAAAACCACCAAAATCCATAGTAAATTTACTCTCTACTTCCTTTCCTTGTGATGTCCATTTACTAACACTTCGCACCCAGCCAGATCAGTTGTACTCTCAGTTTCCCTCACTAAATGCTCTAATGGTATTACATCGGCAAGGCTATGATTGTGCAGTTAGTAATAAATTTAAGTGTGAACATTCGAGTTTTAGTGATAATACTAAATTTGTTGACTTACAAATTGAACAATTGCAAGTGATGTCACTAACAGGACTTCACCCAGAAGAAAAATTAAATGAAATTTATGATATTGAAATACAGCCTATGGCTTTGCAAACTTTGAATGTTACTTTTGTAAAGTAACTATTGTAAATAGATTTTATTAATGTGTTTTATGAATGATTGTTTGAACTTATTTGACTACTTCGTTAACATAACCAATATAAATTTTATATTTTCTTTATACATTTTTACATATTAAAAATTAACTATACATATAATATTATTAACAAAAGAATGACGAGTCATATTTATTTTTTATTTTACATATTTTATTCCGTATATTGAATTATAATGGTCGCCACGAAACTATGTGATTGCGTATATGGTACCGCCGTTTTATGTTCCGAAAAAGCCATCCTTGCTATATACGCAAACGGTTTGTAAAAAAGGAACCAATGTTAATAAAACTTGAGTATACTGCATACAATTTTTTTTTAATAAAGTTGCGACGTACTTCCCATTATTTAGAAGTATGTCAACTAAACTTTAAGAAAATGAAAAAGGTAATAACGTATGTCGAAGTAAAATATCTGCTTATTATGTAATTACACTGATTCGTGGTGACGACTATAATAACAATAAAGAAAACCATTAAAAGTATTGAATTATTTCGAGAATAGCACAGTGTTCGGGGCCACAAAAAAGCCTTTTTTCCTACACATTTCAAATTACAATAAATTGTTTCTAACATGGAATTAAAACAAAATAATCAAGATATGTTTAAAGATATTTTTTGAAATATAAGCATTTTAGATTAGATTAATTAAAATTGTTAAAAAAATATAAAATTAAAAATAAAACACATTTGCAGTTTATTTATTTATTTTTCTATTGTTTTAAACTATAAATAGAGCTTTTGATTATATCTAAATAATTTGGAACGCAATATTTTAAAATTGATATTTCGTATGTTAGAATTTAAGCTTCAATAATTAATAGTTTTATATTAATTAAATGTTAAAATATAAAAATAAGTTCAAACAAAAATAGTGTGAATTTGAATTAATGTTTAGAACTTTTCAATTTGTAGGATCACAATATATTTTTTATAGTTCAGTGAGATTATTGTGCAAATTTGTAGATAATTGTAAATATTAAATGAATATTTAAATAATATAAAAACAGAAAACATCATTTGTTTCGAATAATGATATTTTCTGTTTTTTTTAACAAATAAAATCTAATTGTATATGTTTGTGGCGTCTTCTAGTACATAGATTTTCAATAATAATGCAATTTCCGATTATGCAGTACAATATTATTATATTTTTTAAAATTTCTATTTATTTTATTACATTTTTTATTGCTGCAAATATTTTATAAATGCAGTTTGTATTTTATAATAGTTATTTTAATAATATTAAAGACTGTTGACATATGTTTTCCAATAGAAACACTTACTTAAGGTAATAGAGAATTATTACATTAATTATTGATTGTGTAAAAATTATTTTTTAATTATTACTAGTAAATTGTTATAAATGTTGTGAGAAACATTTGTATGTTGGGATTTTTAATTTATTATTACATAATATTATATTCCATATTTGTTTTTGTCTTTATCCCTGTTCCTTAACTTCCATACCGTTAATATATTTATTATTCGTTTTTTAAATATATTTTAAGTTTTATCCTTTCAAATATATAAATTTATTCATACTTAATATTCTATTTAAATATTTACATATTTTTGTAAAACTTGCTATTAATTTTCATAAGAAACCCATAATTACTTGTTAAAACTAGTTTATTTAACAAACAAAAACTATTATCGTTTTATATAGTTAAATATAATACAAAGTAATCAATATTATAATAATTTTGATTAAATGTGTATTAATCTTGTTTGCAAAAGGTTATAAATCATTTTTTTTTTTTTTTTTTTTTTTACTAATTTTGGAAATCCCAAAATTATAGCAATGGCTGAAATTCTTATCATATTTCAGTATAAGTGTATAATTATTTACAAAAAATAGTATAGTTTATTTTACCGTAACGTTATTAATAATAAATTTAAGTTATTTATTTTAAAGTATGTATACTTAAAATATTCAAGTATTAATGATTGATACTAAAATAAATTTATAACAGTGTTTAATCAGCGATAATTTCAATAAGCTACATCCAAATTTCGCGGTATTGTGTGAAGTCCCTTCATGCATTGCAGTTTCGACATCGAACGAGTGAAATTTTGTAAACAACTTTCCATTATACTGAATTTCGCAAAAAAATCATAATTAAATAATTACAATTTTAATATCGTTACACTTCGAGAACAACAAACTTACATCAATTTTTGGCAATTTATGAAATAACATCCAGTGTTTGTAGTAAAATTTTTTTTTCGTGCTGTTGCCTAACAATAGAAGGAAAATGATACTGCAAAAATATTTTAACACTTTACAAAAAATGTGGAACGTATTTTAATCAAAAATGTGTTATGAATAACGAAATAAAATATGACTCATTTGTGTATTTTGTGTATAACGTGAATAATATGTGACAGTTGACAGGTTAGAGTGTGGAAAATTATGCTAACTCCAGGAGTACGAGTTGTAAGAGGACCAGATTGGTCATGGCAAAATCAAGGTATTTTTAAAATTTTCAATAATTAATTTCCATTACTGTATTATTATTTATATTTCAGATGGTGGAGAAGGTTATGTTGGGACTGTCTGTGAGGTAGGAAAAGCAGGATCTAGCAGTTCTCCAGATAAAACTGTTGTCGTACAATGGGATTCTGGATTTCGTACAAATTATCGGGTTGGCTATCAAGGGCAATATGATTTACGAGTCATCGATAATGCTCAAATAGGTATAATTTTTTTCATTTTAGTTTTTTGTTATTTATTTCTGCGTCATTAAAATATAACAGGATAATTTAGTATAAAATTAATTTTCCTTGTGCGGTAAAATATCACGCGATTCAAAGATAAATACAAACATAGAAAATATGTAATGTTTTTTCTACAGGAATTAATGATAAAATTTGATAACGTATAAAAAGCAGATAATAATTAAAAAATTATTTTCCCTTATATATTAAATAAACAATGAAAGGTCAATAATTGCAATAAAGTATATTTAATAATTATATATCAGTAATTTCCGATGCTTATTGATATATTTATTATATTAATTTACAAATATAAACAAATAGTTATTTATATATTATAGTTTTAAAAATAATTTAATATTTTTTATTTACAATTATTTTATTTTTAGGAGTTAAACATCCGAATATAATATGTGATGGTTGTAAAAAACATGGAATTGCAGGAATGCGATTCAAATGCATCGAATGTTATGATTATGATTTGTGTTCATTATGTTACCATGCCGATACTCATGATTCATCGCATGCATTTCAAAGATATGATTCGGCCGTTTCACAAGGGTAAATAAGTATTTTTATTTTTCAAAACATAGTATTAATGTAAATATTTTTAGTATTGAGTTACCAATCAGAAAAGACGCAACAAAATGTGAATTAAAAGGTATTTTTGTTGGTGCAAAAGTTGTTAGAGGCTACAATTGGGAATGGGGTAACCAAGATGGTGGTGAAGGAAAAAGCGGACGTGTTATGGACATCCGAGGATGGGATAACGAAAGTGCGAGGTCAGTTGCTAATGTTACTTGGATGTCCGGTGCGACAAATGTCTACCGATTAGGACATAAAGGAAATTGTGATCTTAAGTTTATTCAAGAAGCTTCTGGTGGCTTTTATTACCCTGATCATATACCAGTTTTATGTAAGTAATTTTATCATGTTAATCGAATATTTTAAATATTAATTTTTATTTATTATTACAGGTCAAAATACTGAAACAAATTCTAGTCGATCATCGTCTCAGCTAGCTCAGAATGCAGTTCGTCCATGTTTATTTAGTGTTGGTGATAAAGTTCAAGTTGCTGTTGATGTTGATACTTTAAAAACTATGCAACAAGGACATGGTGGTTGGAATCCACGAATGGCAAAATATATTGGTAAAATTGGTACAGTTCATCGCGTTACTGACCGAGGTGATATTCGTGTACAATATGAAGGTAAATATTATATTTATTTAAATTAAATAATTAATAATTTTATACAAACTTATTGTTGAATCATTTTAGATTGTAACAACAGATGGACATTCAATCCAGCAGCTCTCTCTAAAATAAATACTTTCTCAGTTGGGGACGTAGTTTGTGTTTTAAATGACCAAGCTAAAGTTCGTGAATTACAAAAAGGACACGGAGAATGGATTGATATAATGAAAAATGTAATATCATAAATTGTTTCTCTAATATTTTTGTTTTTAATTTACATATTTATTTACAGGCGTTAGGTAAATTAGGTAAAATAATCAAAGTTTACAGTGATGGAGATTTACGAATCCAGTTAGACGGCCATGCATGGACATTAAATCCACAATGCGTACGTTTAGTTCCTGGAAGCGCAACAGAATTATCAAATACAATGGCGGCTGATCAAAATCAGCGACTTGAACCGTCCAGTAAGTTTATAATATTCATAATTAATGTCTTGTTTTAATAATTAACGCATTGTTAAATTTCAGTGCAACATTGTTTCCCTCTGACACCAGGAGGGTCAAGCAGTGCTGATAAATTAGTAAGAGATGCAGCTCAAGGCAGATTAGAAGCAGTAAAGACAGTTTTAGAGTCACTTCCAACGCAAGTTGATATGCGTAGCGGTGGAAAAACTGCATTACAAGTAGCTGCACATCAAGGACATACGCAATTAGTAGCATATTTACTAAGTATTGGTGCATATGTAAATGCAATTGATACTGACGGCGATACTACATTGCATTATGCAGCTTTTGGTAACAAGCCTGACGTAAGTTTTTACTTTAATTTATAAATTAAAAATATCTACTAAGAAATATCTTTAGGTAATGGAGTTATTATTACGTCATGGTGCTGATATAAATGCAATAAATAAGGGCCGGTGTACTGCTTTACATATAGCAGCTCATAAACAACCTGTTCATTGTGTCTCTCTATTATTATCTCGAGGAGCTGATGTAAACGTTCAAGATTCATATGGTGATACAGCTTTACATGATGCTATTGGCAAAGAAAGCTGTCAAGTCATCGAATTATTAAGTGAAGCACCAGGTAATTGATTGCTGTATTTTTTAATATATAATTAATTAAATCTAAAATTAATATACTTAATTATTATTATTAAATTTATTAAAATATGAAGCAAGAATAAAAATATAAATATATTTATTTTAGGAGTTGATTTCACAATTAGAAATAACCGTGGCTTTAATGTATTACATCATGCCGCATTAAAAGGAAATAATTTTGCAACCAATAAACTATTAACAAAAACAAGACAACTTGTGGATGTAAAAAAAGATGATGGTTTTTCTGCATTACACTTAGCAGCTTTGAATGGCCATAAAGAAGTTGTAGAAACATTAATAAGAGTTGGGCAAGCAGATGTTGATTTAAGAAACAATCGAAACCAAACTGCTCTATTATTAGCTGTTAGTCAAGGTAATATTTTAATTTCAGTTAATTATATATTTTATAAAATAATTAATTTTTATACAGGACATTGTGCGGTGATAGAACTTCTTGTAAAATTAAAAGCCAATATAAACGCCAAAGATGAAGACGGTGATACTGCTCTTCACGTCGCATTAATCAAGCGTGCCAACATAAATACAGAAATCCGCCAAGAAGATTCTCCTGCTGTTTACGCAATCCACCATCAATTAACTTATATAACTGATAATCGTGTAGCTTTATCCATTGCTTGTTATTTAATCCAAATGGGATGTGATATCGAAACAGTTAACTCAAAAAATCAAAAAGCATTAAGTTTATTACAAGACGTTGAGCTTGTAGAACTTTTAAAAGCTTACAAACCAACCAATAATCCAAGTAACGAAATTGGTGATTTAGGATTAGGTGCATTAAATATAAGTATCGAACCTCCTAAATTACCAGAAGGTTTTAATTTAACTGATTTTAACCCTAGAAACTCACCAATTCATAATTCAAGTGAAAATTCTTCTAAAAATCCTAGAAAAAGTCGAAGTGATCAAACTTCAAATCGTCGAATTAACGATGAAACAAATAAAATGTCAGAAAGTGCGACAAGTTCAAAAGATGAACCAACCAGTCCACGTCATATTTCGAAAAAACCAGCTGAGTGTTCTGTATGTTCTGAATTATCGGAAGAAAATGTTACATTAGAACCATGCGGGCATAAACCTGCTTGCGAAGATTGTGCTTCTCGAATGAAAAAATGCCTTCAATGTGGTATTTCTGTGCAACGAAGAGTTACCAAAGATGGACGTATTATTCCAGCTAAAAGTCGACAACCATCTGCTGAAAGAATGCGATATTTAGAGTGTAAAATCGCTGAAATTGAAGAAACTCATGGTTGTAGTATTTGCATGGAAAGGCGAAGAAATGTTGTGTTTTTATGTGGTCATGGTGCATGTTCGAAATGTGCAGATACTTTAAAAATTTGTCATATGTGTAGAAAAAGTATTACTAAGAAAATACCTATTTATTAGTTTCAATTCTCTGCTATATTTCTCAGGTAAATTATTATTTTATCGCAAAAAGTCATATCTACAATTTTTTTTAAATACTTTTTAAGTTTCAAAGATATATTGAAGTATTTTTTTTTTTTTTTTTT
>CM008233.1:6778904-6800941 GCA_002278615.1 Pogonus chalceus | reverse complement strand
TTTTTTTTTTTTTTTTTTGTAGTTAATTTATTTTTTATACATTACTAAAACCAGTAAAAAACAAGTGAAGACTATCGAATAATTTAAAAAAAATATAATATGAAATCTTGTTGAAATGATTTTTTTCCTTAAAATGTAAGGTTACCTGAATAAACTTTTTAATTTCGGAACAAAATAAAATTAGTTTAATTCTATCTCCAACAATAATCAAAATCAGGTACTTTTTTATTTCGAAAAATTTTACATAAAAAATAGAATTTGCTAATTTTATTTTGTATATTTCAAATTCATTCATTCATTTAATGAAAGAGTTGTATGCATATACACAAATATAATAATCTAATTTATTTTACATTGCCAAAATAAATAAAAAATTAAGTCTGAATATTCAAAATTGTAATTAAGTCTTCCGATATATCATTGACATGTATACAGCTCTTTTTGTTAATCAGAAAAATGGTCAGTTTTTAAATAGTGTTAAAAAAATTGATATCAAATTAAAAATCATATCGGAAATCATTCTCTTATAAAAAAAAAAATTAAATTAATCTGTTTATTAGAAGTAGAAAAGCTCTTGTAGTATAAAATATCGCTTTAAAATTTAAATAAAAAATTGCTTAATTATTAGGCAAAATTGTTGAAATGTAATTTTAAAAATTAAACTGATCGTTTTTCTAATACTTTATCGAAATGTTCACCAAAACATTACCTCGTTAACTATAAGGCATTCCAAAAGATTATTCTACTATTTAAACTAAAAAGCGAAGCTTAAATATTTTATTTGCATTATTCACTTTTAGTTTAAATACTTTAAGTACATCTAATATTTATATTTCTGCAAAATATAACACCCTTATATTGTATATATTATATGGATTGCAGCATTTTAGCAATTTTTTGCGTGATATTAAGATTTAAAAGTATGCTATTGCTAAGTCTGAATAGGTTTTTGAAATTTTATGAATATCATATTTATATATAAAAAAGGACTGAAATTTTATGTAATTTATAATTATAACCAATATAATGTTTTGTCCTAGTGTAGAATGCAAAATATATTATTTAATGAAATTATATTTTATTTATTTATGGTTTCATTTTAAGAATCAATAAATTTTGCATTGAAAATTTGTTACATGCATTTAAGTAGTTTGCGGAAGATAATTATACCATACCATATTTTTATGCTCTTTATATTTTTTCCTTTTATTTGCGTTTAAATACGAAAAGGTAAGAGTTCTTATTTAAATTGAATTAAATAAGTCTTCGTATCACTTCAATATTAAGTTATTACAACTTTATTTTTATATAAAACAAGATAATTAAAAGCAATTGCAATTAAAAAAAATTACAAATTTTATAATACAGGAAAAAATCCTTAGATCATATATGTTCATGATATAAAAAAGAATGATAAAATTGTGTTGGCAACACTGCAAAATTATGATACACCAATTTCTTCTCACTATCTTATTACTGTTTCTTTCCCTATTAATTTCCAAAATAAAAAATGGAACAAATAACAACTGAATTAAAATTAGATAAAATTTGTAGAACTTGTTTAATAGAAAAATCTAGTTTAAAACCATTATTTGAAGCATGTGTAGCAGATATGTTAATGTATTGTACATCAATAGTTGTATGTATAGGTTATGTTTAGTAAACAATTTAAATAAATTTAAACAATAATTTTAACAGGTATTCAACGGAGATGGTTTACCAAGCTATATTTGTACGCAATGTATGTTACAAATAAGTAAATCATATACATTTAAACAATTATGTCAAAAATCTGATAATATATTACGAAATTTTATTAATGAAAAAAATATTCAAAATATACAACCTGTATTCGAAGACAAATTGGAGAATTGTATAAATGAACCTTATAGTAAATTAGAAACAGAATTTATCGATCAGGATATAAGTTATGTTGATCAAACTTTACAAAATAATGAAGAAAATTTATTAATTGCCGAAATACTTCAATGTACAGAATGTCCAGCAACATTCGATTTAAAAGTAGATTTAGAAGTTCATAAATTACAGCATCAAAAAGAAATTAATGAAATTGTAGCACAAGATACAGAAATCTCATTTGAATGCAATGTTTGTAATAAAAAATTTAAAGGTATTAGTTTATTCATTATTGTTTCCATTTAATTTGTTTCTTAATATATAAATATTTTAGCTCGGTGGGAGCTAAACAAACATATGAAAAAACATACAAATAACAAACCATTTTCATGTGAAATTTGTAACAAACAATTCCTATACAAATCTCAATTATTGAAACATTCCCAATCGCATAATTTAAATGATGAAAGTGAAATAAATAAAAAGAAACCCTATTCGTGTCATATTTGTCAAAAAGATTTTGTTGAATCAAAAAGTTTAAAACGACACATGCTTATTCAACATTCTATTTCGAAATTTGTTGCTGAAAAAAAGCATTTATGTACAATTTGTGGTAAAAGGTTATTAGTTTTAAAACTGTTAATGAATTATTATTTAACGTGATTTAATTGTTACAGATTTTTAGAAGGAAGATATTTAATGATACATATGCGAAAACATACAGGCGAGAAGCCCTTGTCTTGTGAAATTTGTGGGAAAACATTTTCAGTTCCGCATTGTTTACGGAGTCATATGATTACGCATAGTGGATTGAAGCCTTATAAATGCACTGTAAATTTATAATACAAATATGTTTTTATAATTATTATTATAATATTTATATTTCAGATTTGCGGCAAATGTTTCGCATGGTCTTCTGTTTTAAAACAACATTTACGTGTACACTCAGGTGAGAAACCTTATGTTTGTACAGTTTGTGGGAAAAGAGTTTCTCAACATTCGAACTTATTAATACATATGCGCGTACACTCTGGAGATCGTCCATATAAATGTACAGGTAACAATAAACTTAATTTAATTTTTTAAATCAAGTTTTAACTATATTTTTTTATAATTACAGTTTGTACAAAATCGTTTGTTGGTAGTTCACAATTAACATTACATTTGCGATCGCATACAGGAGAACGTCCGTACATATGCGCGCAATGCGGAAAAGCTTTTGCTCAAAATAATGAACTAACCATTCATATGAGAGCACATAGCGGTGAACGCCCGTACCCTTGTAATTTATGTAAAAAGGCTTTTACTACCAGTGGACATTTAAAAGCTCATTTAAGGTCACACACCGGTGAAAAGCCGTATGCTTGTACTGAATGTGGTAAACGCTTTGCTGGGGCAAGTGTTTTAAAAGCTCATAGCAGAGTTCATAGTGGGGAGCGTCCTTATATTTGTTCGATTTGTGGTCATACTTTTGCACATTCAGCATCGTTATATACACATAAAAAGACTCATACTACAGATAGTACTTCAGATTTAAAAAATAATACTGGCGATTATTTATAAGCATTATGAAATTACAAAAATAAATGTTCAAAGCAATAGATTTATTAATATATAATATTTAAAAGCAATGGATGGTTTTCCGTTATTCGTATACTGTGTAAATAAAATATACAAACAAAATAATTTATTTAAGTAATAAAAAAAATAATAAATCATGCTACGAAATAATAAATTAAATTATTTAATTCAAAGTATATGTAATTATTTATTAAATGTAATATTAATAAAGAATTTGGGAAAAAAATTAATTTTATATAGATATTTACGCATGTTACCAACATAAGATAAAAAATAAAGTTCCTCAGACAAACTTAAAATAAAGAAGCATATATTTCGAGTTACATATTTTGATAATTATTATGAATTTTCAACAAATCAAGAGGAACTTATTTAGTAAAGTATTAAATACTAAAATATCATCACATAAATTTTTATTTACCGGTAGAAAATTAAATTTAAAGGTTAAGACACTAAAAATATTTACGTAAATGTAGAAAAATTAATTATATTTGTTATTACAGAATAATAGCGCACTTGTAATGTTTCCGCCTCATAGACCAGCGTATAGGATGGATTTTAATTCACCTTATTCAAGAATGCATTTTGGGAATAGACCATCAAGACCGGAATTTAATAGTACTCTATTTGGTTTTAATAATTCGCTAGTATGTATGGACAGGGAATATTCTGAGAAAGAATATCAGCATAATAAACCAAGTACGAAGGTACATTGTGGACAATTAAGGGCCCATCATGCTGGTTTACATGTTGAAATAAGTGGCAAAGTACATAAACAAAGATTAGGACGATTTTTAACTTTAAAAGATTCAAATGGTATGACGCAATGTATAGTTCCGGATGATGTAAGTCATTGTAATATATTATTAATATTTATTGTTTACATATATTATTTTATAATTTTTTAGAAACCGTATTTAATTAAAAAGGTTTCTAATATTCCTATTGATTCATATATGGTTATACATGGAACTGTTAGTAAGAGACCGAAAAATCAAAGAAATACGGTAAATATATACAGAAAAAAATATTTTTGTGAAATTTTAATACATATAAAATTTTTAGATAATGAGTACAGGGAATGTTGAAGTATTTATTGATAGAATTCAAACACTACACGCATATAGAAATAGCAAAGAATCGTCGAAAAATATTTCTCTGATGCAATTGAGACAAGCCTCAAGTTGCGCTAATTCTCTAGGTGTTACCGGTGAAGAATTTAAACGATGCTGTAAGTATTTGAACAATTTTTAAATCTAGATTTTCACTGAATAATGCCATTTTTAGAACTTTTCAATTAAATATTTGGAAATAACATTTAATGAAATTAAACTTAAATATATTTGTAACTGAAAAAATAATGTTAACATATAAAAATAATTTATTAAATGCGTATATTATTTTTTAATGGTCCGTATATATTTTTTTTATGACAAGCTTCACCATCAGTATCAAAAAAGTTTTCAAATAGGACTCACAATTGCGGTGAACTAAATGCATTTCATAAAAACTTAACAGTAACACTTTGTGGTTGGATTGAATCTAAAAATGGACGATTTTTACAATTACGTGATGGTTATGGACTAGTGCAAACTGTTATACCTGCGGGAAATGTAAATATTTAATTTTCATTCCCTTAAATATTTAAAAGTTATATTTGTAAGTATTTTATAGGATGAAGTTTATGCATCAGTTACAAATATAAACGAAGAAGCACTTGTTGAAGTTAAGGGAACAATCTGTATGCGACCTGAAGCACAAATAAATAATGTAAATAAAAAATTATTTTAATGCGTACATATTAATACGTAATTATTATTATTATAGAAAATGCCAACAGGTCATATAGAAGTACAAATACAATCAATAAAATTAATAAATACCGATGAACAAAATGATTTAAATAGAAACAGTAAAACTAATATAAATAATATTCCAAATACAATAACATCGTCTTCTTCTGAAATAAATGTAAATAGTTTTACAACAAGAACACATAATTGTGGTCAATTACGAGATGAACATATTGGACAAGAAGTTACCCTTTGTGGATGGTTAGAATTTCATAGAGTAGGAAAATTTATAATTCTTCGTGATGGTTATGGCAGAACACAATTAATTGTCCCTGAAGACGTAAGATTTTCATAGTTACTAATTCTAAAATTAACATATTTTCAAGATTTTTTTCTTTTCAGGATGCAATGTTACAAGAAGAAATTAATAATATTCGTTACGAATCAATTCTTGAAGTTACTGGCGTCGTAGTTTCTCGACCTCCCGGAACGGAACAACCTACAATGAGTACCGGACGTATAGAAGTTGTTATTCAAAAACTTAAAGTATTAAATCATGCTGAACGGAAGTTACCATTTAATTTACGCGAATTTAATAAAGCCAAAGAACCTTTAAGAATGCAATACCGTTATTTAGATCTTCGTTATGCAGAAATGCAAAGAAATTTAAGAACTCGATCTAAATTTTTTATGGATATCAGAGAATTTTTAATAAATCAGGCTGCTTTTGTTGATGTTGAGACACCTACTTTATTTAGACCTACACCAGGAGTGAGTAATAATATATTTTATAATATATAAATATAATTAAATAAATTTGTAGGGTGCTCAAGAATTCATAGTACCAACGCGATTTCCAGGTCAATTTTATTCTTTAGTTCAAAGTCCTCAACAATTTAAGCAATTATTAATGGCAGGAGCTATCGATAGATATTTTCAAATAGCTCGATGCTATCGAGATGAAGGTGCTAGATCAGATAGACAACCAGAATTTACACAATTAGACATTGAAATGTCTTTTACAACAATTGATGGAATCATTGATTTAGTGGAACGGTTATTAAAATTTTGTTGGCCGAAATATCTGGCACATTTTAATATTCCGTTTGATAGGATGACTTACAATGAAGCAATGGAAACATACGGCTCAGACAAACCAGATATGTCATTTTCAAATAAAGTAAATTAACTTTTACATTTTTAAAATATTTTTTATAATCATAATCATTTATTTTAGTTAGTTAATTGTACAGATATCCTTCGTTTAAAACCAGATTTAATTAAAGATGAAGATGACTTCGATGCAAGGGCATTAGTTTTTCGTAAACCATTTACAGATTTAACAGCTTCCGTAAAAAATAAATATAGTTCACAATTTGCTGCAGCGCATCCATATACTAAATTAATTCAAAATAAATTTAAAGGAGATACAAATGATTGGATAACTTCCATTAGTAAATTATTAGGAGATGAAATACCAAAAAAAATTATTCAACATTTAAATTTGGATGACAATTGTGTTTTATTTTTAGCATATGGAAATAAAACAGACGTTGTAAGTATTTTTTAATGGAAATAAAATTGATTAGTTTATATTTATTTATTATTTTTTAGTGTTCTTTATTGGGTAAAATAAGAACAGATTTCGCAAAGCATTTAGAAGAAAGAGGCCATGAAGTACGTGCAGATAAAAATAATATGACGTTTACATGGATTGTTGATTTTCCTTTGTTTGAAAAAAATAAAGATGGTTCATTAGCAACTGTACATCATCCATTTACTGCACCACATCCACAAGATTTAGAATTATTAGATAATGAACCTCTCAAGGTATGAAGTCAAAATAATTACAATTAAATTTTTAATGCATTGAAATATTTTAGATGCGATCTCAAGCTTATGATTTAGTATTAAATGGAAATGAAATAGCTGGTGGATCTATACGAATCCATGACCCTGAGGAACAAAAACATATTTTAGATAAATTACACATACCTCATGATTCAATGCAACATTTGTTATCGGCACTTGCATCAGGGTGTCCACCGCATGGTGGTATAGCGTTAGGTTTAGATCGTTTATTGTCAATTATGTTAAAAACAAACAGTATTCGAGATGTTATTGCTTTTCCTAAAGGTCTTGAAGGTAGAGATCCTGTATCAGGTGCCCCTGTACCTATTTCAGAAAATGATAAAAAATTGTATCATATAGATGTTACAACAGATGATGTTGAATCAAGAAATACTTCTATTAAAAATTAAGATCAACAATTCGTTTTTGTATTTTTTATATATACTATAATAAATAGATGATAAAATAATATAATAAATAGGTACGACGAATTTAAAAAAAATCATTATTATAAATAAAGTTTTGTAATATTAACTTCGAAGTAATGATAAGGATAATTTTATACAAGTAAAAAAGAAATATACACAAAAAATTATTTATTTTTTTATTATTACAAATTTTATTTTTTAAATATCCAATTTTTAATTTGAACACATAAATGGGTATAAAGTATATACATCAATACTTACAGATCATTCTAGTTAAAATGTTTTAAAAAGTAAAATATTTATCGAAAAGTTATTTTTTTATACATGATGATAATGGTAGCACAATTATATATTTTTTCAATATAAACTAAAAAACTATTTTTTTTAATTTTATGAATTAAATGTGGTGGGCATTATTGCACCTTTGAAGTTCAGTAGATTATAGAAATAAGACTATTTTAACACACAATTATAATTAGTTGGATTATTTTGTGAATATAAAAAAAATATCATTGCATAATAAGTATCACAAATGAAAAATACTGATGCTATATACCTAGTCACTTCAAAAGTGCAGTGAAATTAATAAAAAATTATAATAATGGAATATTTTACACATCGGACAAACCGATATACATTCTTCAACAACTTCTTCCCCTGTATTTCCACTTTACGTTTTAAATATTTACCACTTTCTTTAACATCTTCTATGCTCGATGATCAACGTCAAAAACCAACCTTTGGTTTTGAAAATCCAATCACAATTAAAAATAAACAATGTTACATATTTTTAATTGCCTTTGGTTATATTCCGTGCATATTAACAATAAAATTTTTCATTTTCGGTGTATATATGTATATATTATTTATAATATTAAATTATTTAAGCTTATTTCGAAATATTAAGGATGGATATAACAGTGTAAACTTTTATATTAAACCAGAACCCTGTAGATTTCTTTTAAATAATTATAAAATAAAAAAGGAACTACATGGCGAAGTATATAAACAATCACTCATCCATACATCTACCGAAAGGTTTTATAACATTTAAACATCACATTTATTAATAATTGTTTGGTGTGCATATTCTTCGCTCCGTTAATAACTAAGGGCTATTTACAAAGAGTACTTGTTAAGAAACAGGTACACAAATAAGCTATGTATAAAACAATGTTCTGGTTTAATAATTCGAAACATTAAAAAACATCTCCCCATTAAATTTAACCGCGAAAATGAAGTGATCGTTAAAAATTTCACAGCTACGGAACATTGAGCATAAATGTTCATAAAACTCAATTAATCAAATTCTTTTTGGATTGAAATATTTACGTGTCTTCAACAGTTGGAAGCCAAAAAGCCATATTGGTGCACGCTGATGCTAACATCATATATTTTGGATTAAATTGTACACATTGAACTGGTCCAGGATGATCTGCATTTAAAACACATACTTTGTAACCCGTATCGGCATTCCATACATGAACGCGCCCATCTGTTGATCCACTAAATATAAATTGTGAATCTGGACTAAATGAAGCTTCGATTGGGATGCCTTTGTTATTTAAGTGTCCAGTAAATGTTTGAAGAGGTGTTCCATGGAATGCATCAATTAATCGAATAATCGAACCATTTGTACTGATTAAAATTGTTTTTCCATCACGTGAAAATTTTAATCCTGTCCAATCACATTCTTTTTCTTGACTTAATTTGAATGTAACAAAAGGTCCCTTGTCAAATGAACGTAAATCGTATAATTTTATACATTCTGAATTGACACCAGCTGCGAATATTAAACCTTCAGGATCGTAAGCTGCTACAGGTCGCCCAGTTAAATGCATAAGACCTTGACAATTAGGACTACGTAAATCCCATAATCTAAGTGTTTTATCCAATGAACCGGATAAAAATGTATCCTCAATAGGTGATAAACAAAGTGACACGACTTTCTTCGTATGACCAGGAAAATATCGAATGTATTTATTATCATGTAATGACAAGTATCGGATGGTATCGTCGATTTTTGTTGAACTGTGTATAGCGGTATTTTTAGCGTGTGTAAAGTGTATTAAATCAACGCCGTATTTTTTACTGTTGACAGTTCGCACTTGTGTGCCTTTTTCACAATCGTAAATGACAATTTGATCATCTTCGCTACATGATATGAGTGTATCGCCACTGGGCGAAAAGTCGATACTGTTTATTTTATCGGTGTTTTCACGGAACACCTTGGCCACCTTGAAACTCCTAACCACCTGATCCACTAGCTTCATCGTACTTCAATCAATCCTGAATTAGAGTTTATTTTGAACAAATCTGTTGTTGGAATCTTTAAAAATCGATCGCAATATCGCGTAAAGCGTCGCTATCAAACAAAGAACATGGACAACACAGATGCCGGAAAACGTACTTTATAACCTTGTGATATCAATTTTTATTCACTTATAAGACACAACATATTTTCTAATATATTTTTAAATATGTTTCCGGAATTTTTATTTAATATTTTTATTAAAAGAACATCTCTAATTTATTAAAAATATTATAAAACCTCTAACTTGATTACCGTTGTTTTAATGGTCACTTGTAACATGTACAAAATACTATTATTCACTTGAAACTAGCACTAAACTCATTCATAAAGTCCTAGCTTAGAATGAAGATATAAGAACACTAAATATTTCTTAAATATGTTTTACGTTTTAAATTTAATAAACAAGCTATAAAATAGTAATAATACAGTAATAATTAATGAAAACATATATGTGTAAATAGTTTCACGCATGTAAACAAATTATGTCACATGTTTATGTTTTCTTAAACGTCAAAATTACAGGAAATGACTACATGAATATTGAAAACAGTTTTTCATTCACGTGGAGTTTCATTGGATGGGTTGGCCAATGAACTTCTTTCTAATTTTTAATTGGTGAGTTCGCACGCGGTGTCTTCATCAATTGCTCCTTTGAATTGCTCATCGCTCATCTTCACGGTCAAAGGTCATTGCGTGCAATTCCATTTGAAAACATATTCAAACGCCGGTAAACATATTTTCATTGATTATTACCTTAAATCTTAATAAATTATTATATTTTATTCAAATAAACTATACCCATATGGTAAGTCATCTGTATTGACATAATTTAAATTATTATTACAGAATATTTCATCATTCAACATGAATAATCAAATGACTGCAAAAGAAATAAGAAATTCATTTTTAAATTTTTTCAAAGACAAAAAACATGAATATGTACATTCTTCATCAACTATACCCCTGGATGATCCAACGTTATTATTTGCCAATGCTGGTATGAACCAATTTAAACCAATATTTTTAGGAACAGTTGACCCAAACAGTGATATGTCGAAATGGGTCCGTGCTGTAAATACTCAGAAATGTATTCGCGCCGGTGGTAAACATAATGATTTAGACGATGTTGGAAAAGATGTTTACCATCATACATTTTTCGAAATGTTAGGAAACTGGTCATTCGGAGATTATTTTAAAAAAGAAATATGCACATGGGCTTGGGAGTATTTAACTGAAATTTTAAAACTACCAAAAGATCGTTTGTATGTTACTTATTTTGGTGGTGATGAAAAATCAGGCTTACAACCTGATGAAGAATGTAAACAAATTTGGATTGATCTAGGTGTACCTGAACACCATGTTTTACCAGGTAATATGAAAGATAATTTCTGGGAAATGGGAGAAACAGGCCCTTGTGGACCTTGTTCTGAACTACATTTCGATCGTATTGGAGGTCGCGAAGTAGCTCATCTTGTAAATATGGATGATCCAGACGTTTTAGAAATTTGGAATCTTGTTTTTATTCAATTCAATCGCGAATCAGATGGAAGTCTTAAACCTTTACCGAAAAAACATATCGATTGTGGCCTAGGGCTTGAACGTTTAGTATCTGTAATTCAAGAAAAACGTTCTAATTATGATACAGACTTGTTTCAACCATTTTTTGAAGTTATTCAAAAAGGTACTGGAGCCCCATCATATCAAGGACGTATAGGTGATGCTGATGCAGATGGAATTGATATGGCTTACAGAGTTTTAGCAGATCATGCTCGTACAATTACAATTGCACTTTCGGATGGCGGTAACCCTGATAACACCGGACGAGGTTACGTATTACGCCGTATTTTACGACGTGCTGTTAGATATGGAACTGAGAAATTAAATGCTAAACCTGGTTTCTTCGCAACTTTAGTTAATACAGTTGTAGAAGTTCTAGGTGATACCTTCCCGGAAGTAAAAAAAGATCCACAAGGGATTATTGATACAATTAATGAAGAAGAAGAACAATTTTTAAAGACCTTATCTCGGGGTAGAAACTTATTAAATCGGACAATTGCTAAATTAGGGGATTCTAAAACCTTACCGGGAGATGTAGCATGGAGGTTGTATGACACTTATGGCTTTCCAGTTGATCTCACTCAGTTAATGGCAGAAGAGAAACATCTTTCTGTTAATATGGAAGAATATGAAGAAGCCAAAAAACAAGCACAACTTATTTCTCAAGGAAAAGAAACCGGCATTGTGGATACAATTAATTTAGATGTTCATGCAATTACAGAATTACAAGATAAAGGTGTCCCACCTACCAATGATATTCCAAAATATAATTATAAAGCAAAATCAAATTCAAAAGATGCTGAGTATGAGTTCGAGTCATGCGAAGCAGAAGTCATTGCGTTAAGATACAATAAACAATTTGTTAATGAAGTTACAACAGGACAAGAATGTGGCATTTTATTAGATAAAACTTGTTTTTACGCTGAACAAGGAGGGCAAATATATGACACTGGATTTTTAGTTAAAGTTGGAGATGAATCTGTTGAATTTTCTGTTAAAAATGTTCAAGTTCGAGCCGGATATGTTATTCATATTGGTACCATCGAAGGAACTCTTAAAAAAAGCGATAAAGTTAACTTACATTTAGATACATCTCGAAGACGCCTTGTGATGAACAATCACACCGGTACTCATATCTTAAATTATGCATTAAGATCAGTCTTAGGAACTGAAGCAGATCAAAGAGGTTCATTAGTAGCCCCAGATCGATTAAGATTTGATTTTACTAATAAAGGAGCAATGAATGTACAACAAGTCAAACAAACTGAATTTGCATCTAAGGAAATGATTGATAAAAATGATCAAGTTTATGCGAAAGAATCTAGCTTAGCTATCGCGAAAACAATTAATGGACTACGTGCTGTTTTTGAAGAAACATACCCTGATCCTGTTAGGATTGTTTCTGTTGGAGTACCTGTTGAAGATTTAGAAAACGATCCAATGGGACCAGCTGGAGCTAAAACATCTGTTGAATTTTGTGGTGGAACTCATTTACATTATGCTGGTCATATAGGTGATTTTGTAATAGCAAGTGAAGAAGCTATTGCGAAAGGAATTCGAAGAATTGTAGCTTTAACTGGACCTGAAGCTACAAAAGCTTTAAAGAAAACAGAATTATTAGAAAATGAACTTAATAATATTCGATCTATTATTGATTCTGATAAAACCGGAGCATCTTCTAAAGAATATGTTAAAAAAATTGTTGAACTTACTGAAGATATTTCTCAAGCTACGATACAATACTGGAAAAAAGATGAAATGAGAAACATACTTAAAAATTTAAAGAAACAATTAGATGATAAAGAACGTGCTAGTAAAGTTGCAATTGCATCACAAGTAGTAGAAAAAGCAAAAGAAATTTGTCAAGCAAATCCTAATGTACCAGTTTTAGTGAAAGAATTACAAGCTTTTTCAAATACAAAAGCTTTGGATTCTGCTTTGAAGCAAGTCAAATCACTAAGTCCTGAAACATCTGCAATGTTTTTCTCAGTTGATACTGACACTAAAAAGATTTTCTGTTTAGCTGCTGTACCAAAAACAGCTGTTGAAAAAGGACTTAAAGCTAATGAATGGGTGCAACAAGTTTCTGCTGTTATGAATGGAAAAGGTGGAGGTAAACCTGAATCAGCTCAAGCGTCTGGAACAAATATTGACTGTTTAAATGAAGTTTTAAATATTGCTACTAAATTTGCTAATCTCAAACTTTCTACGTAATGAAATTAAGAAATATAATTGATCAAATGATATTAGCTACGGTTTTGGTTATTTTATAAGATAATTTATTTCTACTCCAGTGCTATATTATATTAAATTAAATTAAATACATTTCCTAAAATGGAATTTGAAATTTTATTTTGTTTTGTAAGCTTTGTTAAACATGTTGCTAGTAGTTTAACATTTACATTTTTACACTGAATATAAAAATTATATTTAAATAAAATATTTATAAAATTACCTATTGTCTTTTTATAAATTTTAATCCTGTACAAACATACAATGCATTAAAACAAATAGTTAAATATTTAAAAAATTGTATATTTTATTTTTTTACATTCAATAATTCATTATCATAAATAATACGAATTTGTTGCAATAATTCTAATAAATTTGTTCCATATTTAGCAGAAACAGCTATAACTGGTAAATCTACATTATTTTTCAATAATTCTAAATTTTCTTCACATTCTGGTATATCTATTTTATTAGCAACAATCAATTGAGGTCTTGTATTAAGTTCTTTACTAAATTGTGATATTTCAAACTGCAAAGTTTCTAAATGTTTCCATGGTTCAGTGCAAGAAATATCAATAACATATAGTAAAGCCATACATCTTTCGGCGTGTTTTAAAAATTGAATTCCCAATCCTTTATTTTTATGTGAATCAGGAATTAATCCGGGTAAATCAGCAACTGAAATTTACGTATTTTAAATATTTGATTTATAAAAAATTTAAGAAAATTATATATACCTGCAATTTGTTCGTAATCATCATATTGAATCATTCCTAAATGCGGTTTCAAAGTTGTAAATGGATATGGTGCTACTTTTGGACGAGCTCTTGAAATTGCTCGTAAAAGAGTACTTTTTCCGGCATTTGGTAAACCAATCTAAATTTGGTAATAAATTCTCTTAAAATCATAATTGAAATTTATTAGAAATTTGTCAGAAGTTACTTACCAATCCAACATGAGCCATACTCCGTATTTCTATAATATATTCAACATTTTCTCCATCTGCTCCATATTCACAAATTTCTGGAGCTTGTTCTGTATCAGAAGTAAAGAAATGATTTCCTTTTCCACCTGCACCACCTCTAGCAGCAACAAACATTACTCCTTCTTCACTTAAATCTGCAACGACTATATTATCACTATTTTTAACAATTGTTCCGATAGGTACTTTAATTATGGTGTGTGGTGCATTTTTCCCATTACAGTCTTTATTATATCCTCTTTCTCCATGTTCAGCTTTTAGTATGGAACCAATATAGTTTAAATCTTTCACATCAGTTGATGCTTGAAATATAACGTGTCCACCATTTCCTCCATCACCACCGTCGGGACCGGCGTTTTCATTTGCCCATAAATGTAAAAAAGATATACATCCATCGCCTCCTCGTCCACCTAAAGTACGAACTTTTCGTAAGTCTATAAAATATTGAGGCTATTAAATACGTTAGAATACTATTAGTTCCAAATAATTTTACAGAATTTTTTGTTGATTTTGTCTTTTTACTTCGTAAAGGTTGAGGTACTTTATATGATAAACGAACGATATGTCGAAATGATGATATATTTAATAATTTATTTATTGAAAACATTTTAATTCTAAGTATTTTATAGGTTAATTAAATGTCAACCATCTTTAAAATCAATATATTTACACTACAGTCGAAATATATAAAATAAAACCAAAAATTTAATAATTAATAATAAATAAAAATAAAGTCAAAAAATAAAATAATAATAATATTATTATAATTATGAATGTTATAATAAATTACGCCTCATTTAATGCAAAAGAACACAAGAAAATATTTATATTAGGGTATTGAACTATAGTGCAAGAAATTTGCAAAGAAAATTGCCAATTTATATTTAAATAATTGAAAATTCTATTTTTTGTGCACATTTTCAAAATTCAGCATATATATTTATCAGTTTTTGTGAAACAATAAAGTATACATTTAAAAAAAAAAAATTTTCAACATTTTGATTATTTGCTAAAATCTCGCGAAATAATTAAGCTTTCAAACTGCAACTTTGGATTTACGGGGTTTATTAACTTATAAATAAATCCCAAATATGCTTTTGGGTATTGCATTCGCCTTAAAATTCCTTGTTATTTAATATATTATAATTGATACCTTAAAAGAGAAAGTACAAGTAAATGTCTTATTTGTTTATATAGTTTGGGGTTGATTTTAAAACTAAATAATAACGCTATCCATCTGCCATTTTTAACATGATTTTATGCATATCTTAGCTTAAATAAAACATTACAGAAAATTATAAATAAATTTCCTATCTGCCTGGAAAATGACGTTACTTCTACAGCTGCATACAAGCATAGTTCATACGTAGTAGAGTATATTTCCAACAGTTTATAATAAAATTAAATAGAATATGCAAATTATAATTTCTTAATTAGCTATCTTTAGCATAAACCAAATTTAAAAACAAACATAGTTTTAAATAAGTTATATATTTGCTATAGTATAATTTTTTTCTCTAACATTAATAAACTTTACTGACAAAAAAGTATTTATTTAAACAATTTATAAATTAAAGATGATTCATGCTTAGGAAAAGTTAATGTAATGAAGAATATGTATAAGAACTAGCAATAAACTTAAAATTAAAAATGATATATTCCCCTGCATTTTTAAAATTTTAATTTTTTTTTGCAAATTTGCGGAAAAATAATAAAGATTATAAGCTTGAAATAAGTAAAAACCATTCAATTTCTTTTTATTTCAGTTCTATCTATGATAAATTATTATTGAGTGCATAAATTTTCCAAAAAATTCGACGCGTTACGAAATTTATCGGTCAGCTACAGTACAGTGGTAAAGTTGTGGACTTGACACCCCTTAGGCTCGTATTCGAATCCCGGTATTTTTTTTGCATTACTGCGTGGCAAAAACCAGTCCAGACCAATTTTAAAGTTTTCACGACCAGATAGAGATAGTAGTGAGTGCAGTTAATATTTAACGCAAAAACACCAGATGATAATTAGTTTAAAAGCAGTAACGAAGCAGTAACGAAGTGAATCAATCAGTCAAGAACGAGATCAGGGGAGAATCAAGAACAAAGCAGACAGTACAGGGTGAAAAATCGATTTAGCTTTTTGTAAAGGTTATAGTCTTGCTTTTTTTCTTAAAAATGGACTAATTTTAGGGATGTCGGAACTTTATATGATATTATAGAGAATTTTACGGCGAATTCAATGCCGAAGTCCGTTTTTTAATATCTGACTTAGTTTTCGAGATATTTGAAAAAAACTGAAAAATGCTAAAAATCAGTAAAAATCGTAAGGTTATAGTCTTGCTTTTTTTCTTAAAAATGGACTAATTTTAGGGATGTCGGAACTTTATATGATATTATAGAGAATTTTACGGCGAATTCAATGCCGAAGTCCGTTTTTTAATATCTGACTTAGTTTTCGAGATATTTGAAAAAAACTGAAAAATGCTAAAAATCAGTAAAAATCGTAAGGTTATAGTCTTGCTTTTTTTCTTAAAAATGGACTAATTTTAGGGATGTCGGAACTTTATATGATATTATAGAGAATTTTACGGCGAATTCAATGCCGAAGTCCGTTTTTTAATATCTGACTTAGTTTTCGAGATATTTGAAAAAAACTGAAAAATGCTAAAAATCAGTAAAAATCGTAAGGTTATAGTCTTGCTTTTTTTCTTAAAAATGGACTAATTTTAGGGATGTCGGAACTTTATATGATATTATAGAGAATTTTACGGCGAATTCAATGCCGAAGTCCGTTTTTTAATATCTGACTTAGTTTTCGAGATATTTGAAAAAAACTGAAAAATGCTAAAAATCAGTAAAAATCGTAAGGTTATAGTCTTGCTTTTTTTCTTAAAAATGGACTAATTTTAGGGATGTCGGAACTTTATATGATATTATAGAGAATTTTACGGCGAATTCAATGCCGAAGTCCGTTTTTTAATATCTGACTTAGTTTTCGAGATATTTGAAAAAAACTGAAAAATGCTAAAAATCAGTAAAAATCGTAAGGTTATAGTCTTGCTTTTTTTCTTAAAAATGGACTAATTTTAGGGATGTCGGAACTTTATATGATATTATAGAGAATTTTACGGCGAATTCAATGCCGAAGTCCGTTTTTTAATATCTGACTTAGTTTTCGAGATATTTGAAAAAAACTGAAAAATGCTAAAAATCAGTAAAAATCGTAAGGTTATAGTCTTGCTTTTTTTCTTAAAAATGGACTAATTTTAGGGATGTCGGAACTTTATATGATATTATAGAGAATTTTACGGCGAATTCAATGCCGAAGTCCGTTTTTTAATATCTGACTTAGTTTTCGAGATATTTGAAAAAAACTGAAAAATGCTAAAAATCAGTAAAAATCGTAAGGTTATAGTCTTGCTTTTTTTCTTAAAAATGGACTAATTTTAGGGATGTCGGAACTTTATATGATATTATAGAGAATTTTACGGCGAATTCAATGCCGAAGTCCGTTTTTTAATATCTGACTTAGTTTTCGAGATATTTGAAAAAAACTGAAAAATGCTAAAAATCAGTAAAAATCGTAAGGTTATAGTCTTGCTTTTTTTCTTAAAAATGGACTAATTTTAGGGATGTCGGAACTTTATATGATATTATAGAGAATTTTACGGCGAATTCAATGCCGAAGTCCGTTTTTTAATATCTGACTTAGTTTTCGAGATATTTGAAAAAAACTGAAAAATGCTAAAAATCAGTAAAAATCGTAAGGTTATAGTCTTGCTTTTTTTCTTAAAAATGGACTAATTTTAGGGATGTCGGAACTTTATATGATATTATAAAGAATTTTACGGCGAATTCAATGCCGAAGTCCGTTTTTTAATATCTGACTTAGTTTCCGAGATATTTGAAAAAAACTGAAAAATGCTAAAAATCAGTAAAAATCGTGAGGTTATTGTCTTGCTTTTTTTCTTTAAAATGGACTAATTTTAGAGGTGTCGGAATTTTATACGATATTATAAAGAAGTTTACGGCGAATTGAATGCCGAAGTCCGTTTTTTAATATCTGACTTAGTAAAATAGACTAATTTTAAATGAAGGTTTTCTTTTTATTTAACCTTACCTGGGCGGAGCATCACCTTGACGGGGTGGTAGGGCTTAATCAATTCTATGTTTTTGACAAAAATGCGAGACTAAGAAGCTCCACAATCTTTTTATATTTTTATTTATAAATATCATATATAAACATTATTTAAATATCATTTTGTTTAAAAATTAATTTTCAAAATAATTTTTGCATTATAGAAATTGTTCAAAAATTTATTACAAATTTATTTTTTATATCACTATTGCCTCACGACAAATGATCAACAAGTAAAAAAAAAATTGAAATCACTTGCATCGTGAGGATATGATCAAAAAGTATTAAAAAATAAATTTATGAACACTTTTGCATCATGAGAAAATGATCAAAAAGTGATCAAAATAATATTTCTAAATCAATTGAATTCAGTTTTTGAAATGTAGTTTTGTTAGTTTTTTGGACACAAAAAGTGAACGTATGTTTATTTTGACTTCATCAATGCAAAATCTTTTTCGAATTTTAAATAATTTTAATTGAAAACTTTTGTTGTCGGTTGAAGCTAGAAAGGTGTTTTTTTGACAAAAAAATTATTTGTGTAAGATTGGCATGCAAAATATGTTTTTTTAGTTAATTTTCAATCCCAAATTATATATTTAAAAAGGCATTTACTTGTATTTTTTTCTTAAAAGAATTTTAAGACGAGTGCAATACCCAAAAATATATTTGGTATTAATTTATAAAGTAATAAACTGTGTTAATCCTTAGTTCTAACTGAATAGCATAATTATCTCGCGAGATTTTTACAAATGGTGAAAATGTTGAAAATCGCGAAAAGTTGCTGTTGTTATAGTTTAGTATATATTGCCCGTATTAAAGATAAAATGATAAGGAATTCAACGCTAAATGCAATACCGAATCGTGTATTTTTCAAACATGTACCTTAAGTTTCGAGAAATTTGTAAAAAAAACAACAATGTTCAAAATTGAAAAGAAAATCTAAGAAGAATTTTTAAACATTGATAAGCTTACAATCAATGAAATTTTATTTTGAAATATTTAATTTTAACTTGTCTTGTATTATCAATCAAAAGTATATAGTAAAAAAAATCTCAATACAATCAATAAAGACAGTTATAAGAGAAATAGTTACATTGTTACACAACAACAAAAAAATATATAGGAAATACATGAATGCTATTTATCGCAAATCGTTACGCAAAGAAAAGTTCCAAATAGGTAAAGAATTCAATAACACTGGCATTCAGTTTTTTAATATTGTGTTCTTAAAAAATAACACAAAATAAAATATCGCGATCTATATTTCTCATTAATTACGTCTTTTTTAACTATTGCTAATATATGAATAATATAATAACTTATTATTAAATGATTCAAGAGTCTATTAGTTATTATTTCAAAAAAAATAATATAATTTTAATACATTATAAAATTTTAATTGGAATAAATAAGCCCTGCTACCACGACAAGGTTGACTCTTATCAGCAGGGGCCTGAATGAAAAAACAAAGAAAAAAATATTACTAACAAAACTATGCATTTTCGAACCTTAGTATGTTGGCATAACGAGATGTTCTTGTTGGATTTGTAACAGTTTTCCCACAACCATCTAAAATTTCTAAATAATAAAGTATATAAAAACCATAAACATAAAATATAAAACATAAACCAACAAATAAATTTTAACCAAAATATACATATGTATGGGGCAAAAAATATTTGCAAGCACATAATAAGTATATAGCAATATATCGCAAGCATAAAATAAATTCCCAAGCAAAATAAGACTTTGAGATCATCTGAAACAGAAACATATTGATTAGCATAAAATTATGACTTTCTTTGTATTCATATATACACCTCATTTTTAAAGATTTTCGTCGATAAAAATTTTGATAATTTAAACCCAAAAAATAGAAAAAAGAATTTTGATAACGCCAGCACACGGAGAGTGGGTTTCAGTAACAAAGAAACAAAAGGAATCAAGGCAAAACAAATAATCCCTCGCAGTACTAACTTTGCCCGGACTGATAGGCCAACATACGGTCCCCATACGTCCTTACACCCAAACTATTGCACTGGTTTTTCATATGGATTCACTCCCAAGGTACTCTGTCAATGAAAGCTTCACCACGCGCGCTTTCTCCCTCCCCCCATATTTATTGCCAAAAGTTTTTTACATTTAAAAGAATTTAATTGAAAAACCAAAAATATTTAATTAAAGAAGAGACTATATAGACTAGTACTCCAAAAGTAATAATCAAATAAAATAATGAATTATTAATGCCCCTCAAAAAATTTGGTTAGAGAACA
This sequence comes from Pogonus chalceus, assembly GCA_002278615.1. Lineage (NCBI taxonomy): Eukaryota > Metazoa > Arthropoda > Insecta > Coleoptera > Carabidae > Pogonus > Pogonus chalceus. Next base: position 6,779,939 of record CM008233.1, on the reverse strand, counting down.
CCATGTCACCATATACCCGCGCAGTCTAACAGTCGTCGATTAGCATAACAATCGTATATATTAGATATGGATTCTCCCACTATACCGACACCCACACCATAGCATCTCAACCAATCACAACACAGTTCCAATACATTCCAATGCCAGCGCGTCTGAATCCGCTGTCAACAAACCAAAACAAATATGTAAGAAAAATCAAATTTGCTGATTTCCAAAGACCCATTATTTTTGCAAAATACATCTAAAAATATTTCTGCAATAATTTCATTTTAATTTGCGAAACATCTTTAAATATTAACGGATTTTTAATTTTTTTTATAATAAGATTGTTTTTTGAAAAAAGATTATAATAATACAGCACTGTATTTTTCAAAATTACAGATTTTTTCTAATGTATAATTACTAGCGCATAAGATTATTACCGCGCGATGTCATTTACAGAGCCGTAGCGTGGATGGTGCGAGCGGCGCTCCGGCACCAGGCGCCGAATGAGAAAGGCGCCGAACGATAAAGGCGCCGCAAGATAAAGGTGCAGAAAGACAAATATTTTTTATCCTTTCGCCTTAAAATCACGCTACGGCTCTGGTCATTTATATTGTACTAACATTGAAAATGTTCTGGTATTTTAAAAATACAAAATATGTAAGGAATAAAATATTTAAAATTTTTAAACTTTTAAAAACATGAAAAAAAAAAAAAAAATGTTTAAAATTAGTATAAAACATAAGGTTATAGTCTTGCTTTTTTTCTTAAAAATTGACTAGTTTAAAGAATTTCTGAACTTGATATAATATGCAATGCTATAGTCCAGTGAAATGTCTTATTTGTGGGATAATTTTTTTTTTGCTATAAATTGATTAGGAACATTATGAAACGTGTATATCCAAAGTTTCAGCTTAGTAAAGCAAATATTTCGCCAGATTTTTGCGAAAAAACTAAAATGAAAAAAATTGTTATAATGCTGGGGAATAAATCTTTTTTAATTGTAAGTGCATAGCTAGTTTATAACAAAATTCTTATTTTTTTTTTTTTTTT
>CM008233.1:6749589-6777021 GCA_002278615.1 Pogonus chalceus | reverse complement strand
TATATATATATATAACATGACAAAGACTGTTAAGGCACATTTGGTATTTATTTATAAGTTAATAAACCACGTAAATCGAAAGTTTCCGCTTGAAAGCTTAATTATTTCGCGAGAATTTAGTAAAAACCAAAATGTTGATAATCCCCAAGAATATATGTACTATAAGTCTAGAGATTTTTATCTGAAATGTTCTAATTTCGAGATTATATTTTTCGGATAAAATTCGATTAGGAATTATGTATGCGTTGCATACTTCACAGCAAAGAATATATATAAAGCAAAGATTATCTACATTCAAAATTATCGGTCTTTCCATTTTACCGGTAAATATTTTATTTTCTTAAGTACCAAGTTTAATTTTATTTGAATATATATAATATCTCTTATTTCATATAAATAGTATAGAGATGGGTGAAATGAACCAAGAATTAACGGAACAAGAAGCTGATTTATATGATCGACAAATAAGGTTATGGGGATTAGAATCCCAAAAAAAGTATGTTATTTCCTATATTAGAATATATCTTTTATAAATAAAGCATTTTAACATTTAGATTGCGAGCTGCAGATGTACTTCTTATTGGAGTCCACGCATTAGGAGCAGAAATAGCTAAAAATGTTTTATTAGCTGGTATAAAAAGCATGACATTTCTTGATGATAGTGTTGCAACACAAGAAGATGTTTTAACAAACTTTTTGCTACCAAGAGATGCATTGAATAAAAATGTAAGAGTTTAGATTACTTTTCGAAACTCAAATTTATAATTTTATTTATAGATTGCTGAATCTGTATTAGAAAGAGCTCGTAGTTTAAATCCAATGGTAGAAATAACAGCAGATTCAGGAAAAGTAGATGATAAAGATGAAATTTTTTATAAAAAATTTACAATTATAATTGCAACACGATTAATTACTGAACAATTAATATCAATTAATCAAATATGTCGTAAATATGGAATTCAATTTATCTGCGGTGATGTTTTTGGAATGTTTGGTTATACTTTTTCCGATTTACAAATCCATGAATTCTGCGAGTAAGTATTATTTTCATTAAATATCAACTGTATTTTAAAAGTTTTATTTAACAGGAATGTAATACAGTTGGTTCCACTAAATAAAAAACGTAAAATAACAGGTAAAATTGAGAAAGCTGAACACCAAACTGTAAGTGTAGCAAAAACTGTTACATTTGTTCCTCTACAAGATGCTCTAGGAGTTGATTGGACTGCTGAAGAGCAGAAAAAAGTAAATAAAATTTCCCACTGGTACTTTTTAGTAAGAGGTAGGTTGAATTCAATTTTTTTTTACTTACGAATTTTACAATTAAATTAATATTTATTTCAGTTTTATTAAAATTTCGAGATACTTACAAAAGAAATCCATTATATTCGGAAAAAGATTCTGAAATTGAGAAACTCAAAGATATACGTGATAAATTATTTACATCACTTGGTATAAATTTTGATAAACTACCGGAAACAACCTTTGATATTGTTTTTGGTGAAATTATTCCAGTTTGCGCAATAGTTGGAGGTGCTTTATCCCAAGAAGTAATTAAAGCTGTTTCGCATAACGAGGCGCCAATTAATAATATGTTTTTCTTCGATCCAAATAATTTTAGTGGTAAAATTGAATGTATTGGTAATTAATTTATATTGTAAAATGTCTCTAATAATTATATGTTTTGTATTCATCTTTTGGTATTAAATAGTTATTATCTGAAAACTTGTATTGTTATTTTTTATTTTTATATATTTTATTAATTATCATAAAAAGTTAAATAAATTATTAAAATTTTCTTTGTGAAATTTAAGTCACTACATACTATATATTTTAAAACTCAAAATATTGAATTTGATTGAAATATACAAATATTATAACTTTAATTTATTGTATTTGTTTGTAATTATAACAATAAAAATTATGCCTTATAATTTTACAATAAAAAAGTTAAAAACAGTTGTAAAACTAAATTCAATATTGTTATTTGATGTAATATGATATAAAAAGAAATATATAACACACCCACTAAATTTATTATTTCATAAACTTGTATTTTAAAATATTAAACATAATACATACAGCAAATAGACAATATAGAAAAATATTGCAGCATTAAGGAATGCAACAGGTACTGTAATGTTATCAAAACTAACTTTTATTTACCATAAAGTTAATGAATAGTTTCAAAATAATGTAGAAAATATGTGCGTAATTTAAGTAAACTTATGTTCGGTAGTATTAAAATGACAACTTAAAATAATTGTATTTATTTAAAACTACAAATATGTCTATGCAATATACAGAAACTGTTGTGGCTATTGCAATTGGAGTTTTATCAGCTGTTTTTGTTGGTGCTTTATTTGTATTAGTAATAATATGTCGTAGGCAACGTTTATATTACAAGGCTAATTTGTGTGAAAAACATGATGAAATAAGGTAAACTTTATTACATATAACAAACAATGACTATCCAGCTTTTTAATATTTTAGACCAGATGTTCTACTAATAGAACCTGATAAATCGGAAGTAGAATTAGGTGAAGTTCGATTAAATGCCGAATTGGAACAAATTTTAGCTGATGAACAATGGATTGATGATGCTACTGGATTAGTACCTCATTGTATTGCTCTCTTAAAAATTTGTCATACTTTAACAGAACGATTAACTGCACTTGCCATGGGACCTATGCAATCAAGTAGCACAAGTCATCAAATTGGAGAAGTAACATTAATTTTTGTTCGCAAATAAACAAAAATATGAAACAATAATTTTTATATTAATGATTTCATTTTTCCAAATTCAGATAATAATTTCGAAAAAAATGAATATCTCGAAATTTTTACTAACACTTTCATGAATTTGTTGCAAATTGTTTTGTTTCAAATAGTAAATGTCAAATATATTATTAAATTTTCAGTTTTATAAATCAGTTTTTGAGCTTTTAAATAGTAAAACTATATTTTTAGATTGCTCGCAAAATTTCAAGTCGTGTGGACGACGTAGTTCGCAGTATGTATCCACCACTAGATCCACGATTGTTAGAAGCACGAGCTGCAGCTTTATCATCTGCTGTAACACATTTAGCTTTAATTGCTCGTTACGAATGTAATCAAAGAGTCCGTTCAATGGCTTGTATTGATAAGGCATTAGCTGAAATGGATACTCATTTACTTGTGCGTATTTTTGAATTTGTCTCTGTTATATATAAATAAATTAAATTTTTAGTTTTTGCGAGAGGCAGCTTTATCGCAAGAAGCTTCATCAAGAATTCAAAATATTGTGGCTTCAAATACATCACTTTTGTAAGAACTTCGTATATAGCATCATTAAATAACTAACACATAATGAGAGCTACAGTTGAAAATATATTTAAATAAGATGTTTGTTGTGTATATATAGTTTTGATTGTTAAACTAGTTTAAAAGTATTTATATATTCTATTATACATACAATATTATATTAACATAATTAAATCTATACGTAAATGATTTAATATATATTAATAAATATATTTACTATTCATTTACTGTATTTATTTAAATATCACACAATTAATAATAATAAAATTTGAATCATGCTATTGCACACAATCTACTCAAAAAATTTATTTAAATTTAGATAAGAAGCAGTATAATGAAAATAAAATTACTGACGCTATACCAATCTAAAATATCAATATACTGTTTATATATTTTGAAATACCCAAGTAAATTTCTCATTATATACATTAAAAATATTTTCAAGAAATTACATGGTTTAATTTGTTTACAATAACATATTTAAACAACCGATTGTTCTACGTGTATATTTAAAGTAAATGTGTAAATACTAATAAAAGGAAAAAAATAAAAAAGCATTATTCAATAAATTAAAGGAAAATTCTTTAATATGTAATATTTTGTAATCATAGCATACTGTTAATATTTTAAGGATCGAATACTATATATTTTCATTTTAAATTATTCAAAAATTAATTTATTACATAATATTCAGATGATACAATTGCTTAAGTTTCACGAGATTGCTCAACGACAAATGGATAAAATTATTCTTTTTAACAATAGTTAAAAATAATTAGTTAAGGAAAAATATATAAAATTAAATTAAATTAAATAAGGCATTATTACCATAATTTATAATATTAATGCTTTAATATTATTACAGAAAAATATGCATTGCTTTAGTTGTATTCCGAGCGATTTTCATGATTGTTTGACCAATTAATTTATTGCAATCAATGTATTTTTCTGCACTAAAATTATGCATATTTAAAATTATAAATGAGTTATTTTAATAAAGCCCTTTATTGTTTTGAAAAGAGTAACATTGATTTATTTAACACCTAAGCAAATTGCATCATTATTTTTTCGCATTATTATTTTTCATAATTTTATTTTTCAAATGATCCTTATATTTCAAAATACCGCCTTGCCATTTAGTGACAGTTCCTTTCTCGCATATCCAAATTTCCTCAGCAACTTGTGAAATTAATCTAAAATCGTGAGAAACTAAAACCATTCCACCATCAAATTCATTAATAGCGTCAGCAAGTGCATCGATTGTTTCCATATCTAAATGATTTGTAGGTTCGTCAAGAAGTAATAAATGAGGAGTTTGCCATGCCAACCAAGCAAAAACAACTCTACAACGTTGGCCATCACTTAATTGTCTAATTGGACAAACTTGTTGTCGCCCCGTTAATCCATAACGACCAATAATTTTACGCATTTCTTCGCGTTCCGTCACCTCGGGGAACGCTTTTAGCATATAATCCAAAGGAGAAATATCTAAATCAAGTAATTCGTGGAGATGTTGGTGATAGCGAGCAATACGTAAATGTGAGTTTTTACGGATCATTCCTTCACTTGGAACCAACTAAAAATTTATATTTTAAATTACCAAAAATTTATTAACAAAATATAAAATACTTACATCACCATAAAGCAATTTTAATAGAGTACTTTTTCCAGCGCCGTTAGGTCCTACCAATGCAACTCTGGTATCCAAATCAATACCAAATTCTAAATTTTTATAAATCCAAGGCCCTGAGTCAGTATACCTAAAGGAAACATTCTGTACCATGATAACTGGCGGTGGAATCGTGCCACAACTTGGGAAATAGAAATTAACAATTTTATCACTAACAACTTTTTCTGTTAAACCTTGTGCAACCATTTTAGCTAATGTTTTTTCTTTTGATTGTGCTTGACGCGCTAATTTAGCGGAACCGTGACCAAACCGTGCAATATAATTTTTCATATGATTTATTTGATCCTGTTCCCAATTATATTGCTTCATTTGGTTTTCTAGAAGTTCCATTCTAGTTCGGACAAATGCGTCGTAATTACCAGTATAATACTTAAGACGTTTTTTATTTACGTGAATAATATTAGTGCAAATTCCATTTAAGAAATCTTGTGAATGTGAAATTATTACTAAAATACGTTTATATCTGAAAAATAAAGTTGAATCAATCTTTTTTTAGAAAGCATGAACTCGTGCAGAACAACTTTTTTTTTTAATTATAACTAAAAAGTTGTAAAATTGTACTTACGTTTTTAATTCCTCTTCGAGCCATACACAAGCATCTAAATCCAAATGATTTGTAGGTTCATCCAAAAGTAACAAATGTGGTTTAACATATAAAGCTCTGGCAAGAGCAATTCTCATTCTCCAACCTCCACTGAAATCTTTAGTTTTTTTCTGTTGCATTTCTTTAGTGAATCCTAAACCGTGTAGAATTTCAGCAGCTCTAGCTTCAGCAGTATCAGCATTCATATCATCCAATCGTTCATAAATATCCATTAATTGTTCTTGTGATTCATCGTCTTCTTGAGATATAAGTTCTTCGGCAAGTTTTTCTAATCGAATTCGTTCTTCATCAACTTCCTTAACACATTGTAGAGCACTTTTATCAGATGCAGGCATTTCACGAGTTAAATGGAAAATATCTATATGGTTTGGTATTGGTACTTCGCGGTTACCTAATACGGCAAGTAATGTTGATTTACCGCTACCGTTAAGCCCCAATAGACCATATCGACGGCCACAATTCAATTCTAACATAGCATCTTGCAGAAGTTCACAGCCATGGAAAGTTATCGAAAAATTATCGATTTTAATATCACGAGACTTTGGGTGAACGGCTAGAGAGCCTGTACATGCTCTTGCCTCGGCGTTTAATTTTGCGTCGGCTTCTAATTTCAAGCATAAAGCCTCTGCAAAATAAAAATAATTTAAGTATATATAAAATTCAAATTTTGAGAATATCATTAAAATAAATCAAAATTATTAAACATTTCAAAAGTCGTTAAATTTAAATTCTCCTATATAATGAAAACAACAAATTATAAATACCTTCAGCGCTTAATTCCTGTGCACTAAGACCATTTGTTCCTGTTCCATTAGTATGTTCTTTACCAGGACCAGGACTTTGTTCCTTGTCGTCATTTTTAGCATTATTTTGGGTTTTCTTTCCAGCTTGTCTAGCTTTTGCAGCTTCCTTTTTGCGCTGCTGTTCACGTTTTTTTGCATCTGAAGGCATCACGAACTGAAAAGCTAATTATTTTCTATTAAAAATTCTCAACACAAAATATTTATTAGGCATGAACAAAAGATTTATCTAGATATAGGTTAGATTTTAATTTATAATTGCTTTATTTCACTGTAACTAAAATTTTGAGTCAAACAATGTAAGTTTACTATTACTAAGGTATTTAAATAGTAATTGATAACACAAAATGGTAAAATTCCATAAAAGTATGTTTCAGTTTTTGAAACGCAAGGTCAATTAAAACAATTTCTTAAATTGTCACTTGACACCAAACAAAAAATGAATTAAATTATTAAAGATAAATCATTTTGGAACTAATTAAAATAATAAAACTAAATTAATAATAAATATTTACCTGATTAAAGTTAAAAATATTAACAGCGGCTATGAATACAGTTCACGTGTATTCAAGAAAAGGCCGTCAAAGAGTAAGTTTCATGTTTAAAAGATGGAAGCACTGAATGGAAAAATAAATAAAGCGGGAAATTTAGTTAAGAATAAATTTATATATTTTAAACTTATCTCCATTATTAAAATACAATTTAATGATTAAAGAAAACTAAATGTTTTCTACAAGTTAATATTCACATATTCAAAACTTAATAACTCAACAAATAAAAAATAATAGTTAAGGAGATTTACTCCGTGAAAATTTCCTTATATTAAAAGTTCTTCTTGTTTTAACAATTGCATGTTCCGGTAGATAATTTTCTAATGGTTTGTAAGATGAACGTCGCGATGATGATCCTAATGTTGACGATTTTCTGGAAAACTGGGATTCACGAATGTTTTCACTGGAAAATGAAATAGTTTAATAAAAATAGATATTGAAAAAAATTATATTTACAATTTAACTGTTAGTATATAAGCGTTATATTAATTTTTAATGATTTTATGAAGATTTTAGCACCTTTGTGATGATCCTCGAATATCTGATTTTTTTGCACGACCTCTTTTTGGTTTGGTTTCTTCTTTAACTTCATCCTAAATTAAAATATATTTATGAAATAATAATAAATTTACTAAGCTACATTTAAATTTTTACCACAGAAGTACTTTCTTCATTAATTTTTGATAAATCTGTTTTTAAAGGAAGAATAGATGTTCTTGTGGACCGTCTTCGGCTAGTTGTTGCAGTTTCTATAATTATAAAATGCATTATAATTATAAATAAATTTTATAAATAATAAAAATAAACAACCTTCTTTTAAAGCACTTGGTGACAGAGAACGATGTCTTGTTTCCATATTACTTAAAGGTTTCATTTGTACAACAGGAACACTCATTACACTAGATGCATCACTGGCTTCATCGGGTTCATGTGATCCAGCTCTACTTGATCTCCTTGTTCTAGGCGTAGTTGACACTCCTACTTGTTGGACCTGCGATTTTGTATTGTATAACAGAAACTCTTTTGATACTAGAAGTATTATTACTCACTTCATCGGGCTCATGTGATCCAGCTCTACTTGATCGTCGTATTCTAGGCGGAGTTGACATTGCTTGTTGGGCTTGAGTAAAAGATCTTCTTCGAGTTCGTACAGCTTCTGGAGTAGATATTGAACTTTTTGAGCTTCCAGCTAATGACGGGCGACCCCGCCTTCGTTTTGGAGTACTTGGTGGAGATCCATGTTGTTCTGGATAAGCGGAACTTTGTGTGGAAACACTTGAAGCAGGAGATACCGCTTGAAAACTCTTTTCTTCTTTATCTGGAGAACCGGCAAAACTACCTCTATCTAATAATTTAATTGGATCAATTTGAGATATATTAGGGTTTTCTAATTTTTTCTTTTCTTGAAGTTCAAGTGATTTTTTCATAACCATTTTTTGATGTCGCGTCAACCGGTGGGTAGTAGAGTATTCTTCAATTTTATCTGGAATTGATGTAACTTCTGGTTCAGTTAATTCTTCAATGACATCAACTTGTACACTACGTTTTCTTCCTCTTTTAGTTGGTGTTGCTACCATTTTTATATCTGGTTCTAGTGACTGACCACGTTTACTTGTTTTAACTGAATCATTAACTTCATTACCTTTTATATCAACAGAAGTAGCCCGGCGTGTTCTTCTTGAAGGCTTTTCATCTTCTATAACCTTAGAAGAACCTCCTTTTTCTTGAATTATTTTTTCTTCCACATCAACACTTACGCTTCTTTTCCTTAGAACTCTTAAAGTTGGTTTATTTTCAGCTGCCTCATTATCGAATATATCTTCAGTATTTGAAATATCTTTGGCCTCAACGTCAATACTTGCACTTCGTTTACGTGTTAAAACACGACTAGAAGGTTGTGTAACAGATTTATTTGATTCCGATTGTTGACTTGTAGATCTAACATTTCTTCGAGCAGGTTTATTTTCCTTTTGTTTAGCATCTTTAGGTGAAGGATTTTCAACAGTTTCTATTAATTCTTCTGATGTAATTTCAGATTCTTCTATAACATTTTTTTCAAGAGGATTTATATCTGAAATTTCCTTTTCATCAGATTCATGCAATTTTTGAACAGTGGTTTCATTGATTTCGGAAATATTTTCTATATTTCGTTCCAATGTATCAGGTGTTTCTGTACTTATTTGATTTTCAGTTTCATTTTTATTATCATTATTTAATTTTATCACTTCAGTTGTAACTTCTGCTACAGTTAACGGTTCCCTAGATATATTTGATTCAAATTGTTGGCTTGCAGATCTAGTAATTCTTCGAGCAGGTTTATTTTCCTCCTGTTTAGCTTGTAGTAAAGTTGAAGGTTTCTCAGTAGTTTCTAATATAATTTGTTCTGATGTAATTTCAGGGTCTTCTATAACATTTTTTTCGAGTGAATTTATATCTGAAATTTCTTTTTCATCAGAATCATGCAGTTTTTGAACAGTGTCTTCTTTAATTTCAGAAATATTTTCAATAATATTTTGTTCCAATGTATCAGGTGTTTCTTCTATTTGGTTTTCAGTTTCAGTTAATTCATTTTTATCATTATTCAATTCTATAATTTCAGATGTAACTTCACAAGACATATTCTTTTCAAATTCGTTTGAACTTACTTCCATTGATACAATTTCAGAAAATACATTTTTTTCTAATTCAGTTGAAGCTACTTCCATATTTTCTTCGCTTACTTCCATAGCTGTTACTTCATTCGGTGTATTTTGAATATTTTCTGTAGCTTCACTTATTATGACTTGAGGAGGTATTAGTTCATTATTTTCTATATTATTTGAAGTTAATGTTATGTTATCTTCTTGAACTTTAGCAAATTCTGATACTTGTTCATTAGATGTTGACATATTTTGCTCTTCAGTTTGAAATTCAAGTGTATTTTGTTCATATTCAGCAATATAATCTTTTTCAGCTGGTTTAATAACATAAGTACGATTATTTATTTTATACTGCTCAGTAATATTTTGCGTGAAATCATTTACAGTTTCTTCTATTTTGCTATCATTACTACTGTAATCAATATGTTCTACCTCTATTAATTTATCATCAAGATTTTGATTATATTCCTCAACATCAGCATTACTGCTTTGCCTAGATTCTCCTTCGTTTCTTTCATAAGCTGATTGCAAAGTTGTTAAGTCATTTGAATTTTCTTCATCTGAACTTGATTTAATTTCAATTACATCTGATGATCTACAGGATTTTGAATCTTCAGATACATACACTTGTTGCAAATTTTCATTACTTTCGTCATCATCTATAAAGTGTTCCTCTTCCATTTCATCCTCATCCTGATCAGAATTTTTTTCAGCATTATCATAATATTCTTCATTTGATATTTGATCTTGAGTACTTGATACATCGGAATCTATCCGGATTTCTTCATCAGAACTTTCTTTTGTATTTTCAATACCTTCTTCATCAGAATTTTCTTTTATATTGTCAGGACCATCTTCATCCGATTGATTTGATATTTTTTCTTCTTCATCAGATTGATTTGATACTTTTTCTTCATCAGATTGATTTGATATTTTTTCTTCTTCATCAGATTGATTTGATATTTTTTCTTCTTCATCAGATTGATTTGATATTTTTTCCTCTTCATCAGATTGATTTGATATTTTTTCATCTTCATCAGACTTATAAGATCTTTTTTCTGCTTCATCAGAATGTTTTGATAACTTATCTGTTTCTTCATATTGATATGATAATTTTGTTGTATTTTCTGTTTCAACACATATAACAGACTTTTCTGCTTCAACAAGTTGATTTGATATTTTTGCTGCTTCTTTATGTAGAGCGGAAATTATTTCGGGTTCTTCAGATTGATCAGAAATTTTTTCTTCTTCATCAGATTGATCTGATATTTTTTCTGATTCATCAGATTCACATTCTACATTTTCTTGAATATTTTTTTGTTGTACTGGAGTTTCTTGTAATGTTTCTTTTTCAATATTATCGTCACATTCCATTGTCTCAACTTGTGGTAAATTTTGATCAAGGACCTTTTGTTCTTTCGAAGTTTTCGAAATTTCTTTTAACGAATTATTTTGAACAAAGTCGTCTCTTTCCATTGTTTCAACTTGTGAAGAATTGGATATGAGTACACTTTCATCGGGTTTAACTACAGGAGATAAAATGCTATAACGCTTTTCAATAACTGGTTTATTTTCATAAAAATGACTGGCTTCACTATCACTTATATCACTACCAGATGACAAAATATTTTCTTCAGTATCCATAGAATCTTCATCAAGAATCTCAGTTACTTTTTTAATCGATGATCTACTCTGAATTTCATTATGAACATGTTTAATAATTTGTTTTGAAGTATCTGCATCTTTTTTAGTTGAATATTCATCAACCTTTTCTATTTTATTCATTTTACAAGTTTCTTCAGTTTTGTTGTTACTAGTTCTTTCAACAAATAATGTTGTATTTTTTGAATATGAAACTTCAACACCGATTTTATGTCCAACAGAAGAATCTGCAGGCGGTAAATTTGTAACAGATAATTGCGTTGATACACGAGGTGTATTTATAACTTTTGTAAACATATTATTTTCCATTACTTGCCGAGAAAGTGATCGTCGACCGCTTATTCTAGGAACTAGTTTCGGTGATTCTGAAATTGTTTCTGGTAATTTTGTAGGAGTATTAAGTGAATCCCGAGATCTTAATTTTGAGCTTGTATTTACTTTGGGCTCAGAATTTTCGTTTTTATTTAGCGAACTTCTTGAGCGTAATGACATTCTTGTATTTCTGGCTGGACTTTCTTTAGATTCAACATCAAGAACAGATTTTCGAGGTTTCAAACTAGCATTTACAGGAGTTGTTGTAATATTTGTATTATCTAATGTTTCCTCAGCATTTTCAGCTAAAGTTTCTTCGTATTGAATAGCTTCACTTGTAGTAACTGACGTAGATTCATTATCATAGTTTTTAGTTGCTGGTTTATTATCTTCAAGTGTTGTATTAATTATTGTTTCAGATGGTTCGAAAACAATTTCAGGTTTTCTAGATCTCAAGCTCACATTAACAGTAGTTTTAACAGGAGTTGTAGATTTATAACTACGCCGAGATCTTATACTAGTGTTACTTTCATCTGCCTTACGTTTTACAGATGAACGACGCGTTTCTTGATCATTCTGAGTAACCTGTATTGATTCTACAATACTATGTTGTATAGGAGTTGTATTATTGGATTTACTATTATCAGAAACTGACATTAATGAAGTATTTGGTGAATAAAAAACATCATCAGTTGACTTTGAACTATTTTTCGAATCAATTATCATAGATTCTGTTTTATCAGGAGTTTGTTCTCTGTGTACTTCAATATGAACTTTTAGCTGGCTATTATTTTGTTCACTTTTTCCACTTTCATTACTAGATCTAGAATGTGATCTGGACATATCTTCAAAATGTACTACTGGGCGTGGTGTACGAGGAATTGGTCTACGAGGTGAAATTCCTAGGTAGCTACTACGTTTTGGGGCTTCAGACATATTTAAAGCTAATGATTTTATAACAGCTGCTGCTGATGTATCTAACGGAATAATTCCACTGTCATTACCTACATCGCTTTGTTGGTCGCTATCAATTAATTCTGGTGTTACCGATGTTTCTCTTAATTCTTTATTTTTTATATTTCTATCCGATGAAAGTGAATTACGTATAAAAGATCTTACCTAAAAATAATAATTTCATAAGGTTTTAAATAATAATATTTTAAAAATATAATAAAAATTACTTTTAATATACTTGGTGGATTATCAGGTATATAAACATCATCATTCATACTTTGTTCTGATCTGATAGATTTCCGCTTAACTATGGGTGTACTTAGTAAAGAATCTGAATTGTAACAAGATAATCGTTTTCTAAATTGCTCTAATTTTGGATTATCATTAATAGATCTTCTCGGACTTAATTTAATACGTTTTGCCGGTGTTGCATCTTCTTCTAAATTATCATAAATATGTTCCATATTTGTTGTTTCCCTGATTGATGGATAGATAATTGATGATTCGTTCCTAAAACATATATTTCTTATTTATTTAATTTAATAATAATAAAAACATTAATTTTTATCTACACATTTTAACATAACCTTTTATTTTTTAATGTATGACGCAATTAACAATATAAATAGTTTAATTACGTTGTTAAGAATATATAATAACTAAATAAATGTAAATATAATTTATACGTAGAATATTAAAGGAAATGCAATACTTAAACTATCGATTACATTTCAAAACTTCCGCGACCTTGCTTAACCATATTTTTATTCAATTGATTAAATGCAAGCAATATTATGACTCAACAACACACCCACGTAGTTTGTTTGTTTACTTTATTGCAACTTTACTAAAACTTATTTAGAAATTAGGTTACTATAAATAGATTTATCTGTCTATTATTGTCTATATATGGACTGTATGTGAAACTAGTTTTCATAATACATTTAAATATTGCAAAATTTATATAATTTACAATTAATATTATATGTTAATTTTAATTAACAATATATTTAAAAAAGTAAGTTATGTATACGCAAAAATTTATTAAAAATTCCAAACTCTACATCCCAAATATTTAAAAGGTTTTTACTCAAAACATTAAAATATTAAATAAAACAAAAAAATATAAATAAAATAAAATTTTGAATAATAACGCAGAATCTTCTATTACACATTCGTTAAAAATAATTTCCATACCCTTTAAGAAAAATAAAATAACAAATTTTAAATAAAAAATATTTTAATATTACCTTTTAGTGCTTGAAGGCAAAATTTTCGGGGTTGAAATAAACGGAGTTTCATTTAAATCGGATTTATTTGGAGAAGTAAATTGTGTTGTCCATATTTCCTTAGCCTTTTGCAAGCTTGTTTGGATTAAAGTTGATTTATATTTAGTATTTCCAGTACTTTCATGAACTATAACTGACATTGGAATTGGCGTTTGTCGAAGATCTAAACAAAATAAATTGTCAGTTTTTTCTTTTTAACATTTAAGCTTAAATTGTTTGATATAAATAAATAAATTACAAAATACTTGCCTCTACAACTATTAATTTTTTCTTTCTCTTTTTTACAATAATCCAATAAAATTTGAGTAACTTCTGGCAAAGTCTTCTTAAACCCAGTCACAACAGCATTTCTGAAATTTTTATTTTGCTGTCCAAGTAAACCTTGTTTTAATATTTCATTATTATTCAAGAAATCATTAATTTCAAATGCTTCACCATATCTATCTCTTTGTAAATAATAAATAACGAGAAAATTTTTATTTTTGTCTTCTGGATGTAACTTTAAATAATCTGTGAACTGCTTTTCCTCAATTGGACATAATGGTAGATGTAATACAGATGCTAATTGGTTCATTTTATCACAAATAGTAAAGAAATGTGTTAATATTTCTTTTTCATTGAAATTACTGCGATTTTGACGTTGAAAATGAAATGCTTCTTGAAGTAAATCATTTACGATTAATAATGTAATTATAATACAAATATCTTGAACATTTGATACTGGTGGTTTTCTAATCTATAAATAAAATTATATACATGTATAAAATCAGGAAATAAAAATAATTATATAATAAATACCTGCTGGTATAACAATGCATGCTGATGTTGTCCTTGTAACAAAAGAGCTTTTAACACAATTCGATGGTGCCAAGAACTCAAATCTTCATTATTAATAGAAGGATCCAAAAATTGAGTCATTGCAGTTGTAAAATCTCCATGATCTAATTGCCAAAAAGCTTGCGTAATTTTAATTAAACTTGAACTAATTTTAAAGACAGTAGGAAATTTTATTAAATGTGTGATAACTGTTTTATATCGAGTATGGTCTAAAATCATTGCCAAGTCCAAAAAGAAGTAAATAAACAGGCAATGTTTATGTACAATATCAATATCTTCAATTAAATAAACTCTTAAAAGAGCTTGTAAAGATGGAGGTGGATATAAACCGTTTCCACCATCGCATTCCCATTGTTTATGTAAAATATTTCCTTTGCATTCAATATTTATTAAATTATCAATAAATAATAAATTAGAACTTTCGATTTTTTCCGTACTTCGGTATTCTTTACCACTTTCTATTTTATATAATTCTTTACGTCTAGAAGCATAATATTTTGCAAGACTTTCTGATGGATAAGGGGCGCTTATGCGCTCAAATTCGTCTGGTAGAGGGTACATAGACATTGGACATTCTGGAAGTAAACCAACATTTAGAAGCCACTGTAATACTTCCAAATAAGTTGAAATCATCTGGAGAGCGTGCCATTGATAACGAATATCTTCGACATCTGAAAAAAAAAAAAATATTTTTAAAATATTTATTTTATTTTTAAATAAAAACCTAACCTTGTTCTGTAAGATATGTAGTACATTTTTCGACAACAGTTTCAAATAGCGTCGTAAGATGTTTAATTTGACAAGCACAATGGTTTAACTGTATTAAAGCATTTGCATCAAGCCTTAAACCACTATAATCAAATAAAGGGATACATAATTTATCTGATTGAAATTTTAAAGTATTTGCACGCTGCCAGGCCCAATCTAGAAGCATATCTAATGTACATCCAGCCATTGATTGACTTCCATTTGACCAATCACGAGCACAATGACATAACCATCGAACTAACTGATGTTCTAATGCAACACTTAAAATCATTTCTCTTTGCACATTCTAAAAATTATTTATTTATTAATTTCTAAATTTAAAAGGTTTTATCTTTTACTTACTAAAGGTGTAGAAACTCCATACGGTACATCAGTGTATAATGGTGTTAACCCTAATGAAATACATCTATGAAATAAGTCACTTGGCCGAATTAATCTTAGCGGACCAGCTTGTTCTAACTGGGTTAATAAATGTCTTTGTACACCATGATTTCCAAACCAAATAAGGCTTGATTCTTTAACACAAACAGCTTTAAATGATAATGCTGCTGGATAATAATGTTCTTCTAATCGTTGAGAACAAACAAACGGACTTAATGAATTTTGATCTAGTTGAACATCTAACAAATTTGATACATTTCCATCTGAAATAAAAAATATATTTAAACAAAATTTATTTATTTTTTACTGAAAATGTATGTACCTTCCGTTGATAATCCAAATAACTCAGAAAGTGATTCACAACTCATGTAACTATTAGCATCATCTTCTAATCTAGTTAAAGAAGGCATTTGTTCTTTATACCATTGATTTAAATCAAATAATGATAAATAAGTTTCTGTTGAACTTAAATTTTGATTCCAGACAGTCCATACTATAGAACATAGAGCTAATTTTTCATCTGGTGAGTCTTGAAATGAAGCACATTGTCTATTTACAATTGGTTTTGAATAAGAACGCAAGGAAATACATCTAGCACCAGTACATGCGCTGCTATTCATTCGAAAGCCTGGCACTGAACGTAATTCCAGTTGGAAACGAACAGAACATGATGTGAATTCCTAAAAATAATTCAATAATATAATAGCCATTACAGAGTTTAGGAAGGAAATATTTTTAGAACCATAAAAAAATTATTCTTTCATAAAATGTTAGTTTAACATGTTAAAAATATGTTATCGAAATTTTAAAACTAAATTCAAAGTACTTCTGATGTTATAGCCTATAAACCTGACTCCCTTAAGCTTGGAATTTGAGAGCCACCTAAACTTTAAACCGTTTTTCAAATTTGCGTGAGCAATAACTCAAAATCTNATATATATATATATATATATATTGTAAAAATTCAAAGATCAAATAAACGGTATTTAAAAATTTAGAAATATTAATTTAACCGTTTATCCAGAAAAAAATAAATTCATCGTTCTAAAGATATTTCCGGCTTTATTAAAAATAAACATACCTGATATAAATGTCCATAACCCTCCAGAAAATCTTTAGTATTATAAGCGAAAGCATACATTACAGCCATTGGAAATCCATCAACTCCATTTTCTGTAATATTATAAACGACCCATACATAGCAAAATGCTCTAGGATCATCACAAGGTTCTTGCACAGCAAAATTTGTTATAGGAATACAATCTTCATATACAGGCGATGTATACTCTAATTCTATATTTAATAAATTATATAATTGAAAAGCCCCAAAATTATAACCTACAAGTAATGACCCTAATTGTGGGCAATAATATAATGCACTGACTGTGACTTCTTCCATATTTGCGTGAAGGCGAGTTTCCCCATTCGGAGCGTGTAATGCAAAATGAATACCAGCTGTACTTAGTTCTATAAAAAATAAATAAATATAAAAATTGTAACATATAATAAAAATAGTTATTATTACCATTTAATTGTACGGCAAGATGATTTCCACTATTTACAGACTCCTCTTTCAGTCGATCAAGATGTTTCAAATCAAAATAGGACAATTGAATTAAATGGCAAGCATTCACTTCATCCCGAACACATTCTAATCCATTATTAATAATTGCATCTTCTAAAAATTGTTTGCACAAATCTATCAAAAACACTTTGCCTTTGGCAGTACCAACAGCTAAGACACCATCCAGAGCCCGTAGGGCTCCAGGAAAACTTGTATCACATCCAGCGTTCACCACATGAACACTAGTAACTCTATCATTGATTTGAATTGCTCTTATAACTCGACTACTGTTTATATCAAACATACAGACCATTCCACCCCCTATTTCACATTCCAAACCTATTATTAACACAGGTAATCTACCCTGTGTTGCCGGTAACTCAGTTACACATGTTATACAAGTTTCAAAATCATGGAGAATTGTACCGAAACTCCAGGCAGCTATCTTTATGCCAGTTTTTGTATGAATTATTTCTATTTTAGAACCTTTTGATAACCAAGTATAACGTATATCTGATAGAATTCCACCTTGAATTCCTTAAAATGTTTAAATTATTTAATGAAATATAACAACAAATGTATATATGTATTACTTACTTGAAGAATTTCTTTTAGAGGCATCACATTCTTCTGGATGTCTTTGCCGTAAGAATTCTTGAACTGAATCTTTTAATGTTACAACATTATTTACAAAATAAGAAGTTGGTTCTAGTTTCATATTTAGTTTTATTCTAAAAACAAACGTTTTTTGAGGTTAAGTAGAAACTTTTGCGATTATATTTAAACAGAAAATAATAAAAGTGAATTTGTTGATTACTTACTGTTATAAATTAACAATCTAATAATTTACGAACGTATTTAACTATACAAAGTAATTTTTAAATAAACAATTTACAAAGGCGGCATTTTACACTTCACACCACCACTAACATGTCATAAAACGACTTGTGCTGAATATGGAACAACTCCACCACGACGCAAGTAAATCAATGCGCATGCACAAAAAATTTAAACTATTTTATAATTTTAAATTGTATTAAAATATTAAACATTTAACGCACTTAGAAATTCTGCAAAAAAACTTGAATTTAGAAAGGCAAAACAATTTTTTTTCTCTTTATAATATTTTAAATATTATTTAAATTTCTTTTTGTCATTTTTAACAGTTTATTAGTATAAAAAAATGTATTTTTCTGTAAAATTTTACTGAAGAAATCTATTTATATATTAATTACAATTTTTTAATATATAATTAAGTAGAAATAATCCAAAACTATATTATTACTAAAGCTTTATTTAGGTATAAAAGTATAAAAGTGAAAATTACTGCTTATAATATCAAATATATAATAAACTTAAAATCTACGCGAAATAATTTTAATCTTCATCAGCAATTTCATAATATCCATATTTGGTTGATAAAACCAACTTAAGTATATCTGCATCAAGAATAACACCTTGAGAGGATTCACAATAAATCTGTGTCATTTCACTATTCATAAGACGTAAAATCTGCATCATATTAATAACGAAATCTAAATTAAATTTTCGCGTATGAAAAAATCTAATTTTAGCTTTAAAAAGTGTTTTCCAAATATTCTTGAAACTTTGAATGCTACAAGACCATTTATCAATACATTGTGGACGATATACTAAGCCGGTACAATTATTTAAAAATCGCATTGTATCCATTATGCGCATTCCTTCATCCCAAATTTGGAAATGCGGACTTCCGGCTTTAACAGGGTCGCGATAAATTTTACCTTCTTTACGGTATTCAATATCTGCATTGCAGGAATCAAATAGTTTGTCCATAAATAAAACAAATTTAGCAGTATCTTCCATATATCTGGGACAATCACCTATAATTTATATTAAAAACTATTTTAATCTCAAAAAAATTTAAAATAATTTCGAGTTTTATACCTATTTCAATGCTTCGCATAATTTCATTTCCAACAGATTCACTAAACAATTGCACCGCGTGTTCGGTAAGAAAAAGTTGCGAATTTTCGTTGGAGTAAATATGCGCTAAATTAAGTGAGGTTAATTTCTGATTTGTAGGATGTCTTGCTTTATCAATTGCGAAAATCCGTAATAAAGATCTCCATGAAGCAATTCGTTTTCGTCCGTCCATTTCAAAAATCAAGTCCTTATCCCGTAATTGATTTCTAAACGAACGAATTAATCGGCAACAATCATAAACATGATGTATAATATTGCAATCGACAACATAACTTTCATCGAAATCTTCTGTAAATTTTCCCATTCGTTGGAAAAATTCATAACTTTCGTTTCGTAGTATTTCAATTGCTTTGATACATAATTTATCATGTGTTGACACTGTGGCAACAACTGTAAGTCCGGATTTTAATACATTTTGAATTGTATCTCTGATTATTTCGGCTAGATACTCAGGTTTCTTTTGATAAGTGCGTAATAAACAATTAACAATTGGTTGTTTCCAGAAACTAACTATACCACGTAATACAAAAGAAAAACTAAGTGTAGGAGGATTATCTGATTTGCAATCATCGTTGTTTGAAGTAGTTTTTAATTGAAATTCTTTAAATAATAATATACAGAATCTATCTTTAGGTTTTAACTTTCGTACAGATTTTGCTAAGAATTCAAACACAACCTTATCATTTGCTGGTTCTGAAATTAAATCTTAATTAGTTTAATATATAATTAGAATGGATTCTTTTGTACCTTTTTCGTTTGTATTAGTGTTTTCTAAACCGTTCATTTTATCACCAAATATTGTCTATAAAGCATATATTTCATGTATATATAAAAGTATAATCGGCGCGTGAAGTTTTATCAACCAATAAATGAAGGGAATTTATTTGCGCATGCATCATACCAAAGAAATAAAAATTTGCGATAGACTAATGCATATTTTCTTTTAATTATAAATAAATCAATCAACAAACTGTTTTGTTTTTATTTATTATTAATAAAAAAATAATTCGTATTTTTAATAATATAAAATTATTATATTTTGATTAGTAAATATATTTAAATTACAATTTGATTTTTTTTATTTCACATTATGAAAAAAATTTTGTACTTTAAAAAATTGTATAAGTAGTAAGCAATAATATGAATAAATGTATAAAATTAATAATATTCTATAAATAAAATTGATTAAATACTAATATATTTAATATATAGATAGTTTTTAATATAATTTGATCTGTAAACGTAGTATAGATTTTTTTTTTATTTCTACGATTAACTAGCAACCATTATTATTAAGCGCGAATTTAATTTGATTTGATATTTGAATTAAAAAACTAAAAACATAAAAAAATTAATTAAAACTTTATTAAAATAAAATAACAAACAACATGTAATATACGTTTAAATAAATTATCCTAAAATCACAATCTAGAATCAATATTCTCATTATTTACAGATTTTTCTATAAAACCATGATTAATTTCACCAATTTCTATATTATCATTTGCTAAATTAGTTTTTGGGTTTTTAAATACACCTGCACTTTTTTTAATTTTTTGTACACCCGCAAAATGTAATTCAATATCATGTAATGATCTTCCTTCAGTTTCTGGCAATGTAAAATATAATATAATAGTTCCTGTTAAACTGATACAACTATACATCCAATAAGTTCCAGGTAATGTTAAATTATTTATCATTGTTAAAAATACTTTATTAGTAAAAAAGCCGAAGATATAACCCATTCCTCCTGCTAATCCAGAAGCAATTGCGCGAAGTTCTGTCGGAAAACATTCCCCGATTAAAATCCATGGTAATAATCGTATTCCAATATGAGATAATAATGCAGAAGTAATTAAAAACGTTGTAGGTAACCATTGCAGTGATTCTAAATCTACGTTTAAAATCATCGTATGATTTTCGGTTGAATTTAATGGTTTTGTTTCAAATGTTGTTACATTAATTAAATGCGCGTATGTAGCTACTATTAAAAAACATATTCCACAGCCAATTGTTGATATAAAAGTTAATGGACGTTTTCCAACGTAATGAACCGATACTACACAAATTAAAGAACCTATTAATTCGACTATTCCTAATAGTAATGTAGCATAATATTTATCGATCGGACTTTTTAATGTTTGAAAAATTTGAACGGCAAAAGTTTGTAAAGTTGTCATACCAGAAAAATGTCCTAAAAAGAAAGCTAAGCATACTAAACAATACGGATAAATAAAACTTTTTGTTGCGAATCTTTTAAACATTTCTAATTTAGTGTCACTTATTTGTGAAACAATAACTTTTGATGGTATATTTGAATTAGTATCCCCAACAAACGCAGGATTATCAATTCCATTTGATACAGACTGACTTTTTCCTAATGTAACACAAAGTTCTTTATATTCTGTTTGAATGTTTTCGGTAGTCGTCCAACCTCGTAGCCAAGCTAAACTTTCTTGTGCTTCAACTAAACGGTTATTTAAAATAAGCCAATGAGGGCTTTCAGGAATGAAGAATAGAAGTATTACAGATAAAATTGGGAATGCTAAATTCACTAGCGCTACTGTTCGCCATGGTAGGAAAGTACCAAGAAGGAATTGACAAAATATTCCTAAAATGATTGTACTGGAACTTGTTGCTGATAACATTCCTCGTAAATGTGGTTGAGTTATTTCTGCTACATAAGTTAATACCTATAATAAAAATTATGAATTAAATAAAATACATTCGCCCGTCGATTTACGCGAAATATCTATTTCATGTAGATACAAATAAAATTTGCGTAAAAGAAAAAATAATTGAAAAAAAACTACTATCTTTATCACTTGAAATATATGATTTTTTAAGCATAATATAAGAGTTAACTGTACATTATTTATTACTTTTAAAACTTCTAGGAAAATATATTTTCTACCTGCGCAAATTGATATCGCGTAAATAGTTATATAATTTGTCGCATAAAAAGTGTCATGTCAATTAAAGGATTTATCTTAACCCCGTGAGGTCCAGGCTTATGGCGGAAAATTTTTAAGGGCCGTAAAATTTTAAGGGCGGCAAAATTTACGGAAAGATCATAATTTAATACTCAGTTTGGTTTAGTTTTACTGTGAATGCTAAATAAATTTCATTAAAGTATTTAAAATAATTATTAAAGTATTAAAAGCCAATAAGTAATCATTAATTTGTTATATAAAAATTACTTTTGAAAATTTATTTTAAACACAATAAATTTATTTATTTCTAAAACTAAACTCTTCTTATATTATCAATAAAAAGTAGAAAGCTAATGTTGGTTTTGAATAATAAAAATATTTCTACTTTTCCGGTCAACGTGTGAAATATTGATTTACCATATTTAATTATATTTTTTTTATTTATGCTGAGATTAATGTTATTATATACAAGATGCCCCGAAATAACTTCTAAATTTTTTCTCAGTTTCAAATGAAATTTACAATTATTGAAAATCTTTCTGATAATACTTTACAAGTGAGTATCTACCTATTTTCATCTATAAGAGTATTTCTTAATTAATTTTTTTTGTGATATCTGATTAATTATAAATAATTATTTTAAGTTTAATTCTAAGAAATATATTAGAAATGTTATATTTAGTTTAATATATCACAAAATAAAATATGAAGCTTATTCGTGAATTAAATGTTTATCTGGTAAAAAACGCGCAATATCGGAAGAGGTCTAGGGCGCAGTTAAACCTGAATCCGCCTCTAGATAAATATAAGTTTTTTTTGTTCAATTTTAAAATGAAAACATACTTACAGGAGCTTCTAATAATCCGCCCGATAATCCAGTAAGACATAAAGCTGCATATAAATCTCTAACTTTAGTGGCATAATGAAATACTATCCACGCTATAAAAAAAGGAATATTTATAAACTGCATGGATTTTTTCCTTCCTAACGGTTGCGTAACGATTCCAGAAAATAAACACCCTAAAGGTACACAAATTAAATTTATTGAACCTAAAAAAACAAAGTATTAAAAAATAATATAAAAATCAAATTTAACATTAATTACTTATCCAAGAAATTTGATCAATTGATAAAATTAAAGGTTCATCGGGAACCCCACCTTGTAAGGTAGGTATTACAATTGTAGGAAACCCTAAAGTCAAACCATAACTTAATAAAAGCACATTTTTTATTGAAACTGCAATTATTTGAGGTAAAGCTGCATAAATTTTTTCGTTTCTTTTATCTGAAGTATTAGTTGTTTTCATTTTTCTGTAAATAAATATAATAAATCTATATTAGTATTGTCTGCTTATAAATGAATTGTAAATAAAGCATGTCATTACGTACATTAAATTTATCTGTAAACAATAAATTGATTATATATTTTTTTGTAAAACTTTTGCTTTCTTATTTTTATAAAATTTACATTTTAAAAAAAGATTAAAATGAGATATATTATTTACATCTAAAGTGCATTGACTTATTTGACTAAATGAAATGTTTACTTATAATTGTTTAATTAATTTTATAGCTACTTATTTACTCTAGAAATTAATATGTATATTATTTCGAAATTCTAAAATAATTTGACATATTTATTTATTACTTGATATTAATATTATTTTATAAATTAAAGGTGTATAATTAAGAAAATAATATTAAATTAAACGTATTTCAATAATCGCTTAAATTCTTGCGTTATCGGAATGGAATTCGTCATAACTTTTATTTATAATTTTCGACATATTTATATTTGAAATTATATTTGTTTTATTGCAACACTTTAAAAATTACAATGTTTAATATTTTTTATCTTAAAGTCTTACAATTTGAGCAAATAACAAATATATATGTCTAGTAGTTGTTGTTTATAACGACGAGCTGTATATTACAATCGAATTTGCTTTGATTTTTTGGTCTATAATGGTTTATTTCATTGTATTTTGTTGTTAATTAATTGTTATCTTACATTTCTTAAATAAAGCCCCATTTTTAGCGATTAATTACACAGTATATCTTGTAAATATCGTGTAGAAAATATTAAAATATTACTGCTGATTTTTTTATTTTTATTGATACGATTTCGTTTCGGAAGGTTGAGCTTTGAAAGCTGTTTAACAAAACTTGCTTTCTTTATTGCTTTTAAAACCCTTTTTAATAATTATAATATTAAATTACATAGATAAACTTAATATTTAAATAAAGTGTATTATTTACACCTGTTTAAATTAATACTTATTTCCTGCTAGAAAAATAAAACTAATTATTTTTTACATTGTAATATCTAACCTTAATAATTAATGTTTATATAATTTTTAATAGTTGTGTTATTAATATAAATATAATAAATAGTTTTATAATTAATCCATGTTTTTTTATAGAAAACTATAAACAATAATTTGTATTTATATATTTTTTATCGATAAGAAAAAAACAGGTACATAGTGTTTATATATTCATAAGTCAATAATGATTATTATATAGTTTACATTTTTATTGAATAATATGCAAAAATAATTATTTTTTCTGGAAATATATATTAACATAAATGTATATGTTATATTTTTCATCAAAATTGACTTACAAAAATATTCCACGTGTAATATAATTAAATTTATAAATTAGTGTCCTTACAAAAAAGTTTTTTAATGTTATAACAATACAACCAAATTGAAGAATAATTATTAAAACCACAGCGTAAACATTATATATAATCATATCCTTATTATTTTGTAATTTTTGATGGACTTTTTATAACAAATTTGTGTATTATGTCGAACAATTATTGTTCTCAAATTTATTTTAAAATAGACGAGTTAATAATTATGAATTTTACCTGATAGAAACAGTATTTTGTTGTCGAAACATTGTATTTTATTTACTTATAGTTAAACAAAATTTATTTTATTAATTTCATTCGAAATATACTTATATTATAATAATTATCTTATATTTTAACGATAAAAACTAGTTTTTATAGTAATATATTATGGTTTTTAATACGTGCAGATAACTAAAATATATAATAATTAAATTTCTTTATAAATATTCATTTTGTAAATCATAAAAGTTAAATTATATGCATTTGTTATGTAGCCGTGTCTTAAAATATATATTTCTTAATTATTTAAGTAAAACTAAATAGCTAAAACTATATTTTTTAAAATAAATGAAAAAATTTACACTTATATTTCCGTTGTTTCATCTAAACATCATTAATTGTTACAGTAATTACCTGTGTTAGAAACACATTTACGAGATGGAATCTTTAACAACCTTGGATGACCAGTGTTTAATTTACTATACAAATAATTGTAAATTTTTCCAAACATTAACTAAAATGAATCAATTTTATTTTTTTACAGTGTAAACATTCAATTGGCCTCAATTTTATTGAAAACTTTTCAATGAAAGAGTGACCTCCGTGTTGGATAACTCTTATAAACTAATAAACTTTGGAAAAACCAGCAAAACGCATAAATATATAATAAATGAAGTATTTGAAAATGCAGTTTTATCTAACGTAGCAAAAATTTTTTTTTGAAACATGATACCGATAAATTTAGGCAATATGTGAAAACAATTTATTTGGTGTAATGAAAAAACGAGTATTTCGAAATATATATAAATTAAAATTAAGGTGAATTTTTATTAAATAATAAATAAAGATATATAAACACTTACATTGAAATATTTGGAGTAAAAATTGTAGTTGGATGATAAATGAAATTATTTGAATAAAACACTCATATTTATAACAAAAAATTAATTAAAATACTATATAATAAAACAATTAGAAGGATTAAAATTATTTACAAAACTATTGAAATTCTGTACAAGTTTATAAACTGGCTACCACAACAAAACTGTGTTGTTATTATATTAAACATGAACTTTCTATTGAACCCCACTCTTTCTAAATCGTTTATAACACTTTGTTGATTCATAAATGAAGAATTAAATTTATTACACCTGCATTTATTTATTATACGTTTTATTATATATTTTAATTATCATACTAACATAAAATACAAGGGCATTTATTTTTTCTAAATCTGTTTTGATCATCATGCAAATCCGGTAACTACATTTTTATATACTTAAATTTTTGAGTTGTTTATTTCTTATGATTTGTTCGTTATAGTTATCAAATTTACAATAAAAAATATATTACTTTTAGTTTTTATATTTAAAAAAACTGTTGAAATGCTTTACGGTTTTAAAAATTTGTTTATACATTGAAAAATTCGTCAAATATATTCAAAATTCTAAAATAACTTATTATATAAATATATTTTAACGAATTTATATATCATATCCCATTATTGCATTGTTGTTTATAATAATTTATGTATTTTTGATAATTAATTTGTTTAACTATCTCCAGAAATAACATTATTTAATTTCTAATGACGCAAAAAATTGTAGAGTACCTATAAGCATGATTTTTTCTATTAGTACGTGAACAGGATAAGAATAATTTTTCACTTGAAATACAATGCTAAAAGGTAATTAGTACATTCCATAAAATACTATTTATTTAAAAAATTATGTTTAATTAGTTAAAATATTGGAAATTTTGGTTTTTATTTGTTTTTACTAATGAATTATTATTCATTTTATATAAAAAACAGTGTTAACAACCTATAATATACATTGTTCATCAGGGGGCGTAGCTCAGATGGTAGAGCGCTCGCTTAGCATGCGAGAGGTACCGGGATCGATACCCGGCGCCTCCAAATTTGTTTTTGTTTTTATTTAATAACAAAATCTTATCCTTATAATATTAAAATCTATTGATATTATTTTCTTAACATCTTAATAATAATTTTAAAATATTTTATAAAAATATTCTTGGAAATATTAATAAAAAACTTTAGTTAACGATATTATGTAATTTCCAATTTTCAAGAATATATTCTTAGAAGTTATATTTATTTAATTAAAAAATTATATGGATAAAAATATGGAATATAATGACCATTTTGAAATAGATAAATTTATCTTAATCACATTTCAATACAAAAATAACTATTCTACATATACAAACATAATTAAAGCAATAAATTTACATATAAAATTAAAATCAATAACCTTTTAAAAAAGTTATTTTTTATATTTAGTTTAAAAAAATGAAT
>CM008233.1:6736197-6749503 GCA_002278615.1 Pogonus chalceus | reverse complement strand
ACAACTAAATATTACGAAAGTATTAAGTTAATTCTTATAATTAAAATAACATCACTTAGTGTAAAATTATGCACTGCATTTTTTCATTTGTTAAAAATTATGAAATTAAAAACATATAATAATGATATAATAAATTAATTATAATATAAAAATCAAAACAAATTTTATTTATATAAAATGTAACATTAAATAAAAACAATGAACATATATTTGTAATTATAATAAATAAAGTTTAACATAAAATTTGGTATTAAATAATAAATAACAAAATTTAAAGGCACTAGTAGTTTTTTTTAAATATATATGTACATTTTTTTTAATTTTTGTTCATTGTTTTTATAATTTACTTATAGTAAATTAAATTATATTGTAATTTGTAAAATAAAATAATAGAAGCACTTAAATTTTAATTTCAGTCGATTATATATTATCGGAATTTAAAAAAAAAATCGTAAAGAAAAACTTATTCTAAGGGTTAAAACACATGAAAGCTGTCGAAATGGATCTTAAACTATTTCTATTAAGTCGTTTTGATACAAAACGATAATTTAATTTCAGTTATATGATGGTAAGTATTAAAATTAATGTTTTTATTTAAATGAATGCAGTGCCGTTGTAAATGCTATTAAAATATTTTTAGAAATACATAATCTAAAATAATATATTTTTCAAGATTTTATTTTATAATTATTTACGTAAATTACATTATCTTGTTAATTAAAAATATTTACGAAATTTGTAAAAAATATATGTATAAAAAAAGATTAAATATAATTTTATTAAAATATTAAATTTGATGATAAAATTTGCTAATTATACATAATTTAAAATATTTTTTCTTATTAAATATGGCAGTGGAAATTATTTTGAGCGAAAATAATTTTTTTTTTATATATACTCCGTAAAATTAGGTGCATGCTTTCATAATAAATGTAAANTCCGTAAAATTAGGTGCATGCTTTCATAATAAATGTAAAATATATATTTGTAT
Source organism: Pogonus chalceus (assembly GCA_002278615.1). Lineage (NCBI taxonomy): Eukaryota > Metazoa > Arthropoda > Insecta > Coleoptera > Carabidae > Pogonus > Pogonus chalceus. The sequence goes on along the minus strand of CM008233.1, from coordinate 6,748,512 downwards.
ATTTCCTAATCAAAATATTAAATAATGTATTATTTTAGACCATGCATTAGAACTTAAGAATCTTTCATTTAAAATTATATAGTAAGTTGATTTAAATTAACCTAAAATTGTAAGTTTCGTTTTGTCAGTTATTACAATTATCGCAGCCTTATTTAGTACTTTCTTGAAATATTTAGGGCGGGTAGAATATAATACAAGCATTAAATGAATTCTGCTGAAATATAAGTATTTTTTAAATTATTTTATCATAATTTTAAAACTATATAATAATAAATTAAAAAAGTTAAGTTTTAAAATTATGAATAATTTATAAAATTTACGCATAAATCTTTATATTTTCATTTGGTATTGGAAATAGTAGCACCTATTCAAACTTATGCGTGATAAGGGGAAATCTAACAATCCGCAACTGATTACCATAATCACAAACAACCGATGCATCACGAAGTAACAATTGTTGTTTAACAAAAACACAAGTATCACGATGTCCAAGTTGTACAACTCGTACAGTTTCACCTGTACGTACATCAACAACAACAAGTGAGCCATGTCGAGCGGTAACTAACAAATTATGTGTTAACATTAAAATACCTGATGTGTAAGTATTTGTTACTTGTATAGTGTTTAATAAATGTCCTTGGAAACGTTCCCAAACACACAATTTTTCATCAGTGCCTAAAGAGATCACATAACTAGCTGAATACGTTAATGAAGTGACGCTACCATCGTGGGCTTGTGTACTATACATGCAAGCACCTGTTGCTAAGTCCCAAACGCAAAGGAGACCATCTTGTGAACCACTACCACTCATCATTGGTGATACGCGATCGATAAATAAACATGTTATTGGACCGCAATGACCGTGTAATGTGTACAATGCACTTGCATCTTCTAATCGATAAACTTTTAATGTATGATCTTGACTCCCTGAAACAACACGGCCACCTTCTGAATCGAGAACGGTAACTGGTTGTTGATGTGCTTTTGTTGTGTTGATCCGAATACAACGGAGATCTTCGTTGGATTCGGTGTTATATTCTGAACGATTACAATCGATTATTGAACCGGTACTACCTGTTCGTACGTGTGCTAGAAAAATAATATTATTTAAACTCATTAGATGTTTTTTCATTTGAATTAATAGCTTATATCATACATACTTCGTCTATATGCTGAAGTAAAACCCCAGTCAATTTCACGACCATGGCTGTAGGATTGTAATTGTAAAAAATCTAATGTTCCATTTAACTTTGCTACAATTACTCGACTTCCTACTAATTTTAAAGACGTAATGCCTATGCCGCTGCCATCTTCAAATACGCACTAAACAAATTTAATTTATTGATATATTTTACCATCAATAAATATATGATAAAAACTTTATTTAATTATTTGAATTACCTTCAATTTTCCAGTAGTTCCTTCCCAGAATTCAATCCTTCCATTAGCACAACCAATAACAATTAAATTATCCATATAATCAATGCACCATATAGGCGGAACTTGTAAACTTTCACCAGTCGTAACATCACCATAATTTTGATTTAAATTCTGGCAATTGCTATTATTCATCGTTGTACTGCTTGAACGATCACTTAAACTAATGCCTCTTTTTCTTCTTTGGGTTAAATTTTGTTCACCTATTATATTAACAGATGCTTGATTAATAATCCACCTAGCTGTGTCTGTTGTATTAGTATTTCTGTGTCTAACAACAACTTCATGTGGTTCATGATTTAAATAAAGCTGCCTGTAATGATCTCCAAAATCAAATGAGCTACTATGTCGTTTAGGTATCACTGGTTCTAATTTTAAGTTAGAAAAATTCGTGTTAATTTTTTTCTGAAGACTGGGAAATGACATGGAGTTCTCATCTCTGGATGGCGGTGAACCTGATTCGTAATCGGATAGCATAGCGTCGTCGTATTCTACGGATGAATCGGTTGGTTTTGACATACCACCGAAATAACTGAAAAATAAATTTATAACTTAACTTTGCAAGTCTTTACAGCAACTTATTTTATCATTTACGTTTTTCTATCTATGCTAGCCATTTGCTCTCCAGTAGCTGCATCCCAAACTTTTAATTGTCCTCCAAGACAAGTGCTAACAACACTATTTCCATCGGTAACTAAACATTCAACTTCTTGTACATGTCCATCAAGAACCATCGGAACTGCTTCCATTACAAGTTGAGCAGTGATAGGTTCTTCCGATTTTTCATTTGACCACGATGCCCGCCACTCTGCATAGTTTCTTGTACAAACACATCTGTACAAAACTACCATTGCATAAGCAAGAACTATAACACTAATCGCGCATAGTATCATAGCTAGGAATATTTCCATTGGGGAATTTGGATAATACGGTTGCTCTGATTGAGTACGATCATTTCCTCCACTTGGTAAATCAATTGGAGATTTTCCACTTCCTGTTTCTGATAACCAAATATAAAATAAATTATCAAAATAAGTTTAGTTTAATTGTAATTTACCATAAAAATCTATAGGATCCAAAGCTGCAGCTAAAGCTTGCCATTGAAAAGCGTTCATTTCATAACGTTCATCTGGGTTCCTTAAAGCTGCTGCTTGTTCTGGACTAACAGCATGTGAAATTTTAATACTTGGTAAAATAGCGATATGATTTCCACTTAATGACATATTATATCGATTAAAAACGGCCGGCCAGTGTTGTGCAGACAATCTCGGCCAGGAAATACTTCCACCTTGATGGCGCAACACTGCTAGTTCATCAGTCGATGGTAAATCAGGTACTTTTTGTGTTGTTACATAGTTCACATCAAATAAATTTGATTTTTTATCACTTAACGATGTTTTAAACGAATTAAACTGTGAGGAATTTACATGTAATTTAGAAAAATCTGTATGGCGCAAAGCAGGATCATCAACTTCAAAAAAGTGCTCTACAACTCCGCTGTTATAAACAATTATTGATATCCACACAACCATCCAAATCATAAACGCGCGTTGGAAAAATCGTGTTCGAGCCCAAATATTGACTAGCCTCAATCTTTTAGGAATTTTTTTCTCGTGAACTGCTTGAGTTTGACCCGCAACTACATTAGTATGAGCACTAGTTAATCGCGGATGTGATTTCGATCGACTCATACCGCCGTTTGATCTTAAAGGTACAAAACGGTCGTATAAATTATGAGTTTGATACAAAGAATTTCGGAAGTTCGAATGTGTTTTCTCTGCTGTTATTTCCATTCGATGGATATCAATTCCAAGTATTGTTGAAAAGAAAAACATTTGTAGGAAAAAATCTGATATTAAACCAGTTATAGCAAAAATACAAAATTCTTGAATAACAGGAACAAAAGTAGCTAAACCAATTGTTAAAATTGTTATTTCAACTAAAATATTTTTTGTTATTGACCAACCTTCTTTACTTAAACCTTGCGCAATACGAATTTTAACATCTAAATGTTGTGGAGTAGATACAACACTTTTTGTAAGAACTAAAACGTTTTCTAATCCAACTAAAATGACTAAATAAGGAAAAATTTCTTTTCCTTGCATTGACAGTGTCAATCCGAAGAAAAAGCACAGACCAACGGACATAAATAAACTACCAATAACAGTCATAACAGCTGCGAAAGCCATTCCAATTTTTGACTTAATTAATTCAATTTTTCGGACGGAAAAATATATATAAAAAAATAAAATTAAAAACGTTATAGCGAGTGGCACAAATTCGAAATAATTAAAAACACCTGGATAATAAATATAAACAATATTGTTTAATTTATTATGATTAATTACTGATGAATTTAAAACTGTTTGATTTTTTTGATGCAATGGATATAATGTTTCTAGTTTATTTTGTAGTCCAGTTACAAATCTGAAAAGAAAACATTATAAAATTAAAATTGTATATATAAGTATTATTTATATAGTACTTACTGTGGATCATATTCTTTAAAAACCAAAGTTATTGCATATTGCAAAATTCTTTGTCGAACTCGTAATGGATATCGTTTAATTCCAGTTTCTTTTAAATTCATCCCGAATAAAATTTCTGCCATAGAAGTTTTTCCTTTTTGAATATTCTGGAAAATAAAAATAATTATTAACAATTCTTTAAAAAGGTTTTAAAATAAAATTTACTTGATGATTGAAAATAGTTGTAAGTAAATGAGTATCTTGATTAAACTGTTGAACATCTTGTTGCCAAAAATTCGCCGGTGATAAAATCAAACAATTATATTCCGGTAAAATAGATTTAAATCGAATCGCATCAGTTCGTTTAATAGCTTCAACATGAAGACATAAATGTGCAAGAGTTTTAGATTCATGTTGAAAATTTCGAACAATATCTAATAATTTAAAAACTTCGTAAAGTGGCGCCCGGAATGCATCAGCTAATACTAAATTTGGTGTCCATGGAACTACGGTGGTTCGCATAACAACTTGTTGGACATAGCACCAGGGCTCCACTTCGGTAGGGCCTCCATTTGTGCCCGAATCAATTTTTTCGGTATCATTGTTCGGGCCAGGTACTTGAAATGGAAGATTTCCTGGTAAAGGAAGATTCACTAATGGGTAACTGAAAAAAATTTATAACGTATTAATAAAAAATCAAAACGGCAAATATTAAGACAAAATGTAATTAACGCTATTTTTATCTAATAATTGATAAGAATTATATACAAATATAAAATAAATATATTGATAAAATAAAATTACATCATAATATAAATAAATTAAATACATAACCGATTTAATTACAAATGTACACCTATTAAATAAATAATATCATTTTTTATGACTTTTGGAGTAGGTCATTTCGATTCATTTACGTCAATAAAACAGGTTTTAGTCAAATTTTATTATTAGCAGATAAATAAAATTATCATTTCACTTTATGTAAAAAAAAAATATTCATAATAATAAACATAAATTTTTTTCATAGTAATTACGGACGTAATATAAAATTAAAACGTAATACGTACTAAAATTTAATAACTTATTATTTAATATTGGGAACATTTTCATATATTTACATATGTTTATAAATATTTAATACTAATATAGATTTTATTAATTATTTTTACCCCAAATAAATATACAAATATTTTGAATAAAAATTGTATAAAACAAGAAATAAATACATGTATATATGCATTTAACGATTTTCGATACAAGTTTAATAGTAACTATCATTACATGATTTAAAGTCATTCATTACATTTATATATTGGAAAAACGTAAACTCACTATAAATTATCAGTTTCTTAATGCAATAATCAATATCTTAACGAAAATTTCTGATTATGTAAATAATAAACATTTTAAAAATTTAAATTAAATAATTATATAGATTGCAAGTTTAAATATTTATTTTAATATACTTTTACTTTTAAGCTAAAATTAATACTTTAATAAAAAATTAAAGATGTTTATATAAATATTAAATTAAGTATTAATTGAATTCTGCCCAAATCTAAATATTTTTAAAATTATTTTAATCTACTTTTACTTTTAAAATATTATATTTACAAATGTAAATACATACCAGCAAAATAAAACAACAGCAACAGCAATAGTTATTATAATAGTAGGATAAGAACTGCAAAATAATCCTAGGGAATAATATAACTGCGCAACTTTTTCAGGCAAAGTTGTTTTGCCTGGCCTTTGAGATCCTGGCCTGGCCAAATCTGCTACTTGTCCGGGGGCCATTCAAAATATAAACAATTTTAGCGCTGATATATCCGTCTATAATAATCACTAACCATCTTCCATCTTGGATAAAAACTAAAAATAAACAATAAAATGTATCACTTACACACAATCACGGTGTATGCTTTGTAATGTCATTCAAATTCATTAAAAAATTATACGGCCGACAAATGTATTATTTAGTTAACAACGTGTTGTTCAATAAGTAATATTCACACATTTAAAATTTATGATATGTGTTTGTACGCTGGATAAATACTAATTTTGTTCTGTTTATAAATGTAAAGAATAAAAAACTACAATTTTTTATATTTATTTACGTATTAATTACAGACATAAACCGGTGTATAGATATAACTGGTAGTGAACTTGAATATATGCAAAATTACGTAATACAAATAAATAATTATGAATATTTAATATTCTATGTAAACAGATTTATTGATATTAAATATATAATGTAAATGACAAAAGCTAAGCTTGATAAGTTAATTACCGAAAATTACTGCACAAAAGGTTAAGTACAATCGAATGAATAAAAATAATTTCTATGTTTGGAATTAATTCCATTAAGTTAAATATATATAAAAATTAATTAATACAATAGTTGTTGATCAAATTATATAAAAATGAACTTTACCCTTGTACACTTTTATATGGTTATGTTACTACTTAACAAAAAAAAATAGCAAATACGTATTTAAGATTTAAGTTAACCTACCTCAATGTAAAAATACGATAGTTTACCCTAAAAGCATGTTAACTTAATTTTAAAATGATGACACATACCACGTGTAAAATAATTATAATCTGTTACGTCACTAATTAATAAATATCATTGCAGTTTTTTGTACAATGGAAAAAATTAAAATTGTAATAAAACCATTCATGACATTTGCGCCATGACAGTTAGACAGACATGTTATCGATATTGCAAATATCTATATTGCCAACTATCTGCAGTTCTTAATCTTTTTACTACGTTTACATTTTTTCATTTTATTTTTAATTAAAAATAAAATGTTCCATAAAAAATCAATTATTTAATATCATAGAAAATATATTATACCATTTAAACTGTAAAATAAGTCTAGAAATTGTAATCATCATAAAATAGATAAAATTCATTTTGTAATAATTTTTAAATATTTGCGGTTTCGTTTCTAAAAATTCGAAGAAAATAATTTATGTCTTATAATATTGTGGTTTAATTACAAGAAAAATAATATAATCATTTATAAAATTTATTTTTTGTTACACTTGAAATAATATACGGAACAAAATATAAATTACAGTAAATTACAATAAAACAATTATTTATATGTTCCTAAGTTTTATAATACATTAAATCCCAGCCCAAAATGTATGTAAAAATATTTTTTAATAAAACAGATATTTATAATATAATTTACCCATAAAATTTATAGTTTTCAAACTGAAGAACCTGACAAAATTGATTCATCTGATGCAGATGTACAAAGTACATGTTGCATAACAGCCCTGCTTGATAAATATTGTTCAGCATCAAATATCTCTACCACCTGAAATTATTTTTAAAATTTTCTTCCTCATTCATATAATTATTTTTAGTATAATAAACAAATTAATAAAACAAACCACAAAAAAAAACAGCGTTATCAATTATTATTCATGTTAGTAACAACTCACAGCCTAAAAAATAAAAGGATTGCAGGATAATAAGGTTTTACAATAAAAAAATAAATAAATCTGAAAACATTTTTATAATACCATAATTTTACTTGAATTATTTCCAAAGAAAATTTTTTTTTCTTATTTCAGATCTATTTTAAACAAAATAAAAAGGAAATAAAAAATGATAAACGTTTTAATATCAAAATTGCTCCAAATTCTTTAATATAATTCAAAAATATTTGAGAGTATAAACATGTTACATAGAAAAATTTTCAAATAAAATGAACGAAAAACAAAATAAATTTAATATTTATATATCAAATATAAAATAGTTGTTATAAATTGTCTTTTAAAAATATATGATAGGAATCAATTATATTTGAGATATAAATTAACAAAAAGTATGCAAAAATATATTTGCATGCTTTTTATAATAAGATATGTATTATTAATAAGAAACATAAATGCCTTTTTAATTTGGCACACAATACACAAATTATTTTTTTAATTATTCTAACAGCAATATTAAATAATCTCAAATCACATAAGCTCAAATTATTCTTTAATGAGTATTGATAATATTCGAGTTAAAAGCAAAATATCAGTCAGTTATTAATTTTGTAAATTGTGTTTAAAAGTTTTTTTTTATTATTATAATATTTTTAATAGTTAATATATAATCTATAAATGTATGAAAAAACAATGACTATATTTATCATATATTGGTTCATCTATCAATATATGTAGATATCAAACGTCATATATTTTGATTAAAAATCAAAAATTGACGTTAAAGTGAAAACAAAATGATTATAATATGTTATTGCGATAAATATTTAAAATAAATAACATAGAAATTTAAAGATTAAAAAACAACAACAAACAAAAAACTAGTTTAATTTTTGGTACAAAAATCAATAATTTAAATGATAATTATTAATTTCTAAGGTAAGTAGAGAGAATAAATAAATGAGTTACTTTTAATCACAGTAATTCTTAATAGTTATAAATGATAAAGCATTTTTGAATAAACAATTTCAATTGTTATTTTAATATTCCAAATNAAAAAAAAAAAAAAAAATAATTAAAATATAAAATTATTTTAAAATGAAAATAATTTTATATTTTATTATAAGCGTGAAGAATTTATTGAAATTGTTATTCTTTGATAATAATAATAATATTTTGAAAGTTTAAACAAAACTTATATGAAGATAATTAACATTTATAAGTAACAAAAAACGTTTCAAAACGATAATATATAATATTATAATTAAGTCAATGATTTATGATATCAGTTATCAAAATATTTAAATATTTTAAATGGTCATTATTAGTTTATGTTATATTACTGTTATCTGCTTACTAAAGAATGCAAAAACCATAACAATAAACATTGTTAACTATGTTTACATTTAAAATTAAATGTAAATAATAATAAAAAAATGATTATGATGAGTATGTAGCAGTTTGTTGATTGGTAACACTGTAATTGTTATTATTCAAATTGATGAGTTGTTCTTGACTCACCTTACGCGTAATGCTAGGATGTTCACCGGAAATTCGTTGCCATTCAGCAGGTGGGGCAACGCACAATGGAGATAGGGCCATGCGCGCTAAAAATTCCATGCTGTATACCAAACGAGGCCCACCACCACCACTAGAAGGCTCTGTCGTATGAAAAAGCAAGTATAAAATGGTAAATGAAACCGCTACCAATGACTTATTATCGTTTTGTTTTTTTCTTTTTATAATTAAACTTAATTTTGTTACCTTTATTTGGAGTTGTTTTCAAATCTTCATGAATAATATTATTATTATTCGAAGTATCAATTGTTAAATTTGGTCTGCGTAAAGGTTTGAATTCAGGAACAGATTCTAAAATTTATTGATTAGATATTGATTTAATTTTTAAATATTTTACTACCTGTAATCGAGGAATTAACGGTCAATGATTCATCTGATTGTCCATTAGGTATTGGAACTACTTCGTTATTTTGTTCCACTTCGATCGGTTCGTGAGGAGACATTGGTGAACGGGGCAAAGTTTCAAAATTATAAAACTCCCCAACACCGTTTATTGGTTCGCCGGAGAAAAATTCATCCAAAACAAGTTTGCTCATCTAGGGTAAATGTATTAAATAAAACAAATTATAAATAGTTTTCAAAAAAATCTTACTCTAACGAGATCCAAATTGTGTCCTGTAATTTTCAAAGTGTGTCCGCGTACAACCACAGTATATTTATATTCTCCAACAGTAGCATCACCGGTTGATAAACTATGAAGCAACATACGTCCACCTACATTGCCTCCAGCATTTATACCAACAGGAAGAGCGCTTTCATCGCTTGCACTTGATGCAATACTCGAGCTGCTTCCAGCTAATGTTCCAACCCCGGCGTTTGGATCACGCATTGGGGAAGCATTTCGTCGTATTGTATCTTCGATAAGTTGTTTTGCATGACTAAAAATATTAAATTAAGTATAAAATACAAGTATTTAATATTTTTTAATAATTATCCATACATATAAATATTACAACTTACTGTATTGAATTTTCGTTCGCACCAGTTATTTGAACAAGTCGTTCCTTGGCACCTGGATTCACTAGAAATATTTTATAAAGTTTATATTTATTTTTAAACAAATTTTTAAAATTACTATGAAATTAGTTATGCACGAAACACAAGACACACGTTGTAATATCCATGCTATTGATAAAATTATTTATATATCGTAAGTTGAAATCAATATAAAATATATTTTATATATGTATAATAAAATATATTTGAAACATTAATATGTTGTTATTAAAATATTATTTATCTACCAATAATCATGAACATTATTGTTAATACCACTGAAATTAATATCATGAATGTAAGTTAAAAATTAATATATTGACTGAACACATTAGCGGCGCATATGGGTAGTTATACTCGTCTGGACATGATTTATATATAAGATGCGTAAATCATGCTAAAGCCCATTTTACCTCTTTGAAAGGAAATAATTGTTTCACTCAATTCCTCGATCATATGAACACGACGCCCTTTGATTCCCATAACTACACATTAAAAAATATATTTAAAATAAAAAATATTTACAAAACAAATCTACTCTAAACATAAAAACGACGACCGATAAATAAATAATAAAAATAGAATTATATTTTTTTGGAAAATAATTTTATATAAATACATAAAATCATTTTGCAAATAATAAATATGAAATTTTACCTTTGCCAGAATCAGCATTACGAATAACAACTTCATCTTTGCAATAATTTTTTCCAGGAATACGTGTCGGTTTTGTAAATTTTCCAGACGATTTCATTATTTCTCCAGCATTAAGTAAAGGTGCAGAAATCGATGACATAAAAGCTGAAGAATCGATCGATACGTTAGAAGCAGATTCGCTTAAAATAGCTCCAACCATGTCGTTCTACAAATAAAAATAATAATTTTAGTAAATTATGAAAATCTATGAATATGTAACTTACATCTAAATGTCCCTTTTTCTTATAATAATTATTCATAACATCCGTACCCTTCCACTGATTTGCGCGTAATTCGATTAATTCAAGTAAATGAAGGCGGGAATTGTAATCGAGTTTTTCTTCATCTTGTGAACTATTTCGAAATACAACAAAAGCACGATCTAGTTGTTCTTTGTATAACACTTCAATATACGCTCCGTATACCTTTATAAATATAATAAAAATCAATTAATAAAAGTTATTTATTTTACAATATAAAATAAGAACCTTAAGATGTTGGCACATATTTAAAATATTGTCTTTTATTTGATCATTAAATCCGGATGTCAAAAGGCTTGATACTTGTTCTACCGCATGCATTACACTTTCAACTGAAAACAACAATTACACCATTATTTAAACCAACAAATATTTTTTTCAGTAATTAATTCTACAATAATAACTGAAAGTAATATATTTGAAATAATTGTTGCTAGTATACTATAAAAATCAAAAAATAACTACCAAAGTACTAAATAATACTTAAAATATAAGGAATTTAGTAATTCATAAAAAATCCTTCACTATTATCTAACTAACCAAATAATACCTGTGATACACTTAACTAATTGCCATGCTACTTAATAGAATCAAACTATTGAATTTATATATTCTAAAAACTAATAAATAAACACAAATAAAAGACAAAAATATTGTCTACCTGTACTTAATTGACCATCTTGTCTCAATTTGCTAACTAAAGCTGTTGACGATGAATTGAAGGCATATGGAAGATCTTGCTTCTTAGAAGATCTTGTTAGCCTGGACGAAATGCCCACGGAAGTAGCCATATCGAGCCTATTTACCAATGACAATAACAATAAATTATTGAAAATCAAAATCAGATGTTATAAACGTCCTACAACTAATATGTCAACAATTAACCAATGAGTCATCAGTCAGACGGACCCATCAAATTTGCCTTTTGTGAAAAATTACATTTTATATGAATTTTATGAAATACATATTTGATTTTTAACAATATTTACCTGTAAGCACACGCGAATTTGTCGCGAGTGCGAAAAAAATACCAATATTTTAAAATAAAGAACGCAAATCAGATGGAAGAAAGTAGGAAGTGTACAGTCAACATTAAAAAACGAATAAAAAAATAGATTAATTATATTAATAATAAAAACTGTTAATTTTGAATAAACTCCTACATTTCAATGAGCTTAAATAATTTATTGAATTACTAATTATTTTGATGTTAAACAAAATACATAATAATTTCAATTTATAAATATTTTTTAGGGACATACGCGGGAGTTATAAATATTTACTTAAACAATCAGATTTTAATAAATAAAATCGTTATAAACTTAATATTATTATTTATATTTACTTATAACAAAATTATGCAAATTTATTAAAGGAAAAATTGTAAAGTTGTTAAAAAATTTAATAAACAAAAAACA
>CM008233.1:6699024-6728233 GCA_002278615.1 Pogonus chalceus | reverse complement strand
TATCAATATTTTGTAATTTTCGATTTTTGGAACCCTGCAATTTTACATTTAACGTAATTACTAACCACGAAATTACTTGTTTAAAGTATTAAATGGTTAATTTGACACAATTTTTTTATTGGTTATTAAAGGGGTTAAAATTTAAAACGATTCTTTTTGAAATAAATAAACAATTAATAAATACCTTTGATTTAAAATTGCTGCCAACATTTTTCGGCTGATGAGCACTACCAGCACCGCCTTGGAATTGTTGAAAATCAACAGCTGAATAATCAAATGGTTGAACATTCGCTTTTTGTTTCTTAGCGTTTTTGTTCTGCTGTTGTCTATTATTTTGTTGATTTGCATTATTTTTTCGTTTTTTATTAGGACTGTGGTTTTGTGAATCTTGTTTTTGTTGTTGATTCTGGGAGCTTTCATTGTGAGTTCGTTTTCTATTGTTTGTATTTTGCTTTTGTTGTTGATTCTGGGAGCTTTCATTGTGAGTTTGTTTTTTATTGTTTGTATTTGAATCATAATATCGTGCATTTTGCGGTGGAGGATTTTTATTTTTATTTGCATTAGCTCGCGTTCGCTTCTTTTCAGTTTTCTTTACTTGATTTAATGACTGTACTTCTTCAGTGTTAGTGTTTGCTTTCTTTTTTTGTTTATTTTTCTTTTTCTTCTTTTTATCAGTTTCTAATTGATTTGTATTATCAGTATTCGAATTAGAAATATTTGATGTATCAAGAACTGAAGATGTATCCAAAGTCGTATCAGGTTCTTTTGTTTCTTCATCCAATGATTCGGATCTTTTCCGTTTTTGACTAGATGAACCTAAAGTTGTTATTTCTTTATTGATTTCTGGTATTTCTGTATTAGAATCAGATAGTGATTTAATTTGATTTGTTGCTGCTGCCATTGTCTTAAAATGTTCTTGTAACTAAAAATATTTTAAATGTATTGATTTTGTTTATAATTAAATTGTTATTGCAATACTTACAGCAGCAATTCTTTCGGCATTTGATTTTTCATTTTCTTCTTTTCTCTCAACTGCTTCTTTCTGTTCAACAACTTCTTTCTTCTCAACAGCTTCTTTCTCTTTTCCATTTTCATTTTGTTTATCTTCTTCAAACAACATATATTTTTTGACCAGTTTATACCGTTCATACGGGCTTAAAAATTTCAATTTTTTTATTTTATTTTTCACTGTTATATCCATTTCATTTTCGTTGTCTGAATTTTCGGGAGTTTCAAAAATATTTATAGTTGATTTATCGTTTTGTATTTTTAAAACAGTGTTTTCAGAAGTTAAGTCATTTGACTTTGGATTTATTATATTTCCAAGTAAAGTTGGTAGATCGTCTCTAAATTCTTCAGATTTTGTTAAATCATGAGGACAGTTAATGATATTGTCTATGTTTATTTTTGTAGCTTGTTGAGTACTACCGCGACTACGGGTATCATCAGATAGAATTGGCTGAAATGTTTTTACTTATTAAAATTTCTTCAATATTAATATGTATTTAAAATGTTTACCTTTGTAACAGATTGTTCTCTGGCTTTCAATATAATTTTATGCAATTCTAATAAATTTGCACGAACTAAAGGTGGAATCGGGTTACAACAAGCTAAAATTCCTTGCATTTCTCGAGGTAATAATTCAGCTATTTGCAACATCATGTGATTAGGTAAAACAAAACTATAAAATAAATATTAATAATTTAATATATGTAATTAAATGTATTATATGATATAATTACATACCCAGTACTTTCATCTTCCTCCCGAGCTAAGTTATCCCTCCACAAATACAACTGCTTTAATGCAAACATTTGCCTATTATCAAATAATTTCTTACATCTTCGATATAAATCCATATGACTATTATCATTTATAATTGGTTTTTCATAGCGTGTTTTACATACTTGCGTGCTACTACCAATAACAGCCTTCAACACATTTTCACCTTGTTGCAATAATTCATTTCGCATCATATGATAAATATACAACAAATAATGCGTATCTTCTCTAGCATAAGTTTTTAATTCATCGGGAAGAGGGCGAATTCTCCAATCGGCCAATTGAAAATGTTTATCAGCATCAATTTTACAAAAACGGCGTAAAAGATACGCCAACGATAAATGCGGATAACTAAGTTGCTTAGCAGCTTGATGTGTATCAAACATATTTACTACGTAAATAGATAAATCTCGCTGAAGCCATAGTATATCCATGTCAGCACCATGAAATACTTTAAGAATTGTTGGTTTTGTAAAGATTTCATTTAGTATATGTAATTTATCACGTAATATTAACGTATCAATTAAATAATCTGTATCACCGGTTGATATTTGTAATAAACAAGTAATACCCATGTATGTCCGGTAGGAATGATGCTCTAAATCAACAGAAATCTCATTATATTTGCGTAAATCTTCCACAAGCGCATTTAATTGTTCTTCTGTTTCTATTATTTGCAATGGAGTTTCAGATAAAGATTTTGGAATTTTTGGAGTAACTTTTGTGAGTAAATCAGAAGATGGCTCAAAACGTTCTAATTCGAATTCATATGGGTGACAAAATCTGAAATAGAAATAAATATTTTGGAATGTAAGTATAAAAATTAAATTAAAAAAAAAAAAATTACATTTCATTTTGGCCGTCCTGACTATATTCCAAATAAATAGCTAAAGGTTTTAAATTATTTGGTTTTTCTTTAATTCGGGGCTCCCATGGCGATTTTGAATTATCTATACGATCTTTAAAATATTTTTGAGGGCGTTGAATGTTTCGCGCTGTTAATAATCGTATTGAGTTTGGTGTTTTAGGAGCAGATAGCTATAAATAATTTATTTTATTATAAATATAATATTAAATGGATTAAAATAACTTACAGATGATCCTACGGTTATTTTGGTATTATTAATTTTATTCCAAGATCCACTAACAGATAATTCAGCACTAACTGTTTGGATTTCAACAGGTAACTGTGGATTTTTCCTTATACCATCTAACTCATCAATATTATTTGCAACTCGCTCTAAAATTACATCATTTGCTTCTATTATGAGTTCAATTTTTTCTTCTAAGTCACGACTGTAACAAATTAAATTATCAACTAAAGTATTATAAAGACTAATAAATTAGTATACTTACTTCTTAATGTTTCCAAATATACCTTGCTTCCGTAAAATACCATTTATCATTTGTAAAATTTCATTACCTTCTAGTGACATTAAATTTTTAAACGATTCATGGGTATTATAGAAATCCCAATCACGGTCTTGTGGTAAAGAGTTTGAGTTTTTCGTTGCTTCAACCAAAGTTTTAAATCCATCCTAGTTAATATAATGAATTAAATTACAACATATAATTATCACATGTGTTAGATAAACATAACCTATAAATAAATAAAATGTTTGTAATAAAATTATTTATAATTACCTTTGTGAAATCATCTATTTTTGCATAACCCGATATTATATCTCCATTACTTTCGTTAGATTCATTATTTTTAGATAAACTTGTATTTGTGTTTTGATTTTTGTCACCAGCATTCGCCATCTTTCAAAATAATGGATTCCAAAAATTTTTAAATAACCAACAATAAAAAAGTTATATTACCCAAAATTATAAAGTAATTAAATTAATTTTATTAATAAAACTTTCAGAGAAAATTATAATTAAATTATTGGTCATATTTTTAATCCAATTAGTAAATTAAATTTAAATATATTTAAATAATTTAAATGTTGTTTTTTAAGTATGTATTTTATATTACAAAACCTTATAATTACAATATGAATTAAAGCTTATTAAATAAATATAATAAAGTAATTATTATTAATTTATTTTTGTTTCTTATTTTGAAAAGCTGGATTTCTTCCACCGATAGACCCTCCACGTCCACCTCGTCCTCCAAAAGTACCTGTAAAATAAAATATTAATTAGAGAAAAAAAATTACTTTATAAAAAAAATTACCTCTTCCAGCAGGTCGACCTCTTTGTGCTTGTCCACCTCGGCCACCTTTCATATTATCTCGTCCACGGTTTTTAACCATGGATTCTTCTTTAACCATATCTATTACTTCATCAGGAATACGTAAATATTTTATTGTACTACCTCTAATATAGCATTCTGGCATTTTCCAAAACTTATCACCATCCTGTAAATTCATTAAATGATTTAATTTATATCAAATAGTTTTACTTTTCTATACTTACTCGTGAGGTACATATAACTTCACGTAAATTAATATTCATCCAATTATCACAGCTAACTAAATGTCCATTATATGTTTCCCCGTTTTTTAATTCTACGAGCTAAAATGTAACAAGTTAACCGAATATTGTAAATTATATATGTATAACCTTACCATAGGATGATTTTGGGCAGTACGAAGTAACGATAACGGAAGCTAAAAATTAAAAACGTATTTAAACAACAAAAAAAGATATATAATACAATATTTTACCATTTTTAAGTAGTTAGTTAAAATATAACCTGAAAATAATTTGAAAATATTATAAATTATATTAAAATCGTACCGGTACGGTCGTGGTTCAATTTTCGAACATACTATAGGTTAGGATTTATAGTACCAACACAAAATATCAAAATATGCTTTGACATTGATTTTAAAATGAAACTAGATACAATTCAATGACATTTACATTAGAAATATCTTTGACAGTTAAAAAAATTGATAAACGTTGTTAATAATTATTGAACCAATTTAAAAATGGAATTTTCATTAGAAAATATGTGCAGAACTTGCATGAATGAGGAAGGTTTAATGTTCTCTATTTACGATAAGGAAGATCGTACAGAATCTAATTCAAGTTATGCTGATATGTTGATGACTTTAGCTTCAGTTCAGGTCTATAAATTTTCTTTTATTATTTCTTCAACTTAATATAACATTCTTATAGGTTGAGGAAGAAGATGGATTACCAAATAAAATATGTCAGTATTGTTTAAAACAGTTATTAATTGCTTATACTTTCAAACAAACTAGCGAAAGAAGTGATGCTACACTTCGAGAAATAACAAAAAATCCGGATATTGAATTTATAAAACAAGAAATTACCGATACATACAGTGACATTGAAGTGAATTTAAATTCAAACAGTTCTTTAACTGATGTACAAATTGAAACCGACGATATTCAAATAAAAAGTGAGTCACCCGATTTCAAATTATCAGCAGAATTTTTAGACGACGATTTTCAAGTTGTCGAAGAAAACATGAAAGTAGAAAATTGTACGGAAATAGAAAGCGATACAGAAAAACAAAATTTAGAAATTGTTATTAATTCATTGAAAACAAATAAGTTGAAATTTTCTCCAGATATAGAACAATTAAAGTTATCAGTTTTAAAACCGAAAGCAAGACCAGTGCGCCAACAATTAGTTAGTAATGTTCAAAAAACAGAATCAGTTATTCCAGTTTCATTAAAATCCGTATCAAAAAGTCATAAACCAGTTAAACAATATATATGCCCTTTGTGTAGTAAACAATTTGTTAAATATGAGACATTTAAAAAGCATAAAAGACTTCATACAACATTGAAATGTGAATTATGTGATAAAGAATTTCGTTCTACTCATGGTTTACGGTATCATATGAAAATTCATAGTGGTGTTAAAAATTACGCGTGCACTTTCGAAAATTGCACGAAACGTTTTAGATTAAAGCAAGCGTTGGATAAACATTTAAGTATTCATAATAACGAGAAAAATCATTTATGTCCTATTTGTGGTAAAACTTACGCCCAGTACGATGCTTTACACTATCATATCCGAAATCACAGTGGAGAACGGCCGTATTTATGTATGCATTGCGGCAAAACCTTTAAACAATCTTGCCACTTAAAAAATCATATGTGGAATCATACTGGAATTAAACCACATAAGTGTAAAACTTGCGGTAAATGTTACACAACTGGTCATCAGCTAAAAAAACATTTAAGAAAGTATTGTAATAATCCCGCTAATCAAAATACTAATGATACGAAAGAAGTAGTTACTTTTGAAATTGATGAACACGCGTACGAACCTGAAACTTATGAAGAGGAGCAAACGGAAGAAAGAGATAAAAATTATGTATAAAATGATTTAAATTAAATATTTATTTTTTATGTATATTGCTTTTTATGTTCTTGGGACAAATGATGTATGTTAAATTCATTAAATACGGTTTTATTAATTAAACAAAAGTGTTTATATTTTAATCGTATTATAAAATTTAACTTATAGTGTTCGCACTTGCAGTATATACATATAATGTCGTGGATATCCAAAATAATTATACTATGAATTTTTATGAAATTAACTCTTACAACTAGGGACTGAAAAAATATATAAATTTACGTCATATGATATGTTAATTATATAATTATAAAATAAATCAAATACAAATAAAATTGTTGCTTTTATTTATGTAATTCTGTTAAATAAATTTATATAATATAGTTTTTTTTTTTAGTATGAACTTCATTTGAATAAAAAAAACCAGTTTTCCTTTTAAACAAACATAATTTAAATATTACAACACATGCATTTATTAATTTTATTTAAAAAGATTATACATATATTATTTTTGAATAAGGATTCATACGTGTAATAAATTTATCCATAAATGAAATAAAATAACTACTTTCATGTATAAATTTTATAATTATTTTTCTTTTAATGTCTTTCATTGTGATATCAATGTTTTAGTAACAAAATAAAATTTTAAATATCCTCACAAATTGAGATAATAGTTTTAATTTACTACATAATAGAGCATAAAAGTTTTTTCATTGATTAGAAAAAACCGAAAATTTTCATTAAAAACTCTTTTACGAACACTATATTTGAAATTTATGAAATATTTTATTCCATTGCAAATAATTGTAGATTAATAACACATAGAAATCACATATTAATTGATAATTACATTGTAAAGGAAAATATATATACTATTAATATAATTTGCATTTTTATTGTAAGAAACGTCTTCAAATATTTTTTTTTATTATTGTTTTTGGTCTAATCACGTTGTAACCTACTAAAGTAGATTAAAATAAAGAATCTAAATAATAAAACGATTACAAAATTTCATCATTATTTTTTATTTGTCTAAAATCATAATATAAAAATCAACTATAGCGTAATCTCCTTGTTTAGTTACACTTCATGTAATTTAAGAAATTTACAAACAAACGCGTAAAAAGGTTATATTTACTTTATTTAAATTTCTTTAAATTATGTTAAATTAACCGGAAAATGAGTTCAAATAAAATAAATGAATGTGAATGTCCTGTATGTGAAAGAAAATTTCCAGCAGAAACAATCGAAGCCCATGTCAACAAATGCATTTTTTTAAATACAACAGAAACCTTACAGCCCAAGAGAAAACGTACACCATCACCTGAATCTCCAGTTTTCAGTCAAAAACCTAGTAGTAGTACTGCTAACACTAGTTTTAAATTTGATGAACCTCAGAATGAAACAAAAAAGTTCAAAAATGAAACAAAGAAATCTACTAACGTTAAAAATTTTTCCTTTGTTACACCACTAGCCAAACAAGTACAGCCAGCATGTTTATCCGATTTTATTGGCCAAAATCATGTTTTTGGTGAAAATAGTGTGCTACGAACACTTTTTGAGAAAAAAGAAATTCCAAATATGATCTTATGGGGACCTCCAGGTTGTGGAAAAGTATGCCAATGCATAAATTTTATTATAAATGTATGAATTTTCAAATTTTCAGACATCGCTCGCTGGCGTAATACATGGAATGTGTAAAGAAAACCCGAATATATTAAAATTTGTGTCTTTATGTGCGGCGACGGCTGGAGTAAAAGATGTACAAACTGTTGTAACAGTTGCAAAAAATGATTTAAAATTTGGAAGAAGAACCATTTTATTTATGGATGAAATTCATCGATTTAATAAAAGACAGCAAGATACATTTTTATTAAATGTTGAAAGAGGAGATATCGTTTTAATTGGTGCTACCACTGAAAATCCATCGTTTAGTATTAATAATGCTTTACTTAGCAGATGTAGAGTTATTGTTTTTGAGAAATTAAATTCAGATGCACTTGTTAATATCTTATTACGAGCTATTGAAATATTAAATATTGACTTAATTGAAGATGATAATCCGTATAAGTTTGATAGTTCACAAGCAATTACTAAGTAAGATTTTTATTATATTTAAATATATACTTTTCTGATATAAAGTTTTTAGATTATCTATTGAAAAATCTGCTTTAATTTGGTTAGCAGATGTAAGTGATGGCGATGCGCGAATTGCATTAACAAATTTACAATTAGTTATTCAACATAATTCAGAAGAAAATAAATTATTAACTGTTGATGATATTAAAGATGGCATTAAAGTAAGTTTTATGTTATGCAATTTTAAAACATTTTAATGTATTTTAAATTATAGAAATCTCATTTATTGTATGATAAAAGAGGTGAAGAACATTATAATATAATATCAGCGTTACATAAATCAATAAGAGGTTCAGATGATAATGCTGCAGTATATTGGTTAACTAGAATGATTATTGCTGGTGAAGATCCAATGTATATTGCAAGGCGATTAGTTAGAGCTGCTAGTGAAGATATTGGAAATGCAGATCCAAATGCTTTAAAACTAGCAGTTAATACAATGCAAGGTAACTTGCTTATAAATTTAATATAATTTACTTAAATTATCTTTTTTACAGGTTGTCAATTACTTGGCAAACCAGACTGTGATGTTTTACTATCACAATGCGCTATTTATTTAGCAAGAGCCCCGAAATCTAGAGAAGCAGATTCAGCATTAGCGCATGCTAAACAATTAATTAATAATTGCGAGGGTGTACAACCTTCCGTGCCATTACATTTAAGAAATGCACCTACCAAATTCATGAAAGATTTAGGTAATTTCGATTTATTTTATTTATTATTAAAAATAAAGTACATATAAAAATGATATAATTTTAAATTAATCGCTTTTGTAAGCTTCCTAAACACAAATTTAAATAATTTTAGGATATGGAAAACGTAATAATGCCAGTATGAATTCATTTATGCCACCTGGATATGAAGATGTTAATTTTTTTACCAATTAATTATATAAATTATAATGAAATACTAAAGTATTGTTTTATAAATTTATTTAATAAATCTGTAATATACAGAATAAGTATTTTCCTACTGTTTCGTTATTAATACTTAACTATTAATAACTTACATTTAATTTATTGGTATTTTTAAAATTTTATTTGGATACCATTTATAGTCTTATTGCAACGAAAAATATACCCCGCTAAATAATAAATGTATATAAAATTAAATACATCTTATTAGTTTCATGAATTTGAAGTGATTTATTTGCAAAGCAAAATCACATTGGATTGTCCAAAGTTAAAAAGAATTTTTAAATTAATTTAAATAAATGATAATTTACACATTTTCAAAATTTAATTCAACTTGATTTAAAATCATGTGTAATGTAATTTATAAATAAAAACAAAATGATGTGTTTCATAATCTAAAATAATTCTTATGATAAACAATTATTATTAAAAAATAGCACAGGAGACACTACAATAATTAAGCATAATTTTCTTAATTCTTTTTTTCTTATTATTATAATTATTATGTTTATTTGTGATGACAGATCAAAATATAACTGTATATCCTGAATTTTACTAAACAAATATTTTACACTCACGCGAAACACTTGCACACGAAAAATGAAAATGTATTCATTGATATATATTTCTTACGCTTTTTTTTCTTTTTCTTCACGAAGAAAATATCAAAATAAAAAGAAACCACTGTTATCAATTCTATTAAAACTTACGTCAAACGGTTCAATTAAAATATATAATCTGGACCAGCCATATCAATAGCCCATCGGAATTTATCTCGTTGAGTTTTGTTATAAATTTTTTCAATTGGTACATCATATTTTTTGCACCAAGCCACACTGATTCTTGGATCTAAATAATTCAATTTACTGGTGCCCAACGCAATTGTTTTATTTTCATCTCGATCAGTTTCCTGTACTTCTAATCTCTTTAACTGATCTTTTAACTTATCCAGCATCTTTTTCTTCTTGTCATAAATAAGTTTCTCTTTAACACTACCATGTTTAGCGTCTTTCTGCGCATCTTTTACCTGTCGTTGGGCATCAGTAATTTGTTCTCGTTTTTGATCAATTTTCTCTTTGAGTTTCTCCATAGATTTTGCGTGACTTTTCGGCACGGAACGTTGATGGTTACATAAAATAGCTACAGCTCTGTTAGCTCGATTGTATGATAATATTTTTTCAGCAATGGAATCATCTGCATTGGTTAATTCGTCTAATTGTTGTTGTAATGTCCATGAAGCATTGTACGTACGAAATACTTTCGCCGTTAAACCTTCCATGAGTTCATTTAAATGTTTATTCATAATTTGAGTATTTAAACGATCAAAAAGATCATCTCCAGGTGCTTTATTTTCCATGAATAATTGTAAATTCTTAAAAACACGTTTCTCCACCGGAACTTCGTTATAATAACGAATGGAATCCTTACCAAGGAAATCAAATACAACTACGTATTCTTTTCCATCTTTTTGTTCATGTAATTCGATATGTTCCACACGTAAAGAACAACAACCGACCGTGTCTGCTTGATCTTCGTCCTTTTCATTACCAGCTCTCAACGCAAGGCGATCAATAAAATATAAAGCAACAGCTCGTTGCCGGATTCTCATTTCTTTTGATTTCCAATCTTCGCGATATTCCTTACGAATTTTTTCGATTGATTTGGCTAGTTTTCGAGCTGTTTCATATTTCTGCCAATCTTTTTCACCTTTTAATTTTGAACTGGGATTTAACATAACGTATTTAACTTGATTCTGAACATTTTCCGTCCATGACGCTAACCATGTGACGCTGGGATCATGTCGTACTTCTTTCCATTTGTGACCTGGTGGCGGTTGAGGTATTTTGGAATCTTTTGAGCAGTTAATCATAACATCTTCTGGACGAACACGTCGTTTTAACATACCCATTTTAGGATGTTCACCACGACCTCGGAATAAACCTGGAGGTTCAATTTTAAAGTTACCAATTTTTTCTTTATGTCCATCAATAGTACAGAAGCCGTATTCTTTAACGATTTCTTCATTTTTAGTTTTTAATTCTAATTTTTCTTCCTTTGTGCGATTGCGATTTTTTTCGGCCTGGTCCATAAAGAAGGCGTGCATTGGTTTAAAATTACATTTTTTTAGGTCAGTTATTAAAGCGCGTTCTTTATCAGTCATTGATTTACGCCAATCTTTGAAGAAATTAGTGTTAAAAATATCTTTCGTGGTATAATCATGGTCTAACATTTTGGCGTAAAACCCTGCGATTTCTTCGGCATCTTGTGATAATTTTATTTCTTTACCATCGTAGTAAAATTTAACGTTGTCTGGTAATGGTATGTATGGAGGCGCAAATACAGGACCTTTATGTTCCAAGAATTTCCATTTTGTACCATCCTCTTTCTTTTCTTCTTCCCACCTTGAAAATAAACAAAAAATTACCTTTAATAACTAAATAATCACACTTGTAAGAGATTTACATTTCACTAATTGCATAATTTATTTTAAAATTACAATAAAATTTGTGATTTAAATTACATGTGATTGCTATCTTTGGAATGAACAAAACCTGTTTTTCCATGCAAAAATTAACAAATCGACTAATTTTAACAACATTTCGAAAGACTAAACTAAACATTAATTAATTCTATCTAAAATTTAATATAATCTTTAGGTATATCATAGAAATGTTTCTTAAATTTAGCAAACGTGACAGCAAACAAAATCGATCGGCCATTTTGAATTAGAAATAGCGATAGTAACACATCTAGTGTCGAACTTATTAATTGTAGTTATTTTATTTACAAAATGTGCGCGAGTTTTAAATACAAATGTTAATTGTCTCATTAACAAAAAAACTAATTAAATACGAACCATTTCCAAACTTCTTGTTCTTCATCTTCTTTTTTCTTCTTACGTTTTGGAGGACTATTTTCTTCTTTTATTTCTTGTTTAATTTCTTTTTTCTTTTTGGATTTTTTCGCCGATTGTTCATCTTCATCATAATCATCATATTTTTTTTTCTTTGGAGTTTTCTTTTCTGTTTTAACCTTCTTACGAGCTGTAAGCGGTGTGTCATCATCTTCTTCATCAGATTCAAATTTTCTTTTTATACTGGAGGAGGAAGTTTCCATTCTTGCCCCCTTTAATTATTAAAGAACATAAAAAAGTGAAATAATTTCCAAAATTAAAATCATAAACATAAATTATGAGTTTTAAAAAAAAATCTTACCAAAGGAGTATCATCGTCACTGTCCTCAGGTTCAGGTTTAAAATGAGATAAATTATAATCGCAGCTACTGGCTGCAGACATATTAACATCTTCTTGTTGACTGTCTTGACTATCATCTTCAGATTTGTAGTCATTTTTAACTTTGAAATCATCAAATTCTTCCGCAGACTCTATACTATTTTCTGGTTCTATTTCTTCTTTTACAGTGTTATTCATCTCTTCAATTTGAATTTTACGCTCGGCATCACTAATTTCTTGCGAACTCGAATGTTTGTCATTGGACTTCTCCGATTTGGATCTGTCTTTGTCTTTAGAACGGTGTTCTTTATCTTTAGAACTGCTGGAATGATGTCTCTCTTTATCTTTATCACGGGATCTTTCTTTATCCTTTGAACTAGAGCTGTGTTTGTCTTTCGATGATGAACTATGTCGATGCTTGTCTTTATCCTTCGAGCGTTCTTTATCTTTATCCCGGTGTTCGCGATCTTTGTCTTTCGAGCTACTTTTATGGGATGAACTAGATTTTTTATCTTTATCATCGCGACTTTTATCTTTATCTCGGTGTTTATCTTTGTCAGAACGTTCTTTATCCTTTTCCCGATCTTTATCGCGACTGGATGACTTATGCGAGCTACTACTACTGTGCTTGTCCTTTGAACTAGAACTGTGTTTATCTTTATTAGAACTAGAGCTTTTATGATCTCGATCTTTATGCTTTGAAGAACTTTTTTCTCTATCTTTATCACGGTATTTATCTTTATGCTCAGATTTATGACTTATTCCATTTACGTAGTCTTTATTAACATGTGTTAGACCGTTCTCTTTAGTCTGGTGACCCTGTTGAATTATTTGTATGAGTCAGGGGAAAATGTGTAATTTATACTAATTAATAGGAAATTATCAATTAAAATTTTTACAATTAAATATTTCATACTAAACATTATATAAGGTTAGGTGATTTTTTTCCATTTTTATACGCAAATTTCTAAAAGATCGAATTAAATAATTTTTTTATGCAATCAACACATGTCAAATATTATAAAGTTAAATGTCGAAAAGTACAATAACCACGTGTTTAAAGACTTGTCAACTTAAAAATTCAAATATATGTTAGCAAGTGTAACATATAAAAATTCGGAAAAAATGTCGAATTCATGTAATAATTACAATTACACATGTGAACATCATCTTTACAATGATACGTGGGACTCAGTTTCTGACGCCATTTTGGGACTTAGAAAATTTTCGAGCTCCGAGCAAGAGTAACGCTACCAGAAAAACACTTTACCCGTACAGTAATTGAAAATTCCACTTGGGTAGATAATTAGAATGAAAAATTAGAAAAATATTTATGTACTTACATTTTCTGAATGATGTGTAAAAGATGAGTTTTCCACATCCATATCTGTCTGAAATGGACAAGCGGCGAAGCTAGGCATCCAAGCCAAACACTTTGTCGTTTAGACGAGAAACGAACGCTTGAAACGTCCAGAAACAAAGTACTGCATTTGACTTAATGCACATGCGCCGACTACTCCGGGCCAATGTCCTTTTGCATTTCAATGCGCGCCACACTGTTCATTTAAATTCATTCTACAGTGAAGTTTTTTTCAATTA
Organism: Pogonus chalceus; assembly: GCA_002278615.1. Lineage (NCBI taxonomy): Eukaryota > Metazoa > Arthropoda > Insecta > Coleoptera > Carabidae > Pogonus > Pogonus chalceus. Next base: position 6,714,273 of record CM008233.1, on the reverse strand, counting down.
TTCATTTTTTTTAAACTAATTTTTAATTAACTATTTGCAAATATCTATATTAAAAATTTAGATAAAATTTTGGTGTCAATAATTAAAAAAAAAAAATTAAATAAATAAATCAACTACATTATAATGTTTTATTGATAAAAGAAAAATTATTTTTATGATTACATTATTTATAACCCTTATATTATAATAAATACAAATGAAAAGAACATTATTTTAACAATATTTATTTTTTATATATCTAATTAAATTCATATTGTGGGTTTCCTTTAGCATCCAAAGTTGTTTTTGCTTTACGAAATGCAAATGTGAGGTACAATGCTGTAATAATAAAAAAATGCTGAGTCTAACTTAAGATATTTATATAATATTAATACTAAATAAATGCGGTTATAGTTAAAATTTATTTAATAATGTCTTATTTGATTTCATAAAAACAATTAATAATAATACATATTAAAATTATTTAAACAATAATCCTTATTTTTATTTATAGAACTATTATCTTTTTATTTTAATTTTTAAAAATAATTCTAATATTATAAAAGATAGTAAATATGTTTTATCTAAATTAAAGATTTAGATAGTAAATGCAATTTATAAGAAATAAATAAATGAACTTACATGCAGCTTCCCATTCAGATTTCGATAAAGTACCAATTTTGTGATTTTCATTTTTCTTATTTTGTACAAATTCTAAGGCATGTTTATAATCATTTGTATCAGTCCCTAATAGTTCAGTCCCTTCATATGGTGGATATGTTTCTAAACATTTCATTTTGTGTAGTAACCCTGCTCCTTCTGTTTTCATTCTTTCATAAAAATCAACAAATTTTTCTACTCTAACTAATTGCAAGCCGAATTTTTTCGCTAGTTTAACAAAAGTTGGAAAGTGCACTAAGAATTCTGGACAATCAACGACACCTTCTAAGTGGAAATTATATTTTGCACCAAATAACGGAGGTAACTTGGTATTTGTTTGAAAAGTAATCCTGTAAACATCATTACCGAATGTGTTTGAATTCGCCTTCCTCTGTCGGGCGAGTATTTCATTTGCATCTGGAATTGTGCCGAAAAAATAACCTCCCGACTGAAGACACTCTGCCGCGTTTCGTAACATACATTCAGCTTGTGGAAGACTTTCAAAACTATAATGAAATGCAAACTGACAACTCACTAATTCGAACTTAATTGATGGATCTGCATATTTTTCCCTAAGACGAACTTTAGTGCTATCACCAGGTATAAACTCCGCGCGATAAATACGACCAGCATTTCTTTCTCTATAACTTCGAGAACACATTTCTTTGTAACGAGATTCACATTGTTCTAACGAAACCGATGCGATATCAGTACAAATTAAATACGAAATATTTCCTTTACGCCATTTTAATAAATCACCACCTTTACCACAACACATATCCATAACACGAATTGGAGAATTATGTTTCAGTTTTGTTTTAACTTCGTATAAATACTCATTGATTAACATACTTTTTATCCAGTTGTTAAAGTTACGCATATAAAATATCCTTGATTTTAATCGTTCATCTAATCCTTTATCTTCTAAAGTGTTATAATGTGCAGCAACAATATTTGCGTGTGGTTCAGATTTCGGAAGAGGTGAACCATCCGCTGTTTGTAAACGTTTCGCGGGACTTGCATCTTGTTCTAATTTTCGTTTCACCCCAGCTTTAACTGTCGGTTCGGTGGAATTATTATAATAATCTGCATATTGTATATTTTTTTCTGGTGTTGGTTTAACATTTGTTTCCTCTTCATATTGCGGTGAAGATGTTGATGGTTGCACATCTTCCTGCTCTTCTATGAGTGCTTCTTGGTTATCTCTTGCATCTGCATCAGCTGCAGCATGCATCAACGCTTGTAGGTCGTCATTATCTTCCCAATCATTTGCAGTTTCAGTACCAGAACCAGCGTAAAATATAACACCTTCGTCAGACATTGCACGTTAAGAAATTTGTCATATTTATTTGTAGAACAAGCATTCTACAATATTCATCGTACATGTAGCGACATCTTTCATAATCATTCTTAGATAATTTCAAATTTAAACAAACTAACCAATATTTTAGAATTATTACTGATTAATATTATAGGTACAATAAAGTAATTGTAAAAATGAAAATAAATATAAGATAATAAACAATAAAACAAAATTTAATAAATAAATAAATTTGATTCAAAGATTGACGTGTAACCTGTGCGTGTAACTTAACCTCATATTTATTAAATGTCCTATATTAAAAATGTTTAAGAAACAAAACTATAAAGTGCCAGAAAAACAAACTTCAATTACTGAAGAACAAATCTTACATGATATTGAAGCAATTCGAAAAGCTGCTCAACAAGAAAATGAAACGAATAGTTTTACTAGTGGAGAAAAACGAGAAGTTTGGTATACAGAATTAAAAGATTTCAATAATATGTCAAATAATTTAGTTGGAGCCTTAGATGATGGTGGTGATTTAAGAGATCAACTACAATCTATGCAAAAAGATTTAGAGAAAATGGCAAATAAAATAAAAAAACAAGCACATGATATATTAGAATCTAAATAAATATTTTATATATAAATGTATTTATATTTTAATTAAATATATAATATTTTGTATATACGTATATAAATATAAAACTATATCCTTTTATTTCCATTAATTGCACATTAAAACTATGGTGTAACATTTCGATCTCCCATAAATAAACAGAACATACATGGATANTACGCTTTATACATATTTAACAATAAATAAATGCTACATTTAAAATATATATATTCAAAATTAACAATTGTGGTCCCTTTAAAAATCTATTAGATAAAATAATTATCTATGGAATGTTTTATAATATGAGAGCAATATTTATACTAAATGGAATACAAATAGTTTGTTTTACTTATAAAACAAAGCATAATTATTTAAGTAAATAATTTAACAGTCACAATAAAAAAATTTAACTATGAAAACAAAATAAGTACATAAATATACAAATATAAAATTTTTAAATGTCATGCTTAATTTTTAACTAAACAATTTAAGTACATTATTAAATAATTCAGATTTTACCCGGGCATATAATTATTTATAGGTTTTGCTGCCATCAATATTACTAAAAATTAAACATGATATTAATTATTATAATTACTAATAAATGTATAATTATAATTAAGATTGATTAGCGCACATTTTATCTGTGGTAAAAAACCCATAAAGTATATAGAAACAGATCTAACAACCTTCTATAAATAGCGAGCGAGTGAACATGTCACTAAAATATTTTTTTTTTTACATGGACATAGAACTAATATATTGATTTGTATGCATTTTTTTGTAAATAAAAAGCAAGATTTTGTTAAAGTAGCGATGAGTAATTGATTGATTAAATCTCAAAATTTAAGGCACTATTATATTTATTTTATGTAAATACTTTCAAAAAATTGTGAAGGCACTATTGTTAATTACTAATTTGAAGCCATGTTTTTGAGATTTAATTAATCGAAATTACATTTTAAGTTGACTGACAATAAAAATGAATTTTTTTTAAACAATCAGTCAAAAAAGCATTTTTTAAATATTTCTAAAATGATTTAGTTACAAGATAGTGCAACGTTGTGTTTGTGAAGATGTTTGTACATCAGGTATATGACATAAAGTCGATAAAGTTAACTTGCCTCCCGGTTTACAATGAAGATGTTCCTCGATGAATTGACATGGGCAGGTTGAACCGCCTGCACAATGTCGTCCCGGAGTCACCGGTGATGATATTTTGCCCCGCACTAGTTCACGGCCCCAGCGCGCAACGTAGCGAAGATACAGCAACGCGGATCGCTCCTATATTATGGAAGCACACCACAAATTGATATTCATACGAATATACATATTATTAAATAACGTTCCTCGCTTTTTTACCCTGCATTTTTATTTATTTTTAATATATGACAGCTACTATTGCAAATTTGTTTTTATTTAACAACCTAATAATTAAACTCATCATTTTTTTTACAATCAAAATATTGTTCCGTCCTAATTTTACATTCTGTGCGCTCTAAAAACCTTTCCGTGTAACAATTAGTCAATGTAATACACAATATTTGCATAAATGTTACATTTGTAAAAAATTGCTACATTAATTTATATGCAAATATAACTTAAAATAATCGAAATTTTTAGCTAATTGGAAACAATTACAATTAAAATTATGCTAAATTAGTTTAAAATAATTAAAAGATTTAATCAATGCCCCTAGAAGCTAAAAATTCCGACCAACATGGACAACAACTCCTAGTATCAGATCTAGGTTTATTTTGTAGAATTTCCTCGACGTATTGGCAAGGACAAAGTGCCGAGCTAATATGCCTGGGTGAAGAATGTGTTCCCAGGGTTTCGTCAAAAGTCCAATCTAGGCGGCGTCGCAAGAAATCCTTACCCCAACGTTGTAGATATCGTGTGAGAACTTGTTCAGCGCGACCCTGCGCGTTATTTTATTTTTGTGCCAATTTATTCATAATATATTATTCATTCATTCTTTTTATGATAAAAAATACTTTATAATTGTTTATTGTAAGAAAATATGTTTTCAATTACTTTTTTATCATTAAATATGATGATTCATTTAAATTGCATGTTACTTATTATTATGACCCTGGTTTAAAATATATAATTACAACATTATTTGATGATTTTTTTTTCAAGTTAATAAAACATTTTTTCTTACATCAAAATAGAATAAATGCAGGTAAAGTTATCATACATAAATAAGAATATATTTTATTATTTATAAAATAAATATTTGCATATACGCGAAATTATTGCAAAACATATTTTTTATCTAAGAAAGTTATTTTGATTATTTAAATATTTCTTTATCGCAGAACAATAAAACAAGAGATTGTAAATTAATTTTGATTAAATTATTTTTTTCGCGGAATTATATTCATTCGAGCAATTTTCATAAATATCCATGCATGATAGCATTTATACAGTTTTCAAATAAACTTTCATTTATTTTCACTCCATGTTACAACACATATTCCATACTTGTGTAGTTTAATATTTACAAGCGGAAAACATTCATATAAAATGTGTTAATTAAGAAGAAAATAAGAAAAATAAACATACCTGCTTCCTCGATAATCGCGTAGTACGACTGCCTTGAATTACAATATCATTCGCTGTAATATCCATCCGTTGTTCCCAGTTGGATCCAGTAGTAGGATCTCTTTCTTGCTGTTCAATGCTTGTTTGTAAATGAGCGATGCATTGAGCTGGATCCATGTATACAAAACACAAATTCACTTTATGACAACTGATCTTACCACGATCATCTAATGCTAAAATGATTTTGTGCCGCAGTAAATGTTTATTTACATCGGCCAAGCATCGTTCTAAACCTCTTGACAAACGGAATTTAATCCACATTGAGAGAAATATTGCTGAAGCATTTAATACAAGCCATCCTACTCCTAACGCGAATAAAGTTAAACCAGTTAACCCACTGAATAAGAGGCCTAATAATACTGTGAATGCTAATGCTATCCAAACTACAAGAACTCTTTTGTAGCAGATGTTATATAAAGTAAAACGGACATCATTTACTAATAATTCCATTGCTTGGACATATTCTTCTACTGTTAACTGCAATAAAAATATTATTTAATATTAATTTAAAATTTTAGAAAGTTTTTTTTATGGATTTAAGGATGTAACAAGTAATAAATAATACATACAGTCAAGCCTTGAGCCATGAGTTCTTCAGGTACCAATTCGGGTCTAAATTGAGCTGGTGTAATCCAAGGCCACCTAGTATTTACGGGTAGCAACGTAACAATAACATCCCCATTGGCTGCAACAATTAAAATTTATAAAAATAAATTTAATAACTAATTATTTTTAAAAACATACAGAATCCTTGTCGAACTGTTTCCACCTGAAGTGTAACCGTTCGAAGCGGTTTCGGATTAATTGTTGCAATATTTCCATCTGAGACTGCAGATACAGCATTGTTATTACTTCTTTCGAGGTTAACTTGAACACTTTCGGTACTAATAACCGCTGGGGTTGTATCAGGGGTAGTTGCATCCTCTTCAAAATGTACCCAACCTGTTGTTGATGTTGCAAGAGTTGATGAATTTATATTACCAGTTGGCGTAGATTCTGTTTGTTGGTTACTTTTCGAGCTTTCTATTTCTGTTGTCATTTTTATTGATATTTTTTATTATTACATTGAAATTAATGTTAATTTAATTGTATTTACAGGAATTTGAAACGTAAGCGATGAATTTACGCACATTATCGGTAGGAAAATGTTAATGAGTTTCAGTAAATATTGTTCGAAATATAATTAAGGCGGGGCTCATGTTAGGAGAGTGCAGTAGGTGGGGGAGTTAATAATAAATAGCAGGTAACTCATAGCCGTGGTTTTTAAATTTTCTATGGGGCAAACTTTAAAATTACCTATAAATCTCATTTTTCTTCAAAATGATTTAAACTAACGAAATATTTTTCGTTCTACAACAACAATAAAATTAAAATAATTATAATACATATATTTTATGTACAATATGACTATATAATAGTTAAAATAAATAGATATGTTATCGACACCATTGCATTTAAAATAAGATATATTATTTAACAATTTTCACCTTAAATACCTGTATATAAGGTTTAAAATAAATAAATATTTAGCTATTATTTAAAAATTCTTAATGTTACTGCAAAAACCTTGATTATTTGTTTACGTGTGATATTTATAAATCATGTGATTTTTTATGTTTAATGCATTTATAAATTTTAACAGTTTTAAAATTTATTTAATCTAATTTTACACTCTGAAAATTTTTAATATCTAGATCATTAGAAAGTATTTATGCTTCATAAATAGTAATAACAATACATGAAAATTATTATTGTAGAATATTGTATTGTTTTATTATTTATGAATTATTTAAGTTGCGTTTTATATTTGCTTCACATAATATTGATTTAATTTATTTATAGAATTGACATGGAAATAGATATTTGCAGTCTTTACCTATCATTAAAATCTTTTATATTTATTGCATATTTAGGCAATTTTAAAGACATCTTAGAATTTTGGTGGCATAAATAAGATATCAAATATATTATAAGATCTAATTTTTGTTATATAGTTTTATGTATTTGAATTTATTTATATTTAAAACTGATTTCTTTAGAATATATGTTTTCTATTTTAAAATCAAACTATAATTTTGTTTTTTAATTTTAAATTTCGTATTTTAAGTTATCGTTGTCTTAACCAATAGGACAACATACTTGTAGCGCCATGTTGGTTTTTATTTTTTTCGGTTCAAATAACGACTATAGTATAATTCAAAATTTATTTGCACTTTTCCTTTTGTAATATAACTAATAAAATTGTGTTTTTATTTTTATACATAAATTTAAAATAATAGTGTTGCCAACTATAGTTTTTTTTTTAAATAAATGTAAGTTTTACATAAATATAATATTTGAAGTTATGATTGAAGTTTAATAAGTTCAAATATGAAATATTGATGTATTACTGAAGGATAATATTGTAAATTAAGTTTAAAAAATTGTATTTTTTAGAGTGTAACCGTTAGATGGCGGGAAACTATTTAATACCAAGTAGCATAAAATCTTGTAACATAAACTTTAGCAAATTTACACACATACAACATTGTTATAAGCAGTAAGTGCTACTATTGATTGTGAACACATACACATACATGTACTATATATCGCGCAGGATCAAAATGGCGTCGGTACAGTAGCGCTTATACGATAAGGACGAATGTCAGTCTTTAACCGATCGTTCAATGTCGTCCTGTACGGACATGTACGTTCTAAGAAGATTTCGGTCGCGTTCAAAAATCACTACAAAAAAACTAACAAAATTAGCATTAGAATTTAATTGTGTTGTTTAATAAAATATAAACAAAAAGTGTTTTTTATAATATAATAATTAAAAGTGTTTCACAGTGAAATTTATTATTATATTATAGATATATTGGTTTGTTCAAAGCGAAACGAAATGTATATTTAATATTTATACTTGTTACAATTCGATTTTTGAATCGACTAGTTTATTTATACGTATATCTTTTAATACAGATAATCAATTTTTTTATATGTATATTATTTTATATTTTGTTTTAAAAGCAATTGTTAAACAATTGAAATGCTAAATTATTTTGTTTTTATACCAAACAGTGTTGAAAATATGTAAAAGTGCTTTAAATAAATTTCTATGTGAAATAAATTTGATTATAAAAGTGTTTTTTCAAAATAAAAAAAGTGTATGTGTATTTTTGAACAATGCTCTTACATAGATGGTGGGGTTAGTTATGAATTTTCATAAAAACATTGTAAGTATAATTATTTCGAATTGATAAATTCGTATAAAATTATACCCCAAACAGTATTGTTTGCAAATTACAATAGAATAAAATAATCCGAATTCACGTAATACTAACAAAAAGTCATAAATTTGATGTAAGATAACGCACAAAAGCAATATGTGATTTATATTGATACGTTTCAAATGGTAGGCAGCAAAAACTGTAATTTTAAGCAGAACTTGGTGCCAGGCAACAATGACAAATTGCAACCGTGCTTAATGGTTGCGAACAAGTTTATTCTTGTGAATTTTTTATATGCCTAAACACAGAAATTTAATACCTATAAATTTCAAGTTATTATACCGTAATAGCTTTAATTAAACAATATTACATTTAATTTACATATTTAATTAATTTATTTTCCTTGTTTATAAACCAAAATATTAAAAAAATAAAACAAAAAACTATCAACTAATATAAATAACAAACGAAGGTATTATTAAAGTAAATAAAATTATTATCTAATGTTCGTTAATTTAGGCTTAAAATACCGATAATATTAGCATAATTAGAATGAAAGATATATAATTTATAGTTGAATTCCCTAACTAGACGCCATGTTATTTTAGTTTCCATATCGTGGAGGTTGTAACATGTAATTTCGTTCGGCATTTGTTTACTTTTCGTGTTAAAACGTTTTACCTACATCAGTTGTTTTCGCACCACGCCCACTTTTATATATATACGGTATAAGCTTTTAGGATTTCTTAAATTTATATTTTAAGTTTTATATCACAAGAAACAAAATATACTACATAGTATGTATATATTTTGGTAGCATCAATTATAAATAAATTCTAAAGCATGTTTTGACGTATGAAATTGATATTTTTTGATGATATATATTAAAACAATGGAATATGCATCAATTTCGATTTGTGAATATGATATGACAACATAACGGTAGGAATAATTGAATATCTGCCAAATGGGTTAATAGTAGTTTGCAAGCCGCTCAAATAACAGACGTACTACGAAATTGCCGGCCACGTTTTCGACAAAGATAAATTTGCTTTTGTAGATTATTAAAAATTTATGAATAAGTTGTAAATGTATATAAAAAAAAATCCTGTAATTTATTTGCTATATATAATTTATAGGTTTGATACCATTACGAAATTTATTTGTTTTGTAATGGCGTTTAAACAATGCGAACCCTCGTAAAAGAATCAACAAGGGATATTTCTTATTCTGCGAAGGTATTTTGACTCGTCTTGAAATTTATTGTTTTCTTACGTAAAATTTATAATTGCTGTTTTATTACCCTTGATCGTAAACTTATTTATACGAGATTTTATTTGACATGTTTACATATTTAATTCCTCCATGAAACAAAAGATGAAATAAATAACAAATGAATAATTTCAAAAACTACTACGTTTTTCGGGAGATATTTTCAATTATTTAAAACCAAGCTTTCGCCAACTAATAAATTATTTAATTTGCATGACGGAGCAAACACGTCGCAACTGGAACGATATATTTAAATAATATATTGTACAGAATCTCATCCAAAAAAGTTAGGTTATAATACATTTGAAGTTGTATTCGTGATAAATAGTGTAACTAAATATTTCGTTTAAACAAGTTTAATCATGTAAAAATTCTGATTATTTGAATTGGTTTTGGTGGTTTCAAAGCCGAAATATACAAAGTAAAAGGTTCCAAGCTTAAATTTAATCTAAAAGCTTGCACGCTATAATATTTTCTTTTGTTTAAAATCCATTTGTAAATTAGCTGTATTCAAATACAAACAAATCCACAAAAAAAATTAAACATTGATCGAAGATAGCGGCATTTAAATCTGGGAGATGAGATCGCTTTTAGTCGTTCCCATTTTAAACATATCCCGAGAATGATGACGTAGCAGTGTAAGCTTTTCGCGGGGTTGCGAGAAGCACTAGTGACGTCACCGATCTGGTACTGGCCAAGGTCGGCTACGATCCTGTGACCTAAAAACCGATGTAGCAAAGCTACCGTCACAATAGTGGCGTCATTATTCACTTCAACAAATCCAGGACGAATTCATGATGGATCAAACTAATGACGTCATATAACTAAGTTTTTGTCTGTACCTGTAAATGACGTGCAACAATTGGATTACTTGTTACATTCATGTTACTGACGATATTTTTAACCCATAATTATAATTATGAAATTAGTTTTTAACTCTATTCATAGTTAAGTAATTAAAAATGTTAAAAATAAATAGTACTTTATTCTTAATACAAATATTATAATTGAAAGTAGGTACTTTATCATTAATTTGAAAGGATCAAAGAAAATAAAAAATGCTATGTACAGTTAGATTGCATTGCATCTAGTTCTGTTTAAATTAATGACTTGCATTTTGTAACTGCAACAAGTTGCAAAACTGACTTACTTTCATCTGTTTTATTATTCTAAGCCAACTTATTTTCACTTACTATTTTATTTATTTTTTACTTCGATCTTAAAAACAAATTTATCCTACTGCATTATAATTACATAATGAAAATTGAAGTTGGTTTTCAAAAAATATTAACTTCAAAACGATTTCATAGTAATAAAATGGACTTAGTAATTTGTATAACATTGTTATATAATAAAAATATAAGTAAAAGTAAAAATATAATAGAAAAAAATGTAATTATAATGAAAAGAAATAGCGATTATGATCTGTGTTACTACTGTACGTATATATAAAGCTAGTAGGCGCCACTGCTCACAAAATCAATACTGGGGGGTGTAAACGTCAGGTCAGAAGCATTCTGTGTTACGGGGGTTGTAAGGGGGAAGGGTTAGGATTATATTCACCCGCTTTCGTTATATATACGCTCGCTATTCGGCTTTTTGGTGAAGGCACAGAACTTATAACTTTGAATAACTTTATTATTTTCAAATTGGTTAAATAAACGCACAAAATGGAAATTTTAACTAACAGATATTAAATTGTATTGTTAATAGTTGGAGTTTTATATTTAAAGCTATAATATTGTTTTAATTTGATTTGTTTTTGTTTTTTTTCTGACATATTTTAACAAGATTTAATTACAAAGCAACGATTCATATCTAAAGAACATTTTAGACGATTCAGAAAATATAATAATTAAAATTTTATCGCTGATATACCAAAAAAGTTCTTTTTCCAATTCTGTACAGTACAGTACAGTAAAAGCGCTTTTAAAGTTTAAAAGCAATAAAGTTAAATGTGTGTTATTTCTTTAGGTGTTGTACTATTGATGTTTCCGTCTGTAAAAAGTAAAAAAGAACAGAAACATATGAGAGGAGTTCATGGGTAACGACCCTACAGGTTGCAATTGTATCGCTAGTAGAATTGAACCGAAAACAATTTAAGTTTAATTTATTTCTTTACGTGTTTTTTTAAATTTCAAGAAACAATTGAAAACGTTTGGAATATTATTAAATAAACAATAATATTTTCTGTTTTAATTCTTTTAATGTTTGTTGAAGAAAATTGAGAAAATAACTGCCGTATCTTGTTTAAATGCTTTGAAAAATTAGTTTCATTATTAAATTTCGTCTGCAGTTACATTATTAACTTTGTAAGCGTAACGTTACGTAGTAAATTTAATTGGTAAATAAAGAACATTTACATGGACAAGAGAAACGAGAAATGAAATGTTAGAGACAAGAAACGATGAATGAAAGACAAGAATATATATAGGGAAAGTGAAAATGCTTAAATTACTGTTATTATTGTATTAAATTAAATTAAACACACTTGTTTATTAGTATTTAGCTGTTATTTATTATTTGTGAAATAAGGGTTCATTAGAATTCTTGAAATTTGATACTTGGTTTTTTAAAAGTATTTTTTTTTATGTATTTCAATAGATTAATGTTTTATTTTGTGTTGTACACGGATGAAATTTTATGGTAAAAACAACCATCAGAGTATTGTAAAAATACGCTAATCGTCTTTAATGAGTGATTACTTTTTTCAGCGATTTGCAACATTAAAGTGTTGCAAAATTTTTAGATTTGTTTGCGAATATCTCGCGAAATAGTTATGCTATTAAGCTTAAACTTTGGAAATATACGTTTCGTAATAGAATCCCAACTTCGAATAAATTTCCCAAAAATAGGCCATTTTTTGCAAAAATCGCTGGTTTATAATACAGCAATTTGCAACATTTCAATTTTTACAAAATTTTAAGAGTGTTTTGCAATACTCTGATGATTGTATTTACCATATAATTTTCTCCGTGTATGTTTATAAGAGTAATTTTTGGATTGGTGATGATTTTTGGGTAATTTTTGGTATTTTTTCAGTGTATGTGCGGTGTCCGGTCTGAATCGGTGTCGGCAAGTGATAGTTGGTCGTGACGGCAACATATCAATTGATAGGGCGGCGGGTGGCGAATGCTGTTGAGAGATGCGCGGGGCGGCGGCGGCGGCGGGCGGCGGTGTGGGGGACGAGTACGCCGCCGAGATGGCCGAATTGGGCGGCCCGGGCACATACGTTGGTACGACGGGCGGCCGTTGGGGTTCCAGTTATGGAGGCCAAACGTGGGGCCGCACACCGCAGCATGCTACCGCCGCCATTTACCAGCATACGCACGCAGAAGCGGAGGATGTTATCATACGTGGTGGTGCCACACGTGCCACCACTGGCGGCATGTACTACTCACCACCAGGCACCTCGTACACCATTGTCGAGAGACCCTCATCAGCCGCTCATCATCACTCCACCTCAACGACGGCACATCATTCCTCGGCGACGCATCATTATCCGGCGCCACCTAGATCCGCGGAATATATTCGCGACGGGTACGGCTCACAACTTAAATTGAGCTCTTCGACGACGACGCCCCGGGGCACGTATTTAGGCGGTTCGAATGCCGTTTACACGGGCGGTGGCGGTGGTTCCGGCGGTTCCTCCGCTAATAATAATAAAAAACGACCGATATCACCTGAACAAGTGCTTAGAATGTTCGGAAATAGCCATCAACATCATAATAGTACTACGAAATTAGGGCCCTCTGAACGCGTACCCACTACGTCGAGAAGATCACCTGCTAGTAGTCCTGCGAGCACAACCCACCAGGTAATTATAACACATCTTAAAATAATCTTATTTATATATAATATTTTAATCCTTTAGATAGATAGGAACACCCATAGTCACAAATAAAATAAAAACGAATAATAATAAATGTTAATTTGATTGCTATATAGGTGAGCTATCGTTCACCAGGTGGAGGTTATCCAGTTCATGAATTAACAACCCGAACTGTGACAATGATTCGTGATCCTCCAGATGGTACTCATGGTTTCGGCATCTGCGTCAAAGGTGGTAAGGATTCTGGTGAGTTATGATTACATTAACTTACATTCACGACCAAAAAGGATATTCAAACATAACTATTTTGTACTACTTGTACTATTTACCTAACTACGTCGTTGTTATATACCTAAAATATCTATAGATATAAACTAAACTTATTGTGTCTTATTAGCAATAATAATTTTTTGACGTTCAAGTTAATACAATCATAATACCCACTATTATTATTATTATTATTATCTATTTTTATATTTATTTTAATATATTCCTCATTTATTTACTTATTTGTAGTTAGTTTTTATTTTTTTTCTGTTCTTTTATGTATATTGTAGTTTTTTCTATTTGTTTCTATTCGTAGATTTGTTCGTAGCGTCTGTAGTTAGAATTGTAGATATAGAAATTTATTTTTTATTTAGATTGTAATATATACATGCATTTGATTAATACTCGTTCAAAAAATAATCAATATTCAAACATATAAATGATTTCAATCGATTAAACGATGTATAAATAACAATTACTCTAAAAATTATTAATTGTTAATCATTTAATAATGCTTTTCAATTTAGAGAGAATATGTATTACCATAAATACTTTTTTTTATAATATCTTAAGTATTAATTTCATATTTCATTCAAAACCTGTGAAAATGGAATAAGAATTTTAATATTAAAAGGTAAAAACTTAAACTGAAAGTAGTAGAAAAGCATTTGTTTGATTTTCACCAGTCGCCTAAAGAAAATTATAAAATTTTTGGTGATAACTAGGCTGTAAATAAAAGGAATTTTTTTATACTATTAATTGATTGTTGGCACTTATTGTAACATGTTTTAAAATAAGATATACTAAATTAAACACTTGGTTGCTTCAAAAATATTTCTTTTAGTTTACATTTTATACGTTCAAAATGGTTTTGGGAATCGAAATCATCTTCAGAAGATAGTTTTGTAAACCGAAATATGTATAAAAAGTTATTATTTAGTAAAAACTTAAAATGGAAGTATTAGAAAACCATTTTTTTTCAGTTTTACCAGTTGTTTAAAAGAAATGATAGAATTTTTGATAAAAACTAGGATTTAAATAAAAGGAAAAAATAGTTTATACTATTAATTGATTGTTGGCGCTTATTGAAACATGCTTTAAAATAAGATTTACTAAAAAAAAAAATCACTTGGTTGTTTCAAAAATATTTTTTTTTAGTTTACATTCTATACATAAAAGATGATTTTGGGAATCGAAATCATCTTCTGAAGATGGTTAATAAACCGAAATATCTATAAAATGAAATTTAATACAAATATTTTTTAAACAACAAAGTGTTTTATTTAGTAACTCTTATTAAACATTTATATATTACTACTATATAATTTATATTAATATTTGTTTATAAAAATGTTAATTTCAAAGATTTAAGTATTATTTTCAAATATTGAGGCGTGGTTTTAGAGTAACTAAACTACTACAAGATGTCCCAAAAGTGTCGGGGTATTTCCAAAGTTTGAAAATCTCTAGAACATTTCAGTCGCAAAATTTAATCGTT
>CM008233.1:6683803-6697142 GCA_002278615.1 Pogonus chalceus | reverse complement strand
TCATTTATATTTAAAAATAATTTAATGTCACTATAAAATAATAAATAAATATTAAAAAAATAATTCACGATATTGAAATAATTTTAGAATCAGATAAGAAGATAATATTTTATTTAAATAATTGAATAAATCATTCGTTTGTTTGAAATATTTAAAGGTAAAATAAAATTATAGGTATTTATAGCAAATAAATGACAAGGTCAAAATAGGGGGTAAGCTAATACAGAAGGGGATGGATGTGTTTAGATTTTAGTGATAGATATAAGCCACGCCTGTGATTCTGTTTCGTGTGGTTTTGTGGTTATATGGTTTATGGTTTTCCGCGTACGTCCACTTTTCATTTACATTAGTCTAGGCACTGATACCTATAGTTATTTTTGACGTATTGCAAAACGCTTTTATAGTAATTAATCTTCTACACAAAGTAAATTAAATTCATCTACACCTTTTGCATTTTTCAAACCTTTCTCATATTAAGTTATTTATGAAATATATTGATTAACTTATTAAAAAATGAATAAAAACTTGAAGGAGAATAAAATATAAGTGGAAATTTATTTACAAACAAATAAATTCTCTTGAATTACTCAGTAAATATATTTGCTATTATTTTTACTTATAGGAATTAATATTTATAATTTTTATTTACACTAGCTCAAAGTGAAACTCGTACATATCTTTAATATAATTATGCATTTTTATAAAACTAAAAATACTTGTAAATAACAATTTTACTATTAAAAAACGTCAATTTTAGTTTAAATTTTGATTAATAATATGTAACGATGCTTTTAAATATTTGCTATACGAGTTTAACTTTGAGCTACTGTATATTTCGTAAAGATGATTTTCGTAAAGAAGACATGAGAAATAATAATCTTCATAAATAAATGTATATGTTAGTATTAATGGCTTTATAACGTTTAGACAGAGTCAAATTCAATTATAATAATGCATAAAACATGAGATTAAATACAAATTCGCAAACAATTGTAATACGATATTTGAAAGGGGTAATAAATCGATCATTACCAGTTACCCTTGTCGCACAAAAACTTCATATTCACCACAATTAGTAACCACTAACCATATTATAATTTACAACCAGTAAAGATGTTTGTCTGACGACAGTTCAACTTTTTTTTTAACAGAATATATAATATCATTTAATTGATTATTATTATTAAAACATTTCATTAGGAAATACATATTATATTTTTTAATCAGATTATAGTTTAAAGTTATTTAAAATGAAATATGTACGACTAATGAGCTTCAAGGCATGTTATTATATTTTATTATCAAACGTCATACTATTAATGAACAGATTATAAGCGTAAAGTGGTGATAAAACATATTTACGTCTTTTAATTTAAATATTATAAAATGATTAATAGCAAGTTCCAGATAGTTCATTAGATGTTAAAAATACAGAAAAATAACTCATAATTAGAATTTATTATTAATAGTTATTTACGAAATAAGTGCGGGAAGACGATGTTCCTGCATGAGTGCCTTTAGTAGCGCGAATGAGCGGAAGGCCTTTTCACGCACGTAGTTTGTACAATGTTTTTCGCAACGAACAAAAAACACAAAATTTATTCTACAAATAAGTAAAATTGCAAATTACTCTCGAATATAAAAATAAATGTCACTGTAGCAATGTCATAATAACTGGTTGCTAAGGACATTTAAAACTCTTTCTTTAGTCAAAACATCGCGCAGTATGCACGCTGCACACAATTTATTTAAAATATTCTGGATTAAGAATGGTTTTTAATACATGTTGTAGAGGGAAGTTACATTTTATAAAATGAATATAGTTATTTTAAAAAATTTTGATTTTTTCCCGCACTCGTGCGGGAAATGATATTTTCTGGTTGACAACCGCGTGCGTCAGATGTCATTTCCCATGTTATGAGGGCGAAAATAAATTAAATTAATGAATTTGAGACACTTTTTTTAAAAGTTAGGTTTTAAATGAATTTGTTTTGTTTATAACTGCAGTTCTTTTGTTTTTTCTTCATTTATTATTTATAACTTTAAAGGTTAAAAATACTTTTTTTAAAATAGTTACAAGTTTCAGCTAGTTTGTCAATTGTTGAAATAACAAAATAACTCATAATATGAATTTAATCAAGAAATAAATTATTGAATTTTAGAAACTTTTTTCTCAAATAATTTTACGGAAACCATACCATTTTTGTATAATTTTTAATCATAAAATCGTTTCATTCTCCGCAACTGTGCAGTATTATTATGCACTAGTGTTTAATAACGCAATATGAAGTTTATATTATTTTATAACGCATAATCCTAAAGTAGATATTTTTTAATTATTAAAATACATATTTGTCAAACTTGAACAGAGTATTTTTTAATTCAACTAAATTTATATTTTTAGAGAAAGTACGCAACTCTGCAGTATTATTATGCACTAGTGTTTAATAAAATAATATGAAGTTTATATTACCTTATAAGGCATAACCCTAAAGTAGCTATTTTTAAATTATTAAAAATACATATCTGTTAAACTTTATTAAGCAGATATTGCTCCCTTTAGTTCAGAACAGAGCCTGTTTAGAGACCAGTAGTTCGATTAGCACCTACATTAGAACCGCTATAGTGGAAAGTCTTGGATTAATAGAAANGACCTAATTTAACATAGGAATAGAACTGACTTTGAGCCCAGAGGTCCGACAGAATTCCTGCCTTAGGAGGCTCTATTTAGGCGTTAAATTTTGACTCGGGTCATTTCAAACTTATTACAGAATATACTATACTACGTTTATTATTTATGAAATAAATAAATAAAGTGAAACTATATTTGCTAATGAATCGATTTGACAGTCATATTTTGCAAATAAATCTAAAATATTTTATCACTTTTATTTTCTTTTTATAGTTTAGTATTTGTATGATATACAACATTATGAAATGCTATGTTATAATACAATAAATAGTACTATTTTTAAACAACTCTACTTTATTTGATATTGATTTGAAAGCTCGGTTTTTCTATTTATAAATACCATTGAAATTGGAATAATAAAATATTTATTACCGTACGACCGATCTATTTACTTGAGTTACTCAGTTATGTAACCTAAAAAAAAATGTATTGTATATTATAATATCATTAAAAATATTTTTTTTGCGTTTTATTTAAATATAAAATTTATAACTATATTTGTTTGTTATCTATGCATGTTTATTCAGGACGATAAATATAAAGAAAACCAACTATGTAAGAGAAAAAAGATATTAACTTTGGTAGCGTGTTGAAAACAATAAAAACTTCATTTCTACTTCGTATTTGAAATCCGGATCGAAAAAGGTTTTTTCCTTTTCTCACTTCATCTTTCTTTAGCTCACCCCACTTTACTACACCTCAATGCACCTCTAAATTCCATTGAACCGAAATCGAAACTTGGTGACAAGAAACCTGTCGATTTACCCTTTTTTCCCCATTTCTCTTTTTTTATGTTTAGTCACGTGGGCGTCTGTTGACACACGAATGGGATTCTTCTTTTTATATTAAAGAAATTTTGAATTCTATCTATATTTATATGATATATTCTTAGCTTATTTAAAAACTAGAATAATTACTTTTGTATGGTAATTTTGCTTCTTCAAATATTTTGTTTTAGTTGAGATAAAAGTTTTCTGGCAAAGTAAATGTATAGATCTATCGATTGTGCAAATACGGAACATTGGAAAGCTTTAAAAATTTAATTTATCATCAATAGACTGGTTGTACTTTCAGTTAAAATCCTTCAGGTATACTTTTATTCAGTTTAAATAAAAAATTAGGACAGAATTTTCTATGCAACATCAATTAAGACATACTATTTTTAAATATAAAGATTTTTTTTTGTTATTTATTATATTTGTCTCTCAATTTACGATTTGTTTTGCGCAGTTTTCATTCTATAAAAAATATTGGAAATAGAAGCTTACATTAGTTATGGAAATATAGATAATTTTTTAAAACTTCTAAAAAATTATGATTCAATTTAATAAAAAAATTAACAGTTATTTTTTCTGTTATTTTTAATATTTAAAGTTATATAGACAACAATTCAGAAAAGCTATCTCGTTTTATAGAGATTTTTTAAATATAAAAAATAAAAATTCAAATAGGACTAAATAAATTTTTTATGATATACGGCGATCCTGTCAGGAGATACAGAAAAAAATCATATTTCAATTTTTAAGCAGTTTATATATAGCCATGCAAAATAAAACAAATAACTTCTTAACACTTTATGATCTTTTAAATGTTAATTTGATGTACGGAAGATTAAAATAATGGAGACTTAATTCGAAATAAAATTAATTCGATATAAAAAATTAGGCAATATATCAATTGTTAAATGTAGCTTTATTTATATAAAGAAAACTTAAAATAAAACAATTTCATCGATATTTTGTTTAATAAATGTTTAAATATTAAGACAAGATTACAGATAAATTCATAAATACAAGAACTAAAATAATAGTTATTTACATACCAAGTGCGGGAACGACTGGTTCACGGATGAGTGTCGCCATAGAACGATTCCGGAAACCAAGTTCACGCAAGAAGTATGTACAATATTTTTTGTACGAAAAGTTTAAAACCATTAATTAATTATTTATATTATTTTTAATGGTTATGTTTGACGTTTCATAGGTTACTGCTGTCAAATCAGACAGAATGTGTTGCCAACTGTGTTAATGAAATGCACTAAATTTATACTTAAAAATTAAATTTCATTCAATAATTTACCACTTTTTATAATTATTATTAGGAAAAGTAAAGTTTGAAAAACTATACTTTTTTATTATAAATACAGTTTTTTAATAGATACCTTAGAAATAGGAGTGCTTTTTGCGAAATTTCCCGTAAGATATTCTGGTTACAATGCGGAAAATAGAAGTTTCGGATGTTGCTAAGGTAACGCAAATCAACACATTTCAATGCATGTGTACAAAAATATTTTTTTGTCTGTATCTTGTGACAGGATTGTCATATAAAATAAAAAAATAAAAAAAAAAAAAACTCATTGGATGCAAATTTTAATTCTGTACAACTTTTGTTTTTAAATATTTGTCCTAACATTGATAGAAAATTTCCTATATACGCCCAGAAGAATTTGAAAAATAAATTAAAATTAAAATAATACATTTTTCCTTTTTGCAATTTAATATGCATGCCTTCACTTTAATTTTAAGTTTTTTAACAACCCTAATAACAAAATACGTACAATCATTTAAAATAATTAAAATTTTATCCAGTCATAACAAGAATTGCTACTTAAACTAAAATAATATGTTTTTATATAATGAAGAAAGGTGATTTTATCATCTTAATATAGTATGTAATTTATAAAATATTTTTACCTGTCGTTATCATGATAAAATACGCTATAATTTATATGGTGTGAGGTTTATATATCAAAAGTTAATTAGAAAAAAAATGTAATTAGTTACAGTAAAGAACATGAAATATAAACAACTTCTATACAATATTTATTTTATGTGACAGACAAAAATATTGATTATAAATAGTTTTAAATAATATTTAATGATAGAAAGAAAAATATTCGGTACATATCGTTTAATATTCATAACGCACAAGGTTCGTTCAATATCCTTTTTAAAAAATGCGAGGTATTAAATCGTCCAAAAGAGGGTGCCGGTAATCTCCCGTCCCTCTTGCACTATATTCAACCCTTACTTTGCTCATTCTATGCGAAATAAGTCACTGAAATAGTCCGGATTCGTTGTTAACTTAGTTACACTATATGTCATAACTTACATGAACCTAAATATTCAACTATAAAATAATTTTTATTTAAAATAAATCGTTTGAAATTAATTTTAATTATAAATTGCAGTGTAATAAAGGTTAATGAGGTATGATTCAATTAAATTTTATTACTGCTATTAAGAAATGTCGTCGAGTTGAGTTTATTTTAAAACTGGTACGGTCACGTCGCCAAAACTGCTGTTGCACTGAATTTTGATGTGAATTCGTCGAGATTCTAAAGTAGATGCGATGCTATTGTGATAGTGACTTTTATTGATATTAAATATGTGCATACAATTTAATTTTAAATTATATAAATAAATTATTAATAATTTGCATTCGAATGATATTACAGCTTTTATTAAATTCTTTAGAAACTATAAATATATATCATTAGTTTGTCTGAAGTTTTATTTAGTTTTTAAAGTTAATTATTTAATAAATTTTAAAATAAAACAAACACATTTAAGAGGAAATACAATTAATACAACAGATAATAATGTTATTGTTGTAACAATACGATAATTCCGAATAAATTCCGTAGATTCGGAAGGTAAAGATGATTTTGTGGTCTATAGAAATGGTGGTACAATTAATTTGATTTATTGGCTGGACGAATGCGTGAGAGAATGTGTGTTTCTGACAAATACCACATATTTCTCACGAATTCCATATTGATTCACGTTCGATTTACGAATATAGTCTATATTGACATGTGTGGATGAGCGTATTTTTTATAATTTACTTTTAAATGAATTGTTTTATAAATAAATGATTGTTAGTATGTTTAAAAATAATTTTAAATAACATTTAAAAGTTGATTATTGATTTGTTTTTTGAAATATTTGATAATAAACTAAATAGATCGAATTCTACTACCTGTGGGTGCTTAAATAATAAATAGGTCAAATATTTTGCAAAAATATATAAATGAAATTCTTTTTGATATTAAAATTTAAAAAAATATCAAATTATTTAGCCTGCTGACGCTAAAATATAATAATAAAATTTTAATGTTTCCTGGTTTAAAATAAAAAGGTCGAAATCTTGTACCTGTTGACTATTAAATAAATAAACAAACTCTTGCTACTTAATGGTGTTAAAATAAAAAGGTCAACTTTTTTACTTGCTGCCACTAAAATAAATAAATAAACACTTGCTACCTGGTGGCGTCAAAATAAAAAGGTTATATTCCATTACCTGTTGGCCCTAAAATAAATGAACAAACTCTTGCTACCTGTTGGCGTCAAAATAAAAAGGTCAAATCCTTTACTCATTGGCGTCAAAATAAATAAACAAAATTCTTTTACCTGTCGGTTCTAAGACAAATAAACAAACTCTTGCTACCTGCTAGTGTCAAAAAAGGTCAATTTTTTTACCCGCTACCACTTAAATAAATAAATAAACCCTTGCTATCTGCTTGTGTCAAAATAAAAAGGTCAAAATCTTGTACCTGCTGGCCCTAAAAAAAAAATAAACAAACTCTTACTAACTGCTGGCGTCAAAATAAAAAGGTAAAATCCTTTACTCGCTAGCGTTAAAATAAATAAAAAAGGTTTTTAACCTGACGGTTCTAAGTTAAATAAACAAACTCTTGCTACCTGTTGGTGTCAAAATAAAAGGGTCAATTTTTTTTTAACTTGTTGGCATTAAAATAAATAAATAAACCCTTACTACCTGCTGGCGTCAAAATAAAAAGGTCGAATTCTTCTACCTGTTGGCACTAAAATAAATAAACAAACCCTTCCTACCTGATAGTATTAAAGTAAAAGAGTCAAATTATTTTACCTGATGGCTTTAAAATAAATAAATGAACCCTTTCTACCTGCTGGCGTCAAAATAAGAAGCTCAAATTCTTTTATTTGTTGGCGCTAAAATAAAAAGGTCAAATTCTTTAACCTGCTGACAATAAAATAACCGAATAAACACTTGTTATCTGCTGGCGTCAAAATAAAAAGGTTAATTTATTTTACCTGTTGGCGTCAAAATAAAAAAGTCTATTTCCTTGACCTGATAGCGCTAAAATATATAAACAAATTTTTGCTTGCTGCAGATGTCAAAATAAAAAGGTCAAATTCTTTACCCTGCTGACACTAAAATAAATGAATAAACACTTGCTACCTCCTGGCGTCAAAATAAAAAGGTCAAATTTTTTTTAACTTGTTGGCATTAAAATAAATAAATAAACCCTTGCTACATGCTGGCGTCAAAATAAAAAGGTCGAATTCTTCTACCTGTTAGCACTAAAATAAATAAACAAACCCTTCCTACCTGATAGTATTAAAGNTAATCAAACTCTTTTAATCATAAATAAGATATAAATTATGATAAATTAAAGACAACTTAAACCGTTTTGTTGATTTAATCTCATTAGTTTGTATTATGATCTTAATATCATGTTAGAAAATATATGAACTATTTTCCAGTAAAATTAAGAAAATTTACACCTCATAATTTAATTTTATGTTGCTAATTAAGTACTGAATATAATAAAATGTACTTTCTTGTAAATAATTAACGATAATTTTAGTTGTATTATAACTAACTAAAATTTTATTACAAATTGTCTTTTGGTATTTTTAAAATGTTAATAATTTTTTTTTTTTTTGCCTATTTAAAACAATTAATTAAAGTATAAGAGAAATAATTATGTTTTTTATGCTTCTTATTGTCGATTCTCGGAGAATTACAGAAATTTTATAGAATATAGATTGAAATTTTTTTTCTGTTTAGTTATGAAAATAAAATATTTTAAATTATTCTGCAAGCTATGATTAATTGATTATGTAAATAAACTGAATAAAACATTGTAATTTAAGTGTAATAATAAGAAACGTTCTTTAAGATGTAATCTGACTTTTAAAAATGAAACTATTCCAACAAATATATTTCAAACATATTAATAGCGAAGTAAATTGAATGTAAAAAAGTGCTTTTTTTCTCTCAATTTGTGGCAACTTTGTGCTCATTATTTGAGCTCGTTATTACTTTTTATTATTCTTCTTCCTCTTTCACTGTATCTTTCTATTCATATCACATTGTTATTCATTATATTCTTTGTTTAAAATGTGTTTATAAGTGTCTTTTATTTCATTCATAACACCCATTATTTTTTATATTCTTATAAAGGTACTTATACTATTTATATTTAAATTTTACCATTTTTTTTTTTTGTTTTAGTTTCATTAAAATTTTTTTTCGTGTTCAAATGAAAAAAAAATGTATTCGTGTTTCGTGTCTGTTTGAGATAAACGTTTTAAAATTTTATTACAAAGCTAACGCCATCAGTCTCTGTCTACGTTACTATTTTCGTTTGTTTTTTTCTTAGCCTTTATGTCAGAGAAAAAATTCTCGGTGAAGAATAAAGATATTTTAAAGGCATTTTCTCATATTTGCACTTTATATATATGTACGATTATTCGAATGGAAAATCGAAAAGCTTTCAAATGGCAAATTTATTATCCTTATCATAATAGTTCAGCTGTTCAGCAGAAATTTGTCGCATTTGCTGCTAAAATATATTTTAAAATATATATAAAAAAATACTTTTACAATAGGAATTACTTGAGTTCAAAAAATTATTACTGGAAAATGGAATATATTAAAATTAATGTTTGAATCCTTTGATGTACGCGATACTTATTTAATGTGATCTCGATTAACGCGTTCAAAAAATATATGTAATATATCATTTTTTTTAAATATTCAATTAATTCAACAGCTCTGAATTTATCATTAAACTTTAATATTTAAACCGATAAAAATAGTGATTATGATAATTAAAAAGTAAAAAAAATATCTTGAAGTAAATTGTAAAGATAAAATTGATGGCTTGAAAACGCAAATGCGACATAAAACAAAAAGACAGATGTAAAGAATATTATGGCTAATTTTCTAATAAAATTTTAATATTTAAAGTAATGAATATAAATACTTAAGTAAACCATCAAAAAGATATAATTAAAAGTCATGAAACGAAAAAACGACATGAAACAAATTACGAATTTTTTACTTTTAATATTTAAAGCGATAATAATTGAAAAGTTAAAATTGTTTCGAATCAAAATATGAAAAAAAAAAGCTTTAAATACTTTAGAGTAAATTATAAAGATAAAATTGATGGCTTTGATACGAAAATGCGACATGAAACAAAGATACAGAATTAGAGCACATTATGGTGAGTTTCCTAATTAAATTTTAATATTTAAAGCAACGAATAAAAAAACTTAAATAAACCATCAACAAGATAAAATTAAATATCATGAAACGAAAAAATGACATGAAAAGTAGCAAAATTAATTAAGTATATTACGAATTTTTGTTTTTAAAATTTAAAGCGACGATAAAACTGCATTTAAATTGTAAAGTATTATTTAAAAAATTGATAAAACATTTTTTTCGTTATTATAGTCTTGAAAAGTATAAATAAATTATTTTAAAAATAATTTCTAAAGTAAAATGAAAAGCCTGATTAAAAGACCAGTTAAAAATCAAGCTTTACAAGTTCAAAGTATCGATTAAACGATCTAAGTTTACAAACTAATTAAAATTGTGCACCTAGGAGACTCTTAATTGCTAACAAACAATGTGAATCAATATTTTTAAATGCATACTTACATTGTAGTACTTTTATATTGAAATTATTTTGCTAAATTTGATAGTTGATTTATTTTAAATTCATTTTTTCAACAATCAAGTATTAAAACAAAACACGACGCGTAAGTCACTACGATCCTGTAAAGTTTATAATATATTGTACTATAAATCCATATACATACCTAATATATAACTAAATTTAAACTATGTGAACAAGTATGTATTAATGAATTCCGGGATGTTTCAAAGTATTCCGAAACATTTTTTAAAAGTAATAACAATTAATTTTTGTTATAGATGTTAAAGTCATGTAGAAAGTTAAGCATGACGGTGCGTTCTCCTACGATACCAGGTTCGGGAGTTGGCACGTTTTATAGTGGGGCTGGGGGTGGTCAATGGTTGGTAAGACAGACATGTTCATGGATGGATCGTCAAGGAAGGCCTGTGTCACCGCCTTTAGAATATTCGAGGACGTCTTGTATTGTTACAGCGCCTCCTCCACCGCCGGCGTCCAGATATCAAAGTCATTCAAGATCTGCCAGCAAGGATAGGAGCATACGAAGGGTAAGAATTTCATTAAATATTTATAATTAAATTACAATCATTAGTATTTTCGTTCGTGAATTAAATTCATTTTTCATTTCATTGTTTATTTGAATTTGAATTATATAACTGCATAATTAGTTTCAGAGAGTTGTACTTATAGTTTTTCGTAAATTTCCCGAAAAGTTATTTAGATTAATAAAATTTCTTATTGTTCTAATGTAAAATTAACATTTTGAAGAAGAAACCAAGGCTATACATCAGCGACTATTTTTTGATTTTTACTTATAAATCTTTTGCAAATTTTTTGTGTACTGATCCAAATATTTGGATGCGATTTTTGGCAATAAATTCGCAATTACTTTATGTATAATTTGTGCTATTATAAATTAGCGATTTTACTAAGTTTTAACTTTTTAAATATTTGTGAATTTGTTAGTTATTAGGCTTAGCTTTTTGGGAATGAAATCACAAAAAAATTGTGCTTTTTATGATTTTTGTGGAAAAATTAAGGCTATAACATTAGTATTTTTGCCTGAATTTCGACTTTTCAGTTTTCTTGGCTAATTTTTTTCGATTACTGTACTAAATAATAAAACCACTGCATTTTTTGAAAACCAATTATTTGTTGTGCGATTTGCGCCATCAATTTTTACACTTTTTAAATAAAATGTAAAAAATATATATTTTTCGATTTTGAAGAATTTTTAACATTAATTTTACATAAATTTTTCAAAACCAAGATATTAATTCGGCATACATGTTTAATAAAAATCCCTATTTTTTGATATTTCGATGTTTAATAGTTCATTTAAAGATGTATACAGGTTTTGACACATACATAGAGCACGAAAAAGGCAAAAAGTATTGTTGAATTAAAAGGAACATATTAAATACAAAAGGGTCAAAAATTAAACGTTCGAAAATCGTCTTTACAAAGAATTATAAGGAAGGATTTGCATCTTAAACCTTACAAAATTCAGTTCATGCAAGAATTAAAACCAACCGACCATCTTCAACGATTAAATTTTGCGATTGAAATGTTCGAGAGGTTTCCAAACTTCGGAAATACTCAGACTCTTTTGGGACACTTTGTATAAGCTATTTGTTTCTTTTTCAATACTGTAATATGATAATATGAAAAAAATATAAGAAAATGTAGAAAATATTAAAAAATTTGGTTTTTATAACGTCAATATTGTTGCGCTTTTAAAGTTCCTACATTTCAAATAATTTAAACCTTTTAAGCTATAAGTTCCGTAGAAAGAAATATATTATAAATAAATTTCATCTGCATCTGTGAAAAATCATTCAAGCTATTATTTTTTATATTGTAAAATTAAATCAGTTTTGTTTTAAATAAGTAAGTTTATATTTTTATAAAGACGTTATTTCGCTAAGCGTATTAAATATTTACGAATTATCTTTAACACATGTTATCAAGTATATTAATATTAATATTAAATTAATTAATAGATTACAGATATTTCACAGCAGTGTAAATATTTGTAAACCAACATTGAGTAAAATAGCTGTACAGTTTAACTTTGCGTTTTAGATTGTAGTATAAGTAGCTTTTATGAATATTTCAAAAGCTCTCTTCACGTTTTAATGTATTCCTAGAAATGTATTATACTACTAACTAGCATAATAAATTAAACGATGCATACAAAATTACTTTTATTTTTAAATTGTACGTGTTCTTATTTTAGAAATAATTATTCAAACGAAATGTAAAAATATACTTTTAAAAATTATTATTTTTTGTTGTTTTCAGGTGGATTTATGCATAGAGCCTGGTCAAAGCCTTGGTTTAATGATACGTGGTGGTATTGAATATAATTTAGGTATTTTTATCACCGGCGTTGATAAGGATTCCGTGGCGGACAGAGCAGGACTTATGGTAAGAAATTCAAATTTTTTACGCATTAAAAAACATTCAGTTTTCATTAAAAAAATATGTAAATTATTATAATTTTCTCCATTTTAATAACAGTTCAGTTACAATTCACGCTTATTTTACATCAAATAGAAAAACGTTAGTTTGTTCCGAGGTTGGTAACCATGTTTATCGTAGCGTAAGCGGAAAGGATGACCTTTTGGCCGACATTCCACAAAAAAAAGTTTCATGAGACCTTTTTGAAAAATCGATAGTTATTATACGTGACATACGAATAGATACTTTCGGGTTACTGTTTTATTTTTTTTTTATTTTAACGGATATAAAATAACTATTTGTTTAATTTAATTGATCAATAAATCTTTTGTTGAATACTATGAAAATTGCGTATTCATTTTATATAATATTGTAATTTTTGCAATAATTTATAGATGTTTATTAAAATAATTTAAATTATTTAATATAATAAAATTTTTAAATAATATAAACAATGTAAATATTTAACG
>CM008233.1:6663684-6675319 GCA_002278615.1 Pogonus chalceus | reverse complement strand
AATTTTTTAAATTTTCAAAAAATCCTATGCTTTACAATAGCCAATCTAATATAGTTTAAAAAAATCTAAACGATTTTGTACTACCTTGTTTTAAGGACTGACCGCTTCTGGCACCCATGGAGATGCCTGACGCCGAAGGCTGCCACGGCTCCAAATATTTATATTTTTACTTCAAAAAATTTTATAATAATAACTATAATACGTGCAATAATATAGTTAAAAAACCGAAATAATTCGATTGTTATTTATCACTTAAAAAAAATTACCGAATATGGCTGTTTTTTAGAGCTGTCCAAGGTGGGGTCCCCCAACCCTGTTTTCTTAATATTTTTTTTAACCAAAAATAGTTTTTTATGTAAAATCTAAATTATTGAAGAACAATTAACTAATAACAATAATTTTTATTGTTAATAACAGAGCTTAAACGATTATTAAGCGAGTTTTTGTAGTATTTAGATTATTATGTAAGAGAAATATTGGCTTTTGGATGATTGCCAATATATCTATAACCCCAAATATTTAACAAATCTAATTTTTATTCATTATTGCTCCACATAAAAATATATTTGAAACTTATAATTGAACACCGGAAATAAAAATAATATCCTACATTACAATAAACGTGTATCAACAGGTACATTTCATTTAGTTACTATTATTAGATCAAACCTTTTTGAAACAATTGAAAAAAAAAATTGTAAAATCAAGTTAGCCATAGTCTACTCGACCGTAAACAAAAGCCAGCTCTAGTAACTACAGTAGATAGTAATATAATAGTGCATTGAGGTATAAATATGTGATTTATCATAGTTGAAAAGCACAAATTTTCCTGTCCATTTAACATAGAGCGAATTACGTGTAAGATACCGCTTAACCGCTTATCCTAACGTTTACCGTACCTTGCTGAGTACCGCTACCCTTGCCAATGTTCGTATTTCCATTGAACATTTCACGACACAAAAAAAAACATGACAACAAAACCATATTCTATTCTTACCCTTTCTTATATATATTTTTATAATATTATGATAATATTTTTTTCNTAAGATCTATTAGTAAACAGATTTTCGGCAAGTGAATTGTTTCATTTGAAAACAGTTTTTTATTTCGTATGATTTTATTTAATATAATTAAATATAAAAATAGTTATGAAAATTATTCTGCAACATTTTTTTAAGATATATTTTATTTTTCGTCTCATCAATTTTTGAAATATCTCTATTATTGATTGGGATGTCTTATTTTTTGTCTTAGCCCGACAAATCTCTTTCAATGTCTACCCACGTACTCTTTAAAAACCATCTTTCATTTTTGACGCTTTACATGATCTGTCCATTTCCATTTTTTTGTGTAATATTCTTTCCTTTAAGAATTTTTTTTATACTTTTATAACCTATTTGCATTTTGGTCTATTAGGCAATTTTAAGCCTTCTATGTTTTTAAATATATTGTTGCATTATCCAGTAATCAGTTTTTTGCAATTTCTATTATCATGATAAAAGATTTGATGTTAATGAGTTTTTTTAATTGTATTCCCTTATCTTTTGTAAACTATTTGGTTTTTAATTAAATTTATATATTTACTATCTATTAATTTAGTTTATTTGACTAATTCTTTAAAAAATGTTAATTTAAATTCAATTTTTTTATTATTTTGTTTAATTGTAATACATATGAACAAATTTTTGTCATATACACAATTAAACAACCAAAATAAGGGACCCCACCCTGACAGCTCTAAAAAAACAGCTTTTTTAAGGGTTAAATAACAATTTGATCATTTGGTGTTATTACTATATTATTGCACGTATTTTAATTATTATTACAAAATTGTTTGAAGTAAATTATTAATATTTGAAGCCGTGGTAGCCTTTGTTGTCAGACCCTGTCGAAAAAAGGCATCTCCATGAGCTCCAGTCGCGATCAGTCCTTAAACAAGGTAGAAAAAAATCGTTTAGATTTCCTTAAACTATCTTAAATTGGCTATCATGAAGCATAAGTTTTCTGAAAATTCAAAATATTGTAAAAATGGCAGCAGTTTAAAAAAAAAAGTATAAATTTGCTTATAAAAGGCTGGAAAATTAAAATATCAAAAAATCCTACGCTTTACGATAAAAAAAACAGTTTTACACATTGCTGACAAAGATGAAAGTGATTTGATTGAAAGTGGCACCCAGTTTGAAAAAATTGGTTTCGAGAAAAACGCGTTTAAAGTTTTCGGTATTGTAGTTAAAGTATTGTACGGCCTCTGCAATTCTTCTTGTATCTTTGGAATGACGTTGAATATCAATAAACCCTTTTTGAAATAAAAAAAGAAAAACTTTCAGGGTGGGATCTCCTCTTTAACCATTTTTATTCAAGTTTCAACAAGTTTTTATCATAAGAAACAAATCCATGCTAGTTTTAATAAAACTTTATGAAAAACAAAAAGATTTGTAAGCAAAGCTATTTACTTTAAACATTCAAAGTATAACATAACCATTCACACAAAATCACATAAACAAAACATTTAAACTATTCAAACGATTGTTTCGATTAGCTTCCATCAGGAAACAAAAGAGAATCACAAACAAGCAAACAAACACACACAAACAAATGAACAACGCTGATTTAATACAGTTTGGTTCGAATACAAATACGTAGGGTGGAAAACTGAAAACAAACTGAGAAAGGTGTTTTAAATTTATCACAAACATTCTTCAATCTTTTTTCTTTCTTTCATTCTTAATAAATGGTGTGTGTGGGTGAGTTAGTTGTGCTGAATGTGATGAACTTGGCACTTGGCAACCATTTCTGATTCGTGTTCTGATTCCTAACATCCAACTGTTGCTAATATTATAACACTTCTAAGGAAGGAAATTTTAAAAACATATTTTTTTTTTAGTTTATCTTTGTATTAACATTTTTTATTGTATATTTCAGTATACACTTTTAACGGAACTTCGTGAAATAATAGCAATGGAAGATCGAAGCCGTTTTGACGAATTAGTATATCGACCAGATCCGTTAAGAGGCGCAGCACCAACGACAGGACCAGTTAGAGGTGATCCTCGAGAACACGATTATCGACATTCCAGGGTAAATTTAACTTAATCATATTATATTTTACAATATATCATTTTAACCATATTTGGTACTTTATATTTCCTGTCATATGCACATGCATCGTTTGAATGAAATTGTTAAAAGATTTTTATCTCTTATCATGATGCTTTGGTACATAAATATCTGTTTGGAACAGTTTGTAACCTGGAAATTCAATTCAATTCAATTCACTTCAATTTCGATTTACTTGCGTTTTATTTTGCGCATCAGATGATATTGCAATTTTATTTGGACGTTTTGAATTTGTTTCCATATTTTCAAGTTATTATTATATATTTTTTAAATTAAAAATCGTTGATTGGTTGTATTGAATTAAAACTTAAGTCTCAAAACTACAACGTATGGAATAAGATTCATTTTATTACCGAGTCTCGTTGAAATTTTTGTTAACACTTTAAACTAGCGACTAAAAATCGTATGAAATATTTATAGATAATTTAATTTACTTAAATTTTTATATTTTATAATTATTAGTGGTAATTAGATTACAATTAAGTCTCGAAACAACTACGTATAGATTCACAATCAGTCTCATTGTTCTTCCCAGTATTAACGAAATTTATGTTTAAGATTTGGAATGATCAAAAAATAAAAATCGTTTGGTTTAAGTTTATTTTTATTCAATTCGTTCATAAATTTGTTTTTTATGATTATGGGTGATAAGAAATCTGATATTAAACCTTAAAATTACTAACCGTCTCGGTCTCTATTTAGTCTCTTGTATTGAATAAATTTTTATTAAAACTAAAAAGTACGCAAAATTGTTTTATATAATTGTTCGGCATTTTTTATTTAATTTTTATATTTGGTGAAGTCTCAAAATAAATTACATATCGTCTCTGTCTTATTTAAGTCTCGATTATTTTATGGTTATGAATGATAAGAAACCTAATATTGGTGATAAAAAATCTGATATTAAGTTTCGAAATTACTAACCGTCTCGGTTTCTTTTCAGTTTTTTGTATCAAATAAACTTTTATTAAAATTAAAAAGTACGAAAAATTATTTTAAATAATTATTCGTCATTTTTTTTATTTTTATATTTGGTGGAGTCTCGAAATAAATTACATATCTTCTTCGTCTTATTTAAGTCTCAATTATCGAAAAAAAAAATTATTATTTGAAAATAATGACCAATAATTGTATAAAATATTTATGAATTAAATTGTTCTTCATTAAATATGTTTCAGTTTTTAACATTAAGTCTCGAAATTACTATATATTGTCTCGGTTTCATTAAAGTCTCAATAATCAACGAATTTTTTAATTTAAACTCTAAAATTGTGGTCTGAAGTTATTGTATGTATATTTCGTTTTCATTAAAAATTATGTTTCAATTATTGTATTTGAGTCTCAAAACAATTATATACTGTCTCAGTTTCATTTTAGAATCAATTATCGACACAATTTTTGTCAAAACTCCAAAATTATCATAAAAAATCTTTTTAAATATTTATAATAAATTTATGTTATTTGAGATTAAGTTTTAAAACAACCACATATCGTCTAGGTCTCATTTTAGTCTCAATAATCAAGTTTTTTTTTATTTAAACACTAAAATTGTGGACAAACGTTATTTTATATATGTATACTTCATTCATTAAAATTTTAATGTTTTAATTATTATATTTAGGTCTCAAAACAACTACATATATACTGTCTCAGTCTCATTTTAGACTCAATTATCGATGAAATTTATGTTAAAACTCTAAAATTATTATGAAACCATCTATTAAATATTTATAAGTTTATTTTATTTGAAATAAATTTTCGAAACAACTCCATAATCATCTCGGTCTCATTTTAGATTCAGCTATCAACGAATTTTTTCGTAAAAATTTAAAATTGTGACCTAAAATCGTGCAAAATCTAGTTCTATCAATAAATTGTATTTGAGTTTAAGTCTCAAAACTACAACGTAACCTCTTAGTCTCATATATCAACGAAATCATTACCGAAACTGACGAAAAGACAATCAAAAATCCTTTAAAATATCTAAAGGTAGTTAAATTTTGATATTTGCAAAAAAGATATGTCAAAACAAATAATAAATAAAACACTATTATCAATTGTACATTGTCCCATGTCATGATTTTCGTCGATTATAAAAGTAATAACAAGCAGAATTAATTCAGTAATTCATAGATTTAATTATATAATCGGATATTTCGTGATATGTCCTGATATAATTAGATTATCTTCATTTCTACTACATTTTCTAGACGAAACGACGCAATAAAAAGAAAGCAAGCATCAGGCTGATTTTATTTTTCTTATCAGTGACTGGTTCCCTATCTTTTCTTTTACGAATCACTTTACTTAAATGATAAATGAATGGATGTAACGCAATTTGGACACTTTTTATATTCGCTCTTTTTTTCAATCAATTCTTTAAATATCTGAGAGAATATTTTTAAAGGAAAATAATTTCTCGTATTTTATGACGCTTGCCTGTGACATTAATGGGTCCTTTACGCATTGTGGTTTTTCCTTTTTTATTTCGTTGATTAATTATTTTTATTTAAGAAAAAAGTGCCAGCTCTTTAAAGATATTAATGAATTAAATATGTAATCCGATAAATTATGAAATTTATTTTAAAATAATATTATTTTTGTTTAATAGAGAAAAGGAGGCGGGTTACAACTAGACACAACAAATCATCATTCTATTTTAATGTCAAGCCTACATGAGATTTCTGCTCCGGTAAGTCTACATTTAAACTTTTTATTCTTTTATTAAACCTTTTCTTATATTTACTATTTTTTAAATTTATTTTTTAGCACAAATTATTCTAAACATCTTAACAAATTTTGTCAAAGTAATTATTTAATATTAATTATTACAGTTTGAATTGATATTTGACAAAATTTGTGGACAATAT
This sequence comes from Pogonus chalceus, assembly GCA_002278615.1. Taxonomy (NCBI): domain Eukaryota; kingdom Metazoa; phylum Arthropoda; class Insecta; order Coleoptera; family Carabidae; genus Pogonus; species Pogonus chalceus. Next base: position 6,669,332 of record CM008233.1, on the reverse strand, counting down.
AAATTTTTCTGTCCTGGTTTGAACTTTATTATAATTTTTATTTTTTGTCTTTGTCTTGTATATCTATTGTTATCTGTCTGTTTCTGTCTGTCACCTACTATTTATATCTTTCTCGAAAATACAAATTTCATATACTTACGTTTATAAAAATTACTGTAAACGTTGAATTTTTACAAATGTTTGACTTGAATTTTGCTAAGCAACTTAAGCAAGCATTATTACACGATTTAATATTAATACGCACACATTTTATTCAGTTTAAAACTATCTTTTCATCTAAACAAGTTTTATACATTTCCATATTATACCATATAAGATAAAACTATTAAAAAAATTTAAAGGTTAAAAGTTAAAGGAAGAAATAAAAAAACATAAATGGTATAATATGGAAAAAACTCCATTGCTACACGTAAAATTTTATGCAACCCGCCACGCACTAAGCACGAAGCACGCACACAATCACACATGCCTCATATGTACTAATCTCTTTCCTCCCCGGAACTGGAATCCGGTCACAACTCCGGTTTATTAAAATCCGGAGTTCAAAAATATCTTTCACATATTTTTTATTATACTATACACCCAATTTTGAAATTACTGAAGCTTATAAATCTTCGCCACGAAACAATGTAATTGCGTAACTATTGTACGTTTATATGGTATCGCTCCGCGATCTAAAACGTTTTATATATTCTGAAAAATCCGTTGTTACTATATACACGAACGTTTTGTAAAGAAGTAACCAATTAAGTTTGTAAACTAAGATAATAACATAAGTCGAAGTAAAATATCTGCTTATTATGTAATTACATTGATTCGTGGTATCGACTATATAAACAAATTTAATAATAATAACAATTACATACATTTTAAAATTGGGTTTTACTTAATTTCCAAATTTCTACTTATCAGAACATTATACACAGAGATACAAATGTGTTCACACGTATATAAATATAAGAAATCTTCATGAATAAACATATATTTATTTTACAAATCAAAAATTAAATAAACAAACAGAATTTAACGATAACAGCGCAACCTGTGCAACTTGGCAACATTCCAAACTTGCAAGTTTGTTCTAGAAAAAAGTTTACAAACTGTTGCAGCGAATTTCGAACAAAAGTTACAAAAATTTACGTATACGCCTCATTTAATCCAAATAAATTTCATTTACGTATTTGCGTTTCCACATTTCGGAAATATTAATAATTTTAAATTCATTTTTTAAATGGCTCTGCTGTCACCAACGAAATTAAACTAATTAAAATGAAAACTAAATAACAAAAACTAAACGAAAAGTGAAACCCTTAAAATATTCCTGTAATTCCAATCTTTAATCCTGGATTTTGAGTTCCCGAAAATACTTTTAATTTTATGAATATATGTGACGTTTCTTATTTTTAAAATTAAAAGTATTTGTATTAAATTTTGTAATGAAGTTATTATTTTATTGGGTAATAAAATCATAATGAGAATATTGCATGATAAATCTAAAATGTTTTTAGTGCTTTTCTAAAAATAACTACAAAATATTTATTGATTAAAATTGCATTTATATGTTTGTCTAAATTCTAACCTCAAATTAAATCATGCAGTATTTTATAGATAAATAAAAACTATAAATAAAATTGGTTATAAGATAAATGAACAATTGAAAATCAGGGTGGGGGGATTAAAATTACCATCGCCAATGTTACCATCACACAAACACTACGTACTTAAGAACTAAATATAAATAATTATATATGCCTATTTTTTATATCTTTCTATCTCTAAATCTTATCAAACTATTATATATTATACATAATATATTATTATATTATATATAATTCTTTTGTTTCTCTGCCTGCCTAATATGTAATGTTCTGTCTCATATTATCTAAAACGAAAATTTAAAAATTTACTATTCATCACATTATAATTTATATTTTCTAGTTATTTTATTTTGTATTAATTGTTTCGTAGTAGTAATTATAAACACAGATCATGTAGGATCACTTTATATGGATCAGATCATTATTAGTTCTAATTTAGTGCTCTGTAGTGCTAATCATATTTTTGCCTATCATTGAATTGAATTCATGAATTGAATTTTAAAGTAGTTGCATTTGTATTAATATACATTTAATAGATTGTTATTAATATGTATGATTTTTAGAATAGTTTATTGCAACGCTATATTTTTTAGATAGAATTAAACCCTTTTTTCCATATTTTGTATCAAATCAATTAATTAAATTCATTATTTTTGTTTATATCCAAAAATGTTTTTATTAGAAACTATCCAAAGTCATCAAAAAAAGTATTAATATCATTTTAATCGTTAAACGTTAATATAACTAGAAAATATATAATTATTTTTATATTAAAAAATAAAAATCGCTTTGATATATATTTAAAACTATATTTTGATTAATAAAGTTGCAATTTGCTATAATAAAACATATTTTTAACATTAATTTTTATTGCCATTTGATAAAATAGAATTGTTGAAGTTGGTCCAATTTTCTAGCTTTAGATTTCAAATAAAATTAATAAAAGGGGGAAAAAAAAAAAACTATGATGGTATTGCATGTTGCCAAAATGCACGCTTTTACAAATTGTGTGTTTTTCTAACAAATAAGTGCTTTCCTTTAACGAAAAACTAAATGTATATATTTAAACTTTGATGTTTCTGTATTTGTAAAATTTTTGATTGATTGATAGTGTTGATAAAAGGAAAGTACTCAAAAATCGTACATTTTAATAATAATGGAAATTTTGAAATAAAAACAAAGTGTGTTGGTGCAACTGGTGATTTGTAAATTGGGGCCTTTTTTAGGATTACATGGGCGATGGTAATAGTGAGATGGCAGTTACGGTTGCTGGGGCTGGAAGTGGGGCTGGGGCCGCGGATGAATATCGTTCACCAAGTGAAGATTCGGGACTAGGTCTTGCTGTAGCCGATAGGCCTACCTCGCACAGGTATTCATTTCTGTACCTTTTTTTATTTTTATTATTTCTGTAACCAGGTTCCTTCCGTATTAAATAACCTGAAAATACTTGTTTTTCCTTTGACATAATGAAATAATAAACAAATTAATATTATAACGTAAAATATTTATAAATAAAGAAACAAATCTTATAATATTAATTTGTTTTTCATTCCTACTACTTCGTTTCGAATTTAATAATAATAATAATAATAAAATAAATGATTCTACATAAAAATAATTGAAGAAAAGCGGGTACCAAGATTGATTGTATGTAATTAGGACGCGTCCCGCAAGTGCAGCATCAAATCGTGGTGACAGTGGAGGCCTTGGAGGAGGTAAAGGGCCATCCTCTGATCTGGCCCTATCTAATGATGAGGATCATACGCCTGGTCAGGTGAATTAAAACAATCAAATTATATTTATTTTGTTTTTAGATTTAGACTGTGGTAAATATGTTTAGAAATACACTTTTAGGCTAGAAATAGATTCGTACTATTTGGTGTATAAAATGTTTTCCGGGTTTATTACAAATTTTAGTTGTTGATCGAAGGAAAACAAACAGAAAAAATACGTTTTACACATAATAAACATATATACATATATTTTATTTCGTGTTAGTTATTATTAAATATAATGTGGTATGAAGATATTTAAAAAAAGGAAATAAGAAATAAAAACGTTTAGTGACAGACAGACAGGCAATATTTGCGAAAAAAAAAAAATCATTTTAAAAATAAATCGTGCTAAAAATGAGCAGAAAAAAATATGGGTACATTCCGAATATAGGGCTACGCTAGCGGTAGCGGCTCGGACGTGGAGGACTGCAATGATGGCGGACATGGCCGGAGCGGTAGACGTCACTCCAGTCCGGGAGAGTCTCAAACCGGAAGTGCTACGGAACTCCGGGAAGAAGATTACGCTGATTCGGTAGGTCCTTTCTCTCTCTCTCTGAAACTTACATTCTTTATCTTTCTATTTCTTACTTTCCTTCATATGTCCATTTTATCTTATTCTCCATTTTATATCTTTTTGCCCACATCCATATCAACTATCATATTTATTTTCAAAACCGTGAAATAAAAAATTGATATGATTTTAAAGTATTATATCCCCCGTCAACTTACGTTTAGATATTTTAAATTTGTTATGGGGTATATAATAACATGTACTTGTTAGTACATGTTATTTCACACATATTTGTAGGTTAAGTAAAGTAATGTAAGTAAAATAACAAAGCAAAGAGTTCAGATTTATTACCGGATACAGCGCAACCAACTACTTTAACAACAATGTTACTGCGTTACCACTATATTTACCTATCCGGTTACGTGGTCGTTGCAAAAATACCGCAGTCATTATTTTACTGCACATTATCACTAAAGTGCATATTTTTAACTTCAAGTGTTAATAAATAAATATATTTTTTTTTGTATAATCCGTTAATTTAATACACAAAATTATGCGTTTCCGAGCTATTCCGTTATTTCATCGTAAATTAGTTACTAAATATGTTTTTTTTTTTATTAAATACGTAAAATATTCGATGTAGTTTTGCTATAAATAGTTATTTATAAAATTTAAAGAAAATATTATAATAAAACAATCGATACAGTTTCATAAATTGTAAAATTAAGTGATTTTAATCAAATTTGTGAAACTAGACCTAGTGTTTTATATAATTTAAATGTTTTATCGAAATCTAATAACAACTTACATCAAATTTATGAAATTTTAGTATTTTTAAGGGTTTTAATACTATTGCAAATATAAAATTTAATATATTCATTCAAAATAGATCTGAATAAATATAAAATTGTTTTTTCTGTTCGCATTTGCAGATCTATAAAAATATGGTTGAATTATTAGTAAATTTTATACTTTTAAAGTAATTTTTTGTATATTTGACAGTTAAAGTGTTTCTTAGTCATTTTATACAATCACTAGTAAATATTATACAGTTGCCAATACAGATAAATGATATTATTTGGCTTTCGCTAAATTTAACCTTATTTTTTCTTAGTTATATTCAAAAATAAGTTAATCAATTTAAATTTTGTCTAAAAAATTACATAGAAATATACTTGAACTAGTCAATGTATACATTAACTGGATTTCAAATTGTAACTGTAACATATACCTATATGTATAACATGCAAAAGTTATGATAACAAGGTATAACTGCAATATACATACTGTTCAAATTCATAACAAATATTTCAATAGTTTCAACTTGTTTGTACACAATCAACACGTTAGGACTTGTTTGAGCGTACCGCAATAGTATTCAGCTACATACATTTATGTTTGTCATTTATTCTCCGTATGCAATATTTTTTACGTTAAATACTTTTAAAACAAATTTAACAACATTTAAATAAAAATTATTTTGAATAAAACTTTGATTTATCTCTTCATCGCCTCTTTATTTATAGTAACATCACTTGGGATTGGTTATATTTTATGTGAAACTCACAACATGAACATATATTGATTGTAAGCAACCCTAAGGGACCATTAAAATGTTTTACCGACGCAAATATATCAAACTATAACTTGAATCTCTTTTTAAAATTTAGTTCAAATGTTTTATTTAAAGTCATTACTTATAAATTAAAATAAAATCATTATATATTTTATCATATTTTTATTGAAATATAATAAAAATAATTA
>CM008233.1:6614290-6625841 GCA_002278615.1 Pogonus chalceus | reverse complement strand
AATTTTTATGAGGCATATCATATTAATTTATTTTATTGCAATCATAAATAATATTAAATCAATAATTTTTATAAATTAATATTAGAAATAATAAATATTTTATCAAAAAACGTAGTTAGTCAGTGTTTCCAATCTCAACAATTCGATATGTTTTTGTTGATTATTTATTACAATTAAATAAAAACTATAAATATTTTATTCATACAATAAGTATATTATGTGATTATCATATTAATAATAAAAAAGTAATATAATTTCTTGATAAAAATCTAATATAACGAATAGGGAATTTATTAATTTATAGTTATTACACAAAAATTGTAAAAGAACTGTCAAAATGGAGTAAACAGATTAGCGAAAGTTAAATCCGTATCTATTTAAATTGTATCATATATTCTAAATGTTTATATTTTTTGTTACTTCATGATTTACGCAGGTAAAACAAATAAATATCTTTTAAAACTTTAAAGCTATATGTAAATAAATTAATAATTTTGTTTAACGTCATGGCGGGGTTGCCATTATAAAGTACAATGTTGCCTAATGTTGCTTTTTTGTAAATAAATACTTAATAAACTAATCAAGAAGTCAGTCACAAGTGTCATCGATGTGGTTTACATAAAATTTTGTTGTTTCATTCATTTTCCACATAGATTCTAATTATACAACTCAATAAATAATTAATTAGGTTTTCGTGAATTTTATTAGTAAAAGTGAAATCTGATGAATTATTTGCACAATAATGTAAATCATTCAAGTGGAATATCACGACAGGTGTGATTATTACATTTCTTTTGTTAGAATTTATAACTTTTTATCACATGCACTTGACTACACTTTCTTTATAAACTAAAATGTATTTTTTAATTATATAGGATGTTCATATATCGTTAAGTGCTGGGAGCATTTTTAATATAACTTGAAACCATTTATAATGGCAGAAAGTTTAGATCCAAATGCTGGTTACCATCAATTGAGTGTCACAAGTAAGTAAAACTATTAACATTATTTGATTCAAACTTAATAATATATAAATATCACTAGTTGAATGTGCACATCTTCGTGGTAGCAGTAGTTTCTTAAAACCAAATCCATACGTTGAATTATCAATCGACGATAAAAATCCACGCAAAACAGAAATAGTCAAAAATACATATCAACCTAAATGGAACGAAGAATTCGTCGTACTTGTAACACCACGGTCCCAGTTAACATTCCGTGTCTTAGACCACAACAGTTTCCGAAAAGATGTTACAGTGGGCGAGAAAAAATTCAATTTATTCCAAATATTAACGCATTACAACGGAAAGTGCGAAAATCTAGAAGTTACATTAGATTTGATGAGTGATAGTAAAAATGATACACAACAAGTTAAAGTTGGTGAACTGATTGCGTTGTTAAATGGTTTACGTTTGGATATGGCTACATTACAAAATCCACATCGTGCTGTAAATAATCATAATGGTGCAGGTTGTGGTAATACACCACAACCATTATCTACAAATACTGGTAACAACGACGCCCTTCAAAATAGGAGTGTTTTAAATAACGGTGTTAAAGTTCGAATGCGATTGCATGGTACTGAAAATATTGTACCACAATTGTCACAAGCTTCTTTGAATCGTCAACCACCATACCCTGTTCAACAGATGCCTCCTATTGTTAACGGGGCTGCAGTTCCATTGGGCCCGGGCCCACCAAATGGTGTAGCAAATGGTAGCGTACCCGTTAGTCCTGAAAATCATAGAAATGCGACTCCAGTTGCTGAAGAACCTTTACCTCCAGGATGGGAAATGCGGTAAATCTTTTATTCAAATTTATATTTTAAACGTTAGTTAATAAAATTACTTTAGGTATGATTTATACGGTCGACGTTACTACGTGGACCATAACACTCGAAGTACTTCATGGGAACGACCACAACCTCTCCCCGCTGGTTGGGAAATGCGTCGCGATGGAAGAGGGCGTATTTATTATGTAGATCATAATACTAGAACAACGACCTGGCAGAGACCAAACACGGAACGCTTACAACATTTCCAGCAATGGCAAGGTGAACGGGCTCATGTTATGCAACAAGGGAATCAACGATTTCTTTATCCCCAACATACGGCACCTGGTGCTCAAGTACCAGTTGCTGGTACATCGGCTGCTAGTGCTGGTGCTGGACCAACTGGTATTAGTCCTATACCTGCACCAGCAGCTGCAGATGATGAAGATACATTAGGACCACTTCCTGCTGGTTGGGAACGACGAGTCCAACCCGAGGGACGTGTCTACTATGTAAATCATAAAAATAGAACAACACAGTGGGAAGATCCTAGAACACAAGGGCAAGAATTAGATGCTGATGAGCCACCTTTACCACCTGGATGGGAAATGAGGGTTACTGAAGATAATGTTCGGTATTTCGTTGATCATAACACAAGAACTACTACGTTCCAGGTATTTATTATATTTATTATTACAATTAATAAAAGATTCACTAGTATTAGTAATAATAATATATATGAAATAATGTATTGATGACAAAATTAATACAATAACTTTTCTTATTAAAACTATGTGAAATATGTGTGTTAGTGTCTTTGAAAGTATATTCGAAAAATGTAGAAAACTGTGTCTCACAGCAAAAAAATTGTGTTCATAAATATCTAGTAATATAAAATGTTGTATTACTATATAACTTATAAATTAGTTTGAACATTTATGATACCAATATAGAATATATATTTCTATTATAGGATCCTAGACCTGGAGCACCAAAAGGACCAAAAGGAGTATACGGAGTACCTTTAGCTTATGAACGTTCCTTTAGATGGAAATTAAGTCAGTTCCGTTATCTTTGTCAAAGCAATGCATTAGCAAGTCACATAAAAATAACAGTTACACGCCAAACATTATTCGAAGACTCTTACCACCAAATAATGCGATTACCTGCTTATGAACTTCGTCGACGATTATACATAATTTTCCGCGGTGAAGAAGGCCTTGATTACGGTGGTGTGTCTAGAGAATGGTTCTTTTTATTATCACATGAAGTGCTCAACCCGATGTACTGCCTATTTGAATATGCCAATAAAAATAACTACAGTTTACAAATAAATCCCGCGTCTTACGTAAATCCGGATCATTTACTATATTTCAAATTTATTGGTCGATTTATCGCAATGGCTTTATATCACGGGCGATTTATTTATTCAGGTTTCACAATGCCTTTCTATAAAAGAATGTTGAATAAAAAATTAATTATGAAAGATATAGAATCAATTGATCCAGAATTTTATAATTCATTAGTTTGGATTAGAGACAATAATATTGAAGAATGTGGATTAGAATTATATTATAGCGTTGATTTCGAAGTTTTGGGTCAGGTTATACATCATGAATTGAAAGAAAACGGAGATAAGGTACAAATCATTTCGTTTAATTGATTATCTCATTGTATTTTCAATTATATATTATTCAATAGGTTCGCGTAACAGAAGAAAATAAAGAAGAATACATGCGATTAATGACTGAATGGCGTATGACTCGTGGTATTGAGGAACAAACAAAAGCATTTTTAGATGGTTTTAATGAAGTCGTCCCACTTGAATGGTTAAAATATTTCGATGAACGGGAATTAGAATTAATGTTGTGTGGTATGCAAGAAATTGATGTTGATGATTGGCAACGTAATTCAATTTATCGACATTATACAAGAAATAGTAAACAAGTTGTTTGGTTTTGGCAATTTGTTCGTCAAGCTGATAATGAAAAAAGAGCTAGATTATTACAGTTTGTTACAGGTTAGTTTATAAAGTATTCACATCAAATTTTTTTAATGATATTAATTAATTATTTTTATAGGGACATGTCGAGTCCCAGTTGGTGGCTTTGCTGAATTAATGGGAAGTAATGGACCACAAAGATTTTGTATAGAAAAAGTCGGTAAAGATACATGGCTGCCACGATCACATACATGTTTTAACCGATTAGATTTACCACCATATAAAAGTTATGATCAGATGGTAGAGAAACTAAATTACGCAATTGAAGAAACTGAAGGTTTTGGTCAAGAATAAAGAAAGGTAAATAATTCAAGTTAAATTTTTAATTGTTATCTATACATTGATAATTTTGAATTTTACGTATCAATATAAAAAGAAATTACAGTGTAGTTTTGTGCTTAAGCAGTATTACTTGTCAAGAAAACAATAATATTTGATATAAATTTCAATTATTTCATAAAATTAGTAATCTTTAAACCTCTTTATTAGTTTATTTCAATTAAATTTTTTGTAATATTTGTGTATTTAAAGTAAAAACAACCTACCTGTAATTTCTATTTTATTTGATGTTAAAAAGTTCGTACCTGAGGAATATATGTTGTATATTTTTTTTGTTATCAATATTGGGCCTATTGCATACGCAAATATTTGTTATTTACAAGATTCATATTTTATTATTATACAATTTTATTATAACTATTTTAGTTTAGAATATATTAAGGCCTTACAATTTATAATTGAAGCATTTTTATTATCTTTACTTTATATAAATTTTAAAATTTCAATTCTAATCAAATTTTTTTTAAATTCGTTTAATTTTATTTCCAAATATTAGAAAATAATAAAAAAGATAACCTGTACTTTTTGTAGGTATGTATAAAAACGCTTTATATTTCTTAGGGAACATACTATATACTTAGTCGTGAATTATATTTTTATAGCAGAGTTAAAAGAAATTTATTCTCATTTTATTATTACTTATATAATGCAACCAAAGTTTAAATTATTCCTTCCATTTATAAGAAACAAAATTTTAATAGGTATTTACTGTACTATAAATTTATTATTATTTAAATTAACTAACATTTAAAGACGATTAACTAACAAATTGTATGTAATTTATTTTTTAAATTTCGATCAAAATATATTCCTTGCTATTTTAAATATATATTTATTTATTTATATGCTTGGTAATTATATTATTGATCGTAATTAATTGTAAATATCTTTGATAGGTAAACTTTGGTTCCTAGATTCTTCTTATAATAATAATCACAATAATATCATATTTTATTTTTATGAAATTGTAATCATCGTTTTTTTTTTTTATCAATATAAATATATTATAGCCCTATATAGCAAAGTTTTCATCACTGATATATATATTTAAAAAAATAAGTGTTTACAAATCATATAGTAAAATAAAATTTTGTATTTGTGCACACTATTCAAATGAAAATTATAAAATATATAATTCTGTATTTTTCAGTGATATTGTACTTTAGCGTAAATGATACATTCAGTAATTATTTTAACTGTGTATTGCAAATGTAATATTTACCAGTGTAAGAAATAATTCTATTTTTAAATTAATATATTTTATTTTTCACATAGGACGTAGTGTAAGTTTTTAAATTCAATTCATGCAATGCGTCCTTAATTTACAATAAATTTTAATAATGTTATAAGGCTATACGTGTTAAAAGTACTGCACAATAATATTTTTACCGAAGTGTTTTAAATAAATTATAAATGGTAAAATCGCTGTATATAAAAAGCCTGAATATGATGTGTATATAAATAATATTCTATGTATGTACAGAAATGTTTTTATTATCTTCATAGATTAAACAGCAACATTATATAAAAGTTTCTTTTTAGAATATACTTTATAATTACTTAAAATGAAACGCTTAAAAATTAAATAAATATGTATGTTTATTATAAATATAAAATGAAAATTATTTTACTTTATAATCAAGTATATTTATAATCACTGGTTTTTTCTTAATGTACACATTTGCATTATACTTTTTAAATGTAAAGTTGTTCAAGAAAAGAACACCATTATTCAATTTATTATTGTTTATTTGTAAGCTCTAATAAAATCTGTTAACAACCATTTGTGATATTTATAAGGTATGTATAATAAAGAAGTAAATAAATAATATTATAGTAAAATCATCTAGTATTTACAACATATTCATTATCTATTTATATTATTTAAAGAATTTATCGAATGGAAACCAATTATTTAAATCGGAATCTTTACTAAACTGATCCCCATGTGGACCTTGATTCCAATTATCTGTGAATCTTGATAATTCATGTTCATCTATATTTATCATATCTTCTATTTTTTCTTGTTGTCCATTTTTATCTGTTTTTATGGTAACTTTGTATTGTTTGTCTCCAATATGTCTTGTAATTGTTGTTTCTTCATTACCTGCACTATCTCGTACTGTACGATGAGTTTCAATTGTCTGAAATATATTTTATTAATATAATGTATTAAATAAATATATTTCTGAACTTACTCCATCAGGTTTTCGTACTGTTTTGCTGGTAAGACTTTGTCCAAACGTACGAATTTGTGGCGTTTGTTGACGATAAGGTGTTACATCATGTGATGGCCCTGGTTTTTCTTTTAATAAATTATCTAAATCATTACTATTTACTCTGTAAAAATAATAATTAAAAAAAGATTATTTAAAATTCCTTACAGAAATATTCCTTACTTTCCATCCAAATCTACATCTACTCTAGGTTTAAACGATGAATTATCATGCGGGTTTTCGTACCCTGGTTTTAAAAATTGATCACGGAGATTTCTATTAGGTGGTTCAAACGATGGGGGAGGCTCTATAGCTGGTATTTGATTACCGAAAAATACACCACTGTCTTGTCCAAAAAATCCATGAAATGATTTTAACATTTCATTCATTTGTTGTTCAAAATATCGATGCATTTCTAATGGATCGGTGAAAATATTAAAGTTTCTCATATCGTTTGTATTATCCTGGTGATGGGAATAATTTTCATGTGTTTCTCTCCACGTATTTTCATATTTATCTTCGTTAGGACCCCAGAAATTATTTCTGTAGTCATTTCTATCATAATTTTCATTTGGACTGAATTTATAAAAAATATAAATTAATTTAAAATTAAATAATAGAATAACAAAATAATACCTTTCTCCTCGATTTATATTATCGTTACGTTTTGGTAAACCAAATAGATTTACAAAGATGTCAAATAAAGGCATTTTGAATTTATGTCAAGACAAATGGTTTTAAAAATACTAATATTTTCAGCTGGCTGATGCAATATTTGATATTCTAGAAATTTCAAAAGTCAAAGTGACATTTTATCAATGTTCCCAACAGTAGAAACTTATTCCGATACTAAAATTTCGGAGATATTTTTAGCGGAAAGTTTTCTTAGCTCAAAGTATGTATAGATATATGTAATGTGACAAGGGTTTCCAAGGTTTTATAGTATTTGTCATTATCCTTATTCTTTTCAAAGAAAAAAATAAAACAAAGACTTTTATGGACAATGATACTGCCACTTTAGATCATATAGGTTTGTTTATATTTTAGCTCTCGCGTCTTTTTCAAAATCAAAGCTGCAATTTCTATGTAAATTAAAATAACTGGGAATTACTTAGAATATAATATTACAAAGTATTTATTATATTTTAATGACATATTTTGCTAAACATAAGATAATAATTATAGGCATATACCTATTTCTCATTCAAAAGTTATACCTATTTCTTAAAATACAGCATAGTATAATAACTTATTTGTATGAAGCGGCTTTTTTTGGAATAAGGTAAATACCTGGTATATTTGTATGCAAGTGTAGTGGAATATTATTTTATAAAGTTAATAAGAAAAAGTGAGTAAATTTTCCAATACAAAACAGATGGTAATCTGTGAAAACAGAGTAATCAGTTGTTCATTTTGATTTATTATACTACAAAATTTTGATTTTACCAAAACTTTTATATTATTTTAAATATTATCGCTAGTAATAATAAATAATGTATATTTACTAAAAAATATTGCACCAGATTGCATTAATTTGAACATTGAGTATTTTGTTCTATAGGTTATGTTGTATCAAAGACCTCGTGTGGTAACATCTTCAACGATTGTGTTATTATAAAAATATAATATAGTGAGAAAAATGGAGTTGTCTGAAATGACTGATGTTTCTGCCATTCTCAGAAATTGGGAAGAGGAGCAGAATCAACCAAATTATAATCCTGTACCTACGTTAACACGGTATAATCATTATTTTTTTTACATCTGAATTTAACTATTAATTGTTTTATAATAGACTTGCAGAAATAATAGAAGTAGAAACAGATAATTATTTGAAAATGGATCCTGATCCGTTTGATGAAAGACATCCTTCTAGAGCAGATCCCGATTGTCAGTTGGGACATATTTTAAAGGTTCTATTTAAGAAAGACAATTTTATGACTAAGGTACTATTTCTAACTTTTGTAGAATCGGTTTTTAAATAGTTAATAATGTTTAATTATTAATTGTTTCAGTTGGTTAACGATTATCTAAGAGATAATTTTTGGTCTCGTCTGGGGACAACTGGACGAGATGTTAATAAATTAAATATAGCAGCTTGTAGGTTAATGCTGGATATAATGCCAGGATTAGAAACCTCAGCTGTATTTCAACCTGAAATGGATGGTTTAATACAACGTCTTATTAAATGGGCTACAAATTCTATAGAACCTTTACAAACTTACGCTACCGGCTTATTAGCCGCGGCTATGGAAGTTCCAGAAATAGCCACTCGATTTAGGTAAAACATTAATTCGTATATTCGTAATATAAGACTTCTATTAATTTATTTATTATTTATATAGAGAACAGAATTCGCGTATGGTACCATTAATGTTACAAAGATTGCGTCGATTACAAAGAAATAGTCATACAACTAATGATTCAAATTCTACCAGACATTTTGCTCATTTAGCACCACCTGTAAATGAGGAAAATCAAGAAGAAAAAAGTAATTGTGTGTCTGAAAGTCCATCAGTTACTCAAGGGACTTTAAATCAAAATAAAAATACACCTAATTCTTCATCTAAATATAATGGATTTATGTCGCCTCCACATTTATTAAGTCCTGATAGGATAGAACCTGAATTTGCTACACCAGCGAAATCGGATTCTAGTTTAGTAAGTACTTTATAAATATATAATATATTTATTTTGTGTTAATTTGTTTATGTATAGCATTCAGATACAGAAACAGGAAATGTAAGAAAACGCCTTAAATTAGATAACGAATCTCCATCTGTAAGTCATGGACATAGTCCTTCCTTATATAATAAAAGTGAGTAATTATTATAATTATATTACTTTAAAATACATATTCATGTATATATTACAATTTCAGGTAATACAAATTTATCTTTTTGTGAAACAAGTAATTCTTCATGGGCTGAATTAGAAAGTTATGTAATTGGTAGTGTACAAATATTTCCTCCAACCCATTCAACAAGACAAATGTTAATTCTTAGATATTTAACTCCAATGGGAGAATATCAAGAGGTATTAATCTATTTCATGTAAAATTACTATTTAATATATACATATTTTTTTATTTTTATAGTTTTTAAGTCATGTATTTGAGAACAGAGCACTTGATTTAATATTAGGATATGTTAATATAAAAGAAACAAAAGATTCTAGATTAGCGTTTGAAGCGTTAAAATATTTGGCTGCATTACTTTGCCATAAAAAGTTTTCTATTGAATTTATTAATATAAATGGATTACAAGTAAGTACAAATAAAAATATATTTAAAAAATTAAAATTTATATAAAAATATAATTTTAGCATTTACTTGAAGTACCAAGGCCGTCAGTAGCCGCAACTGGAGTATCTATTTGTTTATATTATTTAGCATATTGTGAAGATGCTATGGAGCGAGTATGTCTTCTTCCAAGAGCAATAGTTCGAGATTTAGTAAAGTAATATTTAAAACAAAAATACAAGTATATAATTTTAATTTTTATATTATTTTAGATATGGATTATGGTTATTAGAATGTTCACATGACTCTGGAAGGTGTCACGCTACTATGTTCTTTGGTTTAACTTTCCAGTTTAAAGTTATATTAGAAGAGTTTGATGATCAAGATGGTTTAAGAAAATTATATAATGTCGTAAGTATATTTAAAATAATAAATAGTTTTATTAATTATTAAACGAGATTTCTAATTAATTTAGATATCGACACTTCCTATTTTATCTTTGGATGAAGATTACACATTAAATGATGATGCAGAATGTGCTGCTAGACAAATTGTACGGCATGTTTGCGTAGCTTTTAAACGTTATTTAGAAGCTCATTTATGTATGAAAGTAGATCAGTTACAAAATGCACATATTAGACAAAGTAATAGATCACAAATGAATTTTAAGGTACTATTTTTTATAATTTAAAATCAGACATATTTTATTTATAAATTAATATTTATTTTAGGCATACAAACTGCGACCAGAAGAAGTTCAAGAACAAATAGAAACACTTATACAATTAATGCCTTTTAAATCACATTGGCCTCCTGTAGATCAGTTACTCAAACTTGGTGGAATTACCCTTTTACTTCAAATTATAGCTTTTGCTTATGAATGGAACTATAGTGGCAGGTAAAGTGTATATTTTATTTTATACATCTTGAAAATAGTTTTCATATCGTATTCATAGTTATATTCGTAATCCTTTCATCAAAACGAGTCCGTTTTGTTAATAAATTCGTAAATATGGAGAAAAAGATCACAAATCACGAAAAACCTATTGATATTAATTGAGTAATATCTTTAATTATTTCTAAATTATGAATGTTTATTTGAATATACTTTTCCCTTAGAAAAAATAGCTGGACTATAGTCTTATATTATCGATTTAAAATTTAATTAAAGTATTACCCGCATTTTCTTAAAAAGTTTAGAATAGGTTTAATCTTAAATATCTTTTAAAATGGTTAGAATGTTAGAATTATTAAGTATTTTTATATTTTAGGGCCGAAACTGTACGTTCAGCTTTGGATGTCTTAGCAATATGTTCTGTGATGCCAAAAGTCCAATTATTATTTTGCGATAGAGTTGATTTACCTGAAGAAACTATTACTGTTGGAATAAATATAATTTTAGGAGCTGCTGATGGTGAAATCGTGGCTGATCCAGATGTACAGAAAGCTGCTTTAAGTGTTATAGTTAATTGTGTCTGTGCACCTATTCATAGGGTAAATAAAATTAAATATTTTTATTACTTAATAATTTAATTGTTTATAAATAATTTTAGATTGGAGGTAGTGTATCACGATATAGTATGTCAGGAACTGGTTCGCCTTCAAAAAAATCAAAATTAAAAAGTTCTGAAGAAGTAATACAAAGAATTTGGGAAAGCGTTAGATCAAATAGTGGAATAATGGTTTTATTACAATTAATGAATATCAAAACACCAATAACAGATGCAGATTGTATTCGAACGTTAGCGTGTCGGGCTCTTGCAGGATTAGCTCGTTCCGATACTGTCCGACAAATTGTCAGTAAATTACCACTTTTTACAAATGGACAATTGCAAAGTAATTTATTATTATTATTAATTTTAATTATTATATAAAATTCATATGTTATTTTTATTTATAGATTTAATGCGAGATCCAATTTTGCAAGAAAAGCGTCAAGAACATGTTTTCTTTCAAAAATATGCTTTAGAACTTATGGAGCGATT
>CM008233.1:6586101-6601746 GCA_002278615.1 Pogonus chalceus | reverse complement strand
AAATTAAGATCACAAAAACTAATTCTCCATTTAGTTAATTTACACATAGAATTGTTTTTTAATACTCAAGTTGATATTTAATTGACGATTAAATTTACTAATGAAGTAGTTAATTGTTATTTTTACGTTTATAAGACCGGGCCTTCGACTACCTGTAAAATAAATTAAAATTGATGTAGGGTAAAAAATAAATAATATAAAATAAAAAATACATATAATTTATTTCTAGTATTAATGTATACAAGTATTTTCGAATTTAAATATACATTTTTATTAAATAATAAAAGTACTATCGTTTTAAAACGTCTTTAATAAAACCCTAATTCTGCATATTGAATGTACCAGACAATTCTAAAAACTTACAACGGTAATGTCAAACCCACATCATGCAAACAAATGTTCTTATAAATAGTTTATAATGCATTTGTCATCTTAAATGTATAAATAATATTTAAACTGTTAGTGCTTAACCATACGTTTGATACGTATTATACGCTTCACTAACAACAAATGATGTTGGTGTCATAGTAAACGAAGTACCAGGCTCAACACTAACACTTGTTGGCTGCTGGTGAAACGGGCTTGTCACTGAATTATTTACAACAGCTGTCGTTGAGGCATCACGACTTAAATTTGTTACACTAAAGTTATGTACATCATCTAATTTCATATTTTCCTTTTGTTGTTGTTGTTGCTGCTGCTGCTGTTCGCGTTGAGGTACATAAAACGGTGAAGTCACATTTTCACTAGCACCTACTCCAACTGTATCACTATTACTGTTATTGCTTACAGCAACAGCATTTGTTCCTGTATTTCCTGCACTATTTTGACCACCAAGTTGCTGTTGTTCTTTAGATGCAGCTGCAGCTGCGGCTGCAGCCGCAGCTGCAACAACACTTGCTAATCCACTTACACCAACACCAATTGTATGTCCAAGAATATTTGGTTCTTCTTTTATTCGTTGTATTCGAGTTTTAAATTTAATTGGAGGGGGATTTACTAATGGTGTAACAGGTGTCACTCGGTGTGCTCCTTTAAGCTCCGGTTGAGTTTCAAGCCAATGTCCTTGCGAACGCCTATGTGCTTTTAACTGCCCTGACTGGATAAATCGCGCTGGACACATACCGCAAGCGTAAGGCCGTGAACCGGTGTGTCGCCGCATATGAAGCGCCAAATCGTTTGATTGTGTAAAAGCTCGTCCGCATAACGAACACACGTAAGGGCGTTCTCCGGTATGTACACGCGTATGTCGTAATAATTTATTACTTTTATTGAATGATTTACCGCATAATGTACATAAATATGGCTTTTCACCGCTGTGTGTTCGTTCATGGCATTTGAGATCATGTGAGCGAGGGAATCCTTTACCGCATTGCGCGCATTTGTAGGGGCGTTCGCCGGTATGTCTGCGCATGTGTACAATCATATTACTGCTGTTGTTGAACTCTTTACCGCAATAAATACATAAATGTAAGCGCTGTGGATCGCGAACACCAGTATGAATACGCTGATGTGTGCGCAAATTATCTAAACGATTAAATGCTTTGCCACATTCGTTACACACGTGCCGTTTGTCCTGGGCCAAATGAAGCTTCGTATGACGGGCTAGATGATCCGACCGTGAAAATACTTTCTCGCATATACTACATTTATGCTCGTCAGTACTTGCACCCCCGGATTCTTTATCATGTACTTTTAAATGGCGAATTAAGTGTTCACCTCGACTGAAAGGTTTATTACAAAGTGAACATACATATGGCTTTTCAACATGGAATTCTTGAACATGTGCTGCTAAATGTTCCGGTGTCATAAATGCTTTCTCGCATCGATCACATTTATGGACGAGCACAGCACGATGCAATGTCATATGCCTTGTTAAATGATTCGCTCGGGTAAATTTATGATTGCATACATGGCATGTGTGTACTTTTTTCGCTTCTTCCTGTCTCATAAACTCAGCGAAATCATCGCTTCCAGGTACTCCAGCTCCGGATAATTGTTCGCCATCAGCGCCTTCGGCGCTACCGTTTTCACCAGATAAATTCAACTGTCCGGATGAATCTCCTTTCGGTTTTGTTATTATTGTGGCGTATTCACTTAACGGTGTATCACTATCTTCCGAAATTTGATGTTCCAATTGTATGTGGTGTAAGAAACTTTTCTTATACACGAATTTTCTATCACAAAATTCACATGCCATATATTTCTTTTCTTTCGGTTCATTTTTATCTTTTGTTGTTTTATGAGATGATACGCCATGTGTTAACATATGCCGGCTTAAATGGTTTAATTTTGTAAATGTTTTTAGGCAAATCTGAAAAATAAATATTTATTAGCTATCTATATTGTTTTATATACATATATTTGTAAAATTAAATTGCATACCTTACAAGGATGAAGTTTATCAATGATATCTAGAGGTTCTTTCTTTGGGCGTAGCTTCGCATGTCGCGTGTTCATTCCTGTACTAGTTTCACCACCATCGCTATCCACTTCGCTTTTAACAGTTGCTGTTGGAGTTTCTATATCCATGGATTCTTGATCCGCACTTCCATCTGTAGTTGCTGTTGAAGTGTTTATTACAGAGGTAGATACGCTATCATCTAAATTTTCCTCCTTCGATGATGTATCAGCTTTATGTTCGCGTCGGTGTTTATGTAAATGAGATGCCCGTGTGAATCCCATTCCACATTCTTCACATGTGTGTTTGTATTCATCTGTTGGTTTATTATGCATAGACATGTGTCGAATTAAATGATTTGATTTAGCAAATGTTGCTTGACATACAGGACAACTTTTTAGTTTTTCTCCTATAATTATTTATAATTTAATAATAATTAACAAATTATAAAATATATATTTACCTGTATGTCGCNTATTTATAATTTAATAATAATAATAAACAAATTATAAAATATAAATTTACCTGTATGTCGCCTTTCATGTAATCTAAGTCCTTCTTTTGTAGATAACATTTTATTACAAAATCGGCATTGTCGATTTTTCGGTGATTTCTTTTTCCTGCGTTTTGTTGTTGAATAATTACTGTGTTCACTTTCTGAACCTGAATTGTACGGTTCATCATCATCTTCCCGTCCGTTATCATCATTATCATCGTATAAAACATCAATATCTGGTTTAACAACAATATCTAATGATTCTGATTCTTCTTTAATTTGATCGGGTAATGTACTTGCGTATTCTCTTAACGTAGCATCGCTACGTTCGCATTGTTGTTTAAAAACATAAGCAACATTTAATTGTTCTTCGCATTTAACACATATCGAATGTGGTAAACCATCCCCCGAAATGACCTGTAATAATTTAATTTAATGAAAACTTGTATCATAAGATAATGTAAGTGCATTATTTTTAATATTACATTCAACATTGATAAATATTATCAACAAACAAAGATTTATTTATGAAATTAGTAAAGGTTACTGTTTTAAAAAGTCAATATTTTACCTGCACAGTAGTACAAGCCATTATCATTTCCGCAAGCTGTACCGAAGAATCAGTGTTGGTATCATAAACTGATCGCATTTGATTACCTTCAACCATACAAGAACGGCACATTTTGTCCAAGGACAATACATTATCTTTATTAATCATTTTTCTATTTTGTTAACAAAGATATATGAAAATATACAAATGTAGAAGCCGATTTTATTGAGTCAATAATCATTTCGGCCGTTCGCCATTATCAAAAATGGTGGTTGTAGTTGGTTGACAACAGCTAACAACACAAGAAATTTTAATTTGACGTGTTGTGGCTACATTCGAATTTACTATATAAATTTAACAATATGCAGTCCATCTAATGCAATTAATTTTAAAATCATTTATTTTTATGTAAAAAGAATGTATAAATACATATATTTAACACAAATTTAATTATTACATATAAATAATTAATATGTTTTCTTATATCTTATTAATTTTATTATTCTAAAAACAAAATTGTTCTTTTCGCTCATACTTTTATTTTAAGACAATTTTGTTAAATAATAACAGAAAACTAAATAAATAACTTATAATATTGTGTATATATAAATTTGAATGTACAATTTCAAATATACCACCTAGGATCATATCAATATTATTTAATTAATCTAAATATTTATATTTGAAAATTTACTTTTTAATTCTGCAATATAATATTTTGGATATAATTATAAGAAATTACTATTGCTAAATTTGCACGTAGCCAAATATTTTTAAAGAAAATACCAAGTCGGTAGTATTGGTATCTTTCAAAGTTTAGTCAAACTTTTAAATATCGAGTAATGTCAGTTTTCCGTATTTAGCGGGAAACAAGTACTTTAAGATAATTGAAATTAATGTAAGCTTTCTTAAATTATCTATTTTATTATTAAAAAATAATAAAATGTCAAAGGTAAATCAAATATTAAATATATTTGTAATATAACCTTTATAATCTTTTTACGTCTTAGGATATACGTTCATACTTTACATCACTTTCTAAGAAAACCGGTATTACAAAAACAGATTCAAATAAAGAAAAATCATCAAAAATTAGTAAAGATGATATTATCCCAGATACTCCTGATAAATCTACAAAACATAACAAAGCTAATGAAAATAAAACAAAACGAAAAAGAATTGTTAACATAAGTTCAGATTCTGACTCAGAAACTGATAAAGTAAAAAAACCTGCGAAAACTCCTAAAAAAGAACCAGTTAAAAATAATACTAAAACGAAAATTACATCACCTGCTAAGAAACCAGTTGTATCACCAAATAAACAAACTAGTAAAAAAATTATAAGTCCATTAGAAGCTTTTGGAAATACCGTCGTGAAACAAGAAAAAGTTGTAAAAAAGAATCTAGAAGTAAATATTCACGATGATGATGATTTCGACAAAACACTCTTAGAATTAGATGAAGATGAATTATTAAAAAGTGTTGATAAATCAACCAATTGTTCTGAAACTGTAGATATAAAAAAAGAAACACATGATGTAGAAGATAATAAAGTAAATGCCTCAAACAAGAAAGAAAATATAAAAATAAAAGACGAAAATGATAGTACAGATACGGAAAAAGTTACCAAAGAAACTCCTACTAAAAAAACACCATCTCGAAAACGAAAAAAAAGTGAAAATCAAGATGAATCTACTAGCGATCCAGATCAAGATCGTTATGAAAAAAAGCGATATTCAGCAATGTTATATCAGAAATTTTTACAACGTGGTGGACCGGCTCATTTAGGTGCAAAATGGATTCCGAAGGTATATTATTTATTATCGTTACTATACTTATCTATTCGGGTTGTTTTTTGTTTAGGGTAAACCTGATTGTTTAAAAAATTTATGTTTTATTATAACTGGAGTATTAGATTCCCTTGAAAGGGAACAAGCTGAAACATTAATTAAAGAACACGGTGGAAGATGTACCCATAGTGTTTCAGGTACATAAATTGATTAAAATACTTTTAATTTACCTAAAAAAATTATTTTACTCTAAAGGCAAAGTAAACTACATGGTACTTGGGGAAGATGCGGGACCTGCTAAACTAGAAAAAGCTAGAAAGTTAGGTACTAAGATAATCTCCGAAGATGATCTTATTGAATTAATATGCGCTAAATCTGGTATCCATAATCAAAATAAACAAGAATCTACGAATGAAACTAAAATTGAATCCCCAATTAAACCGAAAGAAATTATAAAAAAAGAAAATAGTCCACAAAATAAAAAAGCAGAAAAACTTATTAAAGAAAAAGATAAGCCAATAGAACAAGATACAAAAATAGAAAAGGATGCAAACAAAAAAGATGATACAAATAAAAAATCTCCAGCCAAATCAAAAGCTATTAAAAAAGAAAGTATTCCAGCGGTTAAAGAGCCTAAAAAAGAACCGGTCGTACAATCCTTAGCATGGGTAGATAAGTTTAAACCAACAGACGTAAATCAAATAATCGGTCAACAAGGCGAACGTAGTAATGTTAAAAAATTAATGAATTGGTTAAACAATTGGCACAAAAATCGAGTTCGTGAATCAAGCGGTAAAGGTATTCCACGACCAAGTCCTTGGGCAAAAGATGACGATGGAGCTTATTTTCGAGCTGCTTTACTAAGCGGACCACCAGGAGTTGGTAAAACAACAACCGCAACGTTGGTTTGTAAAGAACTTGGTTACGATACTGTAGAATTTAACGCATCTGATACTAGAAATAAACGTATGGTACATGATGAAATTTCACAAATAATTAAAACAACTTCGATAGCTGGATTTTTTCAAAGTGGTTCAGCACCAAATAAAAAACATGTTTTATTAATGGATGAAGTTGATGGTATGTCTGGAAATGAGGATCGTGGTGGAATGCAAGAACTAATTAATATGATAAAAATTTCGAATATACCTATTATTTGTATGTGTAATGATAGGCAGCATCCAAAAATTCGAACTCTCGCTAATTATTGTTTCGATTTGAGATTTTCTAAACCTAGATTAGAACAAATTCGCGTAAGTTACTTTTTATAAAATGTAATTTATTCAATTAATATTTGCTATTTAATTCAGGGTGCAATGATGTCAATTTGTTTTAAACAAGGTATTAAAATAAAACCAGAAATTTTAACCCATATTATTCAAGGCACAGGTCAAGATATTCGCCAAACATTAAATCAGTTATCACTTTGGTCTACTACTGCAGTTGATGAAGTATCAACTGTTGCTAAAGAAGCTAAATCAACACAAAAAGATATAAAATTAGGCCCTTGGGAAGTAATACGTAAAGTGTTCTCCGAAGAAGAACATAAAACAATGACTTTAGCAGATAAGAGCAAATTATTCTTCCATGATTACAGTATTGGTCCATTGTTTGTACAAGAAAATTATTTAAAAGTAATACCACATTGTCCGAAAAAGGAACAGTTAAAACGATTTGCGGATGCAGCAGATGCAATATCTATGGGTGATGTAGTTGACGCCAGAATTAGATCATCACAAAATTGGTCATTACTTGAAATGCAAGCCATGTATGCTTCTGTATTACCCGGCCATTATTTAGAAGGACATTTTGGCGGACAAATTGATTTCCCTGGATGGTTGGGTAAAAACTCCAAAGCGAATAAATTCCAACGAATGTTAAGTGAAATAAATGTTCATACTAGAATGAGGTAATCAACAAAATAATTACAATTTTTACAGTTAAATAACAATAAAAATTTTATAGTATTTCTGGAGATCGGACAGCTGTTGGTTTAGATTATGTACGTTCATTACGCGATGCCATTGTTTATCCAATGGCAAAAAATGGTTCTGATGGTATTCAAGATTCCATAGCAGTTATGCGTTCTTATAATTTATTACGGGAAGATCTAACTAATCTCATAGAATTATCTCATTGGCCAAAATTAAAAGATCCCTTCGATTCTATTGATAGTAAAGTAAAAGCAGCCTTTACTCGAACTTATAATAAGGAAGGACCTGTATTACCATATGCTGCTCCAGGAGCTGGTGCAGTTAAAAGTAAACGTGGTGCAGCTGCTACTGCCTTAGATGATGAATTTGGGGAATATGGTGAAGAAGATGCAGCTGCTGATGATTCAAATGATGACGATAATATTAATAATGATGCCATGATTAAAGTATTATTCAATTATTCAATAATAAATCAAATATTATTATGTAATATTTTTAGGCTAAAAAACCATCATCTACTAAAGCAGCTTCATCTTCAAGTAAAGGAAAAGCCCCAGCCAAAACAAGAGGTACTGGCAGGCGTGGAAATAAAAAATAATTTTTTTCATTTTATTCATACACTTATTACCATTTATACATTTTTTTATGAAATATGCTTGTTTTTTTATTAAAATTGCATTGTTCTATGAAATATATCTTCATAATTATTATAAATGGTTTTATTATTTGTAATTAATAAAAAAAAGTGCCGCTTCCATAGAAGCGCAAAAGTTTGATCAATATATTCTTCAAACTTAATTTTTGTATGTAAAACAATTTATTACTACATACAAAATGGGAAATACAGAAAGTAATGTTACAAGTGGTGTTAAAAAGCAGGCAGGTGCAGCTTTATTAGCAATTTATAAACTTGTTGACTTAAAAGGTAAGTTAACTTAATTATTTTCATGGTTTACCGATTTCTACACTTTAAAAATAAAGGTGGCGGTTTACTTGTCGACATGATGAAAAGAGCTGCTCAAAATAAACAATATGCAGAACTTGATCATGCTATAAAAACAAAGGTAAATTCTGAATTGATAAAATTGTAAATGATACTAATTTATTAAAAAATAAATTCAGGTAGAACCATTTTTATACAATAAAGGGAAAGGGCGAATATTTCCAATATCTCAAATTGTTTTATTAAGAAATAGAGATCGGCCTAGACATCTACTGGTTAGAATTAATAGACGAATATAAGTAAATAAAAATGTAAAAACGGTTAATAATTTTAGTTACCACCTCTTAAAGGAATGGAAAATCCCGATGATTACGATATTGATCAAAATTGTCCTTTAATAACACCAGAAGAAGCTAATAAAAGTATAGTTTTATATTTTGATACGCACAAAAATTAAACAAATTGATTTAATTTAGATCCTGAATTATACCGTGATGTTTGTTGGGATTTAAAAGAACGTGGAGCAGTTGGAGAAACAATATTACATTTATGTTTATTAAACGCTACATCTATACATGCAGATCTTGCAAAACGTTTATTACGATTTTATCCGAAATTAATAAATGATATTTATATGTCTGATGAATATTATGGTAAAATAAATATAAATTATAATATAAATACCTAAAATAATTGATATTTTAGGTGAAAATGTACTACATATAGCAATTGTAAATGAAGATCCATCTATGGTTAAATATTTATTAGATTCTGGTGCAAATTATCAAGAACGCTGTTTTGGTGCATTTATGAGTCCTGAGGACCAAAAAGCTACTCGATCTGACTCGTTAGAACATGAATATGTGTGTGTTACACCTATTACAAATTACGAAGGGTAGCTCTCAATAAATTATTAAAAAACATTTAAATATATTTTATATACTTTATAGATACGTTTATTGGGGAGAATATCCCTTAAGTTTTGCCGCATGTTTAGGCCAAGAAGAATGTTACAGGTTGATTCTTGCAAAAGGTGCTGATCCAAATGCTCAAGATACGAATGGAAATACAGTTCTACATATGCTGGTTATTTATCAGAAATTGGTACTTAATAATTTTAATAGATAATAATAAATTGTAATNTAATAATTTAAATAAATCATAATAAATTGTAATTTTTAATATTTTTTCAGACTACTTTTGATATGGCTTACGAATTAGGTTCAAAATTAGCTATTCGAAATGTACAAGAATTAACACCATTAACATTATCTGCTCGTTTAGCACGAATTGATATGTTTTTTCATATTTTAAATATTGAACGCGAAATTTACTGGCAAATTGGTAGTATTACATGTGCAGCTTATCCATTATCACAAATTGATACTATTGATACTGAAACTGGACAAATAAGTAAAAAATCTGCTTTAAATTTAGTTGTTTTTGGGGTAAATTTATAAATACATATATACTATATTAAAAATTATATCTAAAATTATTTTAGGATAAAGATGAACATTTAGAATTAATGGACGGTATGCTAGTAGATTTATTAAATGCAAAATGGAATGCATTTGTTAAATCAAAATTTTATAAACAATTCTTTTTATTTTTATTTTATTTTCTTATATCACTTGTTTGTTTTACTTTACGACCCGGGCCACCAGTTTTAAAATCGGAAAATAATACAACAATTAAATTAAATCACACGTTACTTGAAAAATCTGATAATATTTTAGAAATAGATAATTTAAATGATACATTTAAATTAATTACAAATAATACATTGGAATTAGGAGGTAAAATAATAAATATTTTAAAATATAGCAATAATATATATTATTTATTTTGAATAGTATCAAATACAACTACTATATTAAAAACAGTAAAAAACTTAAATTCATTTTATGAATGGTGGGACGATTTAACAAAAACTTGTCGTTTAATGGAAACTACGACAACTGAAGATCGAATTAGATTAATTGCTGAAATTTTCATGGAAGTTGGAGCTGTTTTATATATTCTCTCCGCTTTACGTGAAGCTAGTTTTCTCGGTGGAAATATGTTTATTGAAAATTTAGTTAGTATTAATTTAAAAAACATATGAAAAATAAGTTAAATTATTATTTATTTAGATGACTGCTCCTTCACGCGTTATGTTTTTATTTTCCTGTATTTTGATGTTAATAATGCCAGGATTTCGATTTTCATGTAAAGATGAAGTTGAAGATATTATGGCAGTAATTATTATGCTTACAACTGCTCCGTATTTTTTATTCTTTTGCCGGTAATTTTTTGTATAAATTTTTAAAATTTATGTATATTTAATTTATTATTTTACAGTGGTTTTAAAACAGTTGGACCTTTCGTAGTTATGATATATAGAATGGTAATGGGAGATTTGTTACGTTTTGCTGTTATTTATTTAGTTTTTGTTATGGGATTTTCACAAGGTTTGTTTAAGTTTTGAAGTTATTTATGAAACTTAAATAAACGTATATTTTTTAGCGTATTATATAATATTTTTATCATTTGATAATCCGTTAACTCCAGAAGGTGTAGATGATTCTATGACTAACCCTATGCCAACACCAGTTGAATCGGTAATGGCAATGTTTTTAATGTCTATGACAAATTTTGGTGATTATTTTGCAGCTTTTGAACGAACAGAACATGAATTTATTGCTAAAGTAATTAATATAAATGTTATAAATTAATTAATATAAACATTGATTTTATTTGTAGTTTTTGTTTGTTGTATATATGGCAATTGTTGCAATACTTTTAGTTAATATGTTAATTGCTATGATGGGTAATACGTATCAAAAAATTGCTGAAACTAAAAATGAATGGCAAAGACAGGTAAAAACGCTATAAATTCGCAATATTTAAAATTAGAATCGATTATTTTTAGTGGGCGCGAATTGTTTTGGTTGTTGAAAGAGGCGTTAGTCCAAAAGAACGTTTACGTAAGTTAATGTCTTATTCACAGCCGATGTCTGACGGAAGACGGGCTTTGGTGTTACGGTTACACCAAACAGTAAGAAGTCTATATTAATTAAATATTAAACATTTTAAAATATATTTTTTTAGGAGGATGATAAAGAAGAAATGAAAGAAATTTTAGAAATGAAACGGACTCATGATAGACTTGTAAAGAAACGGGAACAAAAATTAGCCGAAGCAAATTATAGGCAAGGTCATATGGTATTTTAATAGATATTATCCCTCGAATATTATTCAATATATTTATTGAAATGTTAAAAATAAATTTACATGAATACAAATTAAGTACCTGGGAATATTACTTCTTCCTTTGCGATTTCCACTTATAAACAGGCGGAGTATCTTTAGTTGCATTTTGAACTTTTCTAGGTACAAAACATTTCTTTTTCGTTTGTAAATATTGTTTTATTTCAAGTTTTTGTTGTACTACAGATAATTCTTTCTCACGTTTTATTCTTGACGCTAATTCTCTGTAAGTATTTTCACGTTTTCTACTTACTTTTTCTAAATTATCCATGTTTAAATATTCTAAAGGCTTTTCAGATAATTTATCTATATCTATTTCATTACTTTCATCGTTTTTAGAATCAAGAAACTGTTCTGCATCTTTTTTAGAATCGAAAAAAAATTTATGATTAGATTTTGGTTTAATTTTAACATCGATTAAATGTAATTGCGATTGTAATCGTTCAATTCGTTTCATTTCTTGGACGCGTTTCATGTTAACATATCTTATATCTTGTGTTTCCATTAATTGAAGTTGTTCTTGTGTGTGTTCTTTAGATGTATCTTTTTCATGATGTATTCCATCTGGTGTAACTTTAGAATTTATCATATGATGGTAAAATTCTTCTGGGTTTCTGTTTAACGCACGTTTTCGTAACAGTTTAANTTCTGTTTAACGCACGTTTGCGTAACAGTTTAAGTGTTTCTTGTTTTTCATTGTAATCTTGAGCTCGTTTAACATAGTCTTTTTTCTTTTCTAATAATCCTAAATGTTTTCGTTCTTCGGGCTGATGTCTTTCTCTATGAGTTTTTTGATTTGTTTTGGAAGCTTTCTTCCAAACCGACATTTTAAAATCTAAGAGATAAATAAGAATGAAATATAGTTTGTTTATTATTGAATTGTATGAACTTACATTTTAATTAATGTCAACAGAAAATAATTTTATTAAGACCACGTTTATGTATGTGGTGTACATAAACAGTCGAATATGTCAAAATATCCACAGAATTAGCTTACCATCATAGATTTCATAGACTATGGTTTGTGTACTAAATATGTACTAAAATATTAAACTGCAATTACTCTCCGAAATTTTGTAATAAGAAGACTGGAAAATTTAATGCTTAAATCAAATAATAATATAAATATAATCGAATATAAAATTAGTTATTAAAATAGAAAAAAAAAATGTATAGAAAATCTTTTTAATATACAAATAATAATAAAAATCTTTTTTGCCTAAAAATTTATGCTGAAAAATGATGAACAATAAAATTATAACTACATATTTTCTATATTAGATATAATTGCTGTAAAGAAATAAGTAATTTTGTACTTTTCGCAATCGCAAAAAGTTGGAAAATTGAGAGAGACAACCTTATTATTTCTTACTTTCTTACTTAGTTTGCTGAGCCTGAGAGAGAAGCTAAGTAACTTTGATGCGCGCGCGCAGTCTTGTATATACTGTTTCAAAATTTTGTAATTTATTTAACAAAAATTCATTTCTAGTTGAGCGCTGGTTGGGTGTGGGTCTTTCGGTCCGTGCGGTTGATATACACGGTTAGGTAATAGATCGGCTATTTAATTTTTAGGATTACTTATATTTATTTTATTTCTATTATGTATAAAACTTATTTATTCAATCAATTTTATTGTTTATTAGAATTTATTATTTTTTTATAATAATACAAGTTAGAATTCGAACATTTTTATTTGTTTTTGGGTTATTTAAGTTATTTAAAATGATACGCGAAATCGACTTTAGCTTTTAATTATTTATATATTTTTGAGTTAGTTTAATGCGTATTATTTTAGTAAATAAGTGAAAAATCTTTTATTACAAATATCTTCAAAACGAATAGTTTTCATACTATATTCATAGATATATTTCAATTATTTTCAACAAAATATAAAGCTAATAAGCTTACAAAATTACAAATTTAGGAGCTAATAAGAAATTAAACAAAAACTCGACTATTCCCGTTAGAATTTTGATATCTTTATATTCAAATTATTATTAATCAGTAACAAATTGAAAATATCTTTAATCGCAAATATTTCAAAAGCGTTTAGTTTATATATTATATTCATAGGTATATTTGGAATCCTCCCATCATAATAAGGGCGGTAAACCAATAAAATTATAAAATTGGAAGAAATATATGTTAGAACAAATTTTGAAAATGTTTTTAAATATTAATAAAAATTATTTAATATGAAACAGATTTTTATTTAAGATTTAAGCACGATTTTTAGTTTATCTCACAGAAAATATTGCATATAGACCTTAAAAAAGTAAAATTAATTTTATTTACAGCTCGGAAAATATTAATACATACAAAAATTATTTATTTAATTATTTACTTATAAAAAAACTATTAAAATAATAACTACGAAGCAATTTATTTAAACAAGTAACAGCTTTTAAGTTTTCATTGAATTTTCCTTTACAGAATGAACCCTTAATAATTTTCGTGAAAAGTCGGAAAACTTCGGTTAACTGCAGT
Organism: Pogonus chalceus; assembly: GCA_002278615.1. Taxonomy (NCBI): domain Eukaryota; kingdom Metazoa; phylum Arthropoda; class Insecta; order Coleoptera; family Carabidae; genus Pogonus; species Pogonus chalceus. The sequence continues at coordinate 6,587,893 of CM008233.1, read as the reverse complement.
GACGCAATGACGTTTGTATTGGATAAATGAAAACTGGTCGTTGATCAATTTATTGTTATAAAATGACAATTTCTTAATTATACGCTTAAAGTGTTTTCAGTTTTGTTGTGATATAATTTAAAACTGATTAAAAAAATAGTTATATTCGAAAAGTGTAGTACGCGTTATAAATGTTATTAATAAATAACTGCAATATATATTAAAGTCTCAAGTAACGTCTCTAATAATTAATTTATCTAATATATGTTAATAAAATTTCGGTAATTATTAATATTCATATCAATATATCCATAAAGTATTGTTTCATGTAAAAAAATATATAACCAAGAGTTTATTAATCGTTAAATCAGTTGTTTAAGTTGATAATAAATTGGTGCTATTATTAATTAAATTATTCATTTACACAATAATTAATACATCACAAAATAATTTAGAAAACAAAGCTGTTGTGACTTCCTGCTAGTATTCACCAAGCATAACAAATCGTATGCATTTTAACACATATATTTATTGGATTTTGCACATATTCGCCTCACAACACCTAAAAATATCGCAATAACTAATGAGATTTAATTTAATTCAGAATTTGAGGTACATATTAATTAAAAATGAAAATTTAGATTGTTTAATTGATAATATTAGCANAAGATTATTAAAATGTATTCGGAAACACAAAAACACATTTCTAGTGATTCCCTCATTTTAGAAATAAATTGAGGTTTTTTTTTTTAATAAAAAAAAAATAATTGCTTTTGTTTTTGGAAAAATTCAGTTAGCGAATATATATCCTCAAATACCATCCTTTGTACATATCTGCGCAGGTAATCATTTTTATACTTTTTTGAAAATATGGTAAGCTGTTCTGTCTATTCTTTGCTTTATATCTTTTTCTGTAACTTCTCTGCAGATATGCATCTAATGTGAATTACTATTATGTAGCGCATGCGTACTACGCATATAGTTATCAAGTTATCATCCTTTTCTTTATTACCATTATTTTGTTATAAATTAATTTTTATTGAATAAAACATTAATATTTTATAATTTTGAATTGAAATTGTTATGTTTTTATGCGGATTTATTATTATTTTGAATTTGTTTGAATTGAAATATCGATTTGATCACATTTATTGATTTAATATCGAATCTTACGGTATAAATAGATAGTTACATTCAGAAATGAATATATTTAACTATTTTTGTAAGAAAAATATAGATTTTTACGTAAATATTTAAATTATATTATATAGAAACAATTAAAAATGATAAAAAAACAGTAAAATATATATTTGAAGTTTCATATAAAATATATGAATTATTTACTACTGCAGCATTGCGACTTTTTATTTAAAATAGACTAAGAAGGTCAAGGTCGTATATATTATATTTTTCTGAATTAAAATGTCATGAATTTTATTTGATAATAAGTAATTTACAAAGAAATTTCCGCTAAAATACATATTTTTATAATTTTTTGCTATGGCAACCAAGTAATTGATGAGTTTAGATTGACGTCACTGACAGAACGAATATTTTTTGAGGGTGTATCATGTAGTACATTGGGATATACATATTTTTTGTTTTGTTTATTTTGTTCTTTTTTTTTAATTAACAGAACAAATGAAAATATGTTTGATTTTTTTTTAACGTTTCATTTTAAGTTTATTGGTAATTAAATATTAAATTATAACAACAAATTTTTTATTAATAATTGGAGATTCAAAAATTACTGAATAATATTCACTATTTTTTTTTTTTTGCAATATTCAACAATATTTTTCCATTATAAATA
>CM008233.1:6565880-6582600 GCA_002278615.1 Pogonus chalceus | reverse complement strand
CATACCATCATAGACCTAATACCATGTTTTTATTGTCAAGTTCTGTATTCTTTATTTGCCACACCGTTCTTGTTCCATCAGACCCGAAGAGACTAAATTTACTTTTATCAGTAAACAGAATCTTTAAAGAATGCATTTTAATATGATTTTATAACTTTACTTGTGCCAGAAATTTAGTAGCATTGTGATGTATTTCTTAGCAAATTCAAGTCGCTTTTTTTATTTTTTTTTTTTGCTAATAAAAAACTTTTTTCTAGTAATTTTATCATTAAATACATACTTCCGGAATACGCTTCTTGCAGTTTCCGGGTTTACGTTTATATTTATTTATTTTTTTATAATGTCAGTGCCAAAAAACTCGTCATGAACATTCTATCAGAACAACAATTCTTAGCATACTTCGAAAATTGCGCTACAGTGGGTCATATATAATTGTCGAAATGTTATGGGTGTACCCCCTCAATCACCAAAAATTAATATTATGGAAAATTTCTGGGATACCCTATCAAAAAATCTAAGCAAAAGCTTTGATGGAAGAATGAGGTAAAATCAGCCCTTATTATACCAAAAAATTGGTACAATCGATGTCAAACATTATTCAGGCGATCATAGATGTTAAGGGGGATCCAACAAAATATGAAATACTACCAAGTTATTTATTAATTCCGTTTTTGTAAATGAAATTTGAAGTGGACGATTTACAATGTGATGTAAAAATCTGAGCTTTTTGTTTTCTTTTTTTTTTTAATTCGTAGAGGGTATTCATTATGTAATTTTTTTTATTATTTTTGTAAATTTGATATCCCGTTTAAATAAAATATTACATTTTTTGTTTATTTTTTCAAGAATTATTATAAGATTTGTAATGTAATATAGTTTCAAAATATCGTAGTTCAATAAAATATAACTTCAAACTTACTTCAGATAAAAATTTATAAAATATGAGTTTCAGTTTTGAGCGCAGTAATTATAAGTACTTAAATTTATTATTTAGACTATTTAAATATGAATTCCAATTGTCAACATTGTAATTATGATTAATTTTCATTTATTATTTAAACTGTTTGTAATCGATGACGTCTTACTTAATTTTTCCAATATAATTAAAGTATTTAGTAATGGATAGACGGAAAATGTATAAAATAATGTATATATTAAATGAAGAACATATGGTTGGCCTTGATAACAAAAAAATTGATTTTCATTTGTTTAAGGGTTTGTTGTTAGGAAATAATTTTGCTTACAATTAGATGGATTGTTGATCAATAAATACAAATATTCATTTCATCTAATAACCAATAATTGATGTAGCTTATCAATAATTATTTTAATTTATAACAAATACAATGGAGAAATATTTTTATTATTATCTAATTGTCTAAGCATGAAATTCTGATAACAATTTTGTTAAATGTTGGTTTATTGTGTGGCTTTTGTAAATTTGTTTTTTGATATTTGGCACGATGCATTCTGGTGTACGGCAATTTTTCTGAATTCATTGTCAGTGTTGTCGAATTATGTGTTTGGCACGAATTTTTAAAAATCACTTTCTGATTATCGCAAATATTCAAATTTCTAAACAAACATATATAAAAATAATAAATATATTTTGCGAGAAAACTTATAGTATTTAATTAAAAATGTAAGACTTAAATATTAGCTGCAATCTTTATTTAATCAACGATAATCATATAAATAATATTTAATTTTGTTATAAAAATTTTGATCTTCCTTTTTTCTGTAATTTACAATTAGTTTGTCGTAATATATTCGTAAATTTTATGTAATATATTAGAATTATCTTTTTCTTAGTTTGATCTTTCATATTTCCATAATTTTCTTGAAAAAGAAAATTCTTCAGCTTTTACTATTATTTTAGTCAGTTATATAGTAAAAATAGTTGATGACTATAAGTTTAATCTAATTTCTTAAACTTCTTGTAGTTTTATCTTATTTTTTATTAATAATATAAGTATAAAAATTATTAAGAAAATTAAAAACAATGCTTTAAAATCTAATAAAACGTTTGTTCTATATAAATTACAAATTTTTGAATAAAAAATTAACTTTAAAGTAAGAAATAATATACTTAGCTATAAAAAAACAGATATAGCAGGTATTTATAGAATTAAAAAATGCCAAAAGTCAAAATTATATAGTTTTTTTAATGGCTTTGTTCGGTGTTTTGAGGCGCAAGTAGAAATTAAAAAAATAGTTGTTTAAGATAATTGTATATTTGATAAACTCGTGGAAATCACAATAGTGTTTTTCTGAAAATAAAACGAGTATTTTTTTTTATAAATATACCGTGTTTAACAAAGAAATATATAATTTTACAGCTTTTGAAATAATATCTGTAAAATTTAATTACCGAAACTATTTTAAAAGCTGTTAAAATTATAAATACCCAATTTTGTGCCAACTATTTACTTATAAATGTTTAGATGCAATTCTATAAATTTTAGAAAAATCTTTGACAATCACTATTTTATTGAAATGAATAAAATAAGTATACATATTTTATATACATACAATATGAACAAATAAAAATAAGTGTAAATAACGAACAATATTTTGTCGGGTTACGATTGTAATACGTTCGAAGTGATAAGCTATGAGCACCTATATTATTTCGTGATCGCGTTAAAATAAAGAAAATGTGTGAGTGATCGGACGTGTTTTTACGATTTTTGTGAGCTTTTGTGAAGGTAATTTTTTTCAATTATTTTCTTTATTTCTTTTTATAAAAAATACATCTATTTTTTGTGATGACAGAAATATTTGATTTAAATATATTATTTATATAAATAATTGTGTAACCATTTAATTGTTCTTCATTTAATATATCGAATATCTTAAAAACGAGTAAGACTTAAACATTTTATTGGAAGTACAATCAAAGATTGTTCTTTTAAGTAAACTTTTGTGCTTTTTTATGAAGCGTGAAATGGATGGACCTTTTTAAATTTATAAAATCTTAGAAATAGAATTTTCCTCCTCAAAGCATTCAATTTTCATTTCAACGTTAGAAAATATAAAAGATATATATTTTTTTATTTTATTTTCAAAAAAAAAAATATTAACGAATATATTTTAACTTAAATTGTTGAAATACTTAACATATATAGATAATTTATTTGAATTTAATCCTATTATAAACATGTTACTGCTTGTTATTTAATATGTATTATAACTTGATTTAAATAGATGTGTCAAACGTTCGCTCGCATCAGATTTCGTTTAACTATTTAAAAGATTTGACATTTGACTAAAAATCAATTCGATTTCCTTTATTACTTATGTTCACACTGACTCGCAGTCTAGCGAAAATTTATTACAAAGTAATTTTATTTTAAAATGAAATGACATTTCATGTATTATGGTTTCAATTTTAAAATGTAATATATTCAAATCAAATTATTTTCTGTAATAAGTTTTATATAAGAAGTATTGTATAATAATTTAAGTTTAAGTATAAAAAAAAATCGTCAAATTGGTGCATTATATATTATTTAATATGTTTATTAAAAAAGGCATACCACAGGAATAATTTTACATCGTTATTAGTTGTAATTAAAATATATATTTTAAGTATTTATGTATAAAAAGGATAAAAGGTAATTTATATAATTGTTTAATTAACTTATTAATTAAATATATTTATCATTCATCTGAATACACTTCTTTACAGTTGTCGTGCGCCAATAGCATCTCTTGACTGCATGGAGGAATTCAGTGCTGGTAGTGCCCTTAGCGGCTTAACAGATCGTCAAAATGATATCGCAATCACCAAAGAACAATTATTACTTAGTGGTTTATCACATACTGCACCTACATCTGCTCCAATGCAGCTTACACGTCAGACTTCTGTAACACCTGGATTACGATACAGAAATTTAGGAAAAAGTGGATTGCGAGTTTCTAATGTCGGATTAGGTAAGCGATTATATTTATTATAATAAGTTTTGTTTTTATTTAAGATTATAAATTGTTTTTTTAGGAACTTGGCCAACTTTTGGACCAGGGGTAAGCGAAGAGCAAGCGGAACAAGTTATTATTTTGGCGGTGGATAGTGGCATTAATGTTTTTGATTTGTCCGAAGCACATTCAGGTATTTTAATTTATTAAATACTTATACATTGAAAATCGGACAAGTTAATTTTGTGAAATGTATTTTTTATGATTTAAATTGTTAATTGAAATAATATATCAGCTTCAGGGTAGGAAATTTGCATTTTATTGAAAACACAGTATATAAAATAAAGTATTTACAATAATTACATGAAATTAGATATTTTGGACCATTTTATATTTTACCAAGAAAATAATCCAAAAGATACATGCATGGAAATAAAAAAATAGCTTCTCTATAATTGCTCAAAAGTCCTAAAAGCACCTGAAAAGTTTTCAAATTTAAATATTTTCAATAATTTCTGAAATATATTGATAAGAAAAATGGCAATTAGACAAAGCTCTAGAAAAAAAAGCCTTGAAAAGTGAATTACAGGAAAAACGAGGGAAAATTGAACAGTTTTTTTCCTCTATAATTGCTTAAAAGTGCTAAAAGCACCTGAAAGTCCTCAAATTTCAATATTTTCAATAATTCCTGAAATATATTGATATGAAAAATGGCAATAAGGCAGAGTTCTGAAAAAAAATAAGCCCTGAAAAATAATAACAGGAAAATTTAGGGAAAATTTAGCAATTTTGCTTTTTTGAAAATTCTTTTATTTATATTGAAAATTATTAATTTTTCCGATTTTCAATATGAGATCGATTTGTGTTACTTTTGAATTATTGTTAACCATTTGAGTTGCAGCTCAAATAATAAATATATAGTCGTCGCCACGAAACAATGTAATTGTGTAATCAAAGTATGTTTACATGGTACCGTCCCGAATATTTCGAATAAAATTAGGACATACTTCATAGAATTGAGAAGTATGTCAACTAAGCGTTAAAAAGAAAAATAACGTATGTCGTAGTAAAATATCTGCTTATTATTATGTAATTACATTGATTCGTGGCGACGACTATATAATATAATTTGAGAAATGATTGTCCGACTTTTAGTGTGCACGACTGTACATAAATAGACTTAATACTGAAATGGATATAATTTTCAGGAACTAGAGCTGAAACGGAATTGGGAAGAATCCTTTCCAGACGATCATGGAAACGAAGCAGCTACATTGTTATTACAAAGATTTATTGGAGCACCAAGTAAGTTATTCTTTTGTTAATTAAAATAGTTACTTGTTACTTTGTGAAGCTTCATTTTATAATTTTAAAAGTTTTAAACTATAATTACTGTATTTTTTTTATATTTACTTATATAAGGATAATTAATTAGAGTCATTTCAAAACAAGAAATATAATTTTATATTTCAACTGAAAAGCCGAGCATTTATCTAGTTACTACAGTAATTAATTAATAAATTTTAATTACAAACAGCAATTAAAATCTTTTATTTTAAAATGGACCATATTTTAATTAATAACTTTTAATTGTAAGTAATCCATTTTGAGTTATTACAGCACAATTAAAATTCGATTAAGCTAATGGATTAAAACGTAATGTTTATTAATTGAGGGGTATTAATTAATACACTGTCTTTGAGAATACAGAATTTGATACATTTCATGATATTATATATTTAAAATGGCTCCCAGTAAAACTCGTATAGGAAACATTTATTTAAATTAAGTTTTTTTCGTTTATATTTTATTAAATTTAAATATTAAATTGACTATTTTTCAATAGCTGAAATCTTTCTTAATTAGTTTTTTAGCAAATTTCATCATTTTAATTTTGTTAATTTGAGATATATAAAGTTTTTCGTAGATTTTTGACCATGAAATTTATCTTTTCTTAGGATATTTTTGATTGTTTCAGCGAATGCAGTTTTTCTTAAATATATTTAGCTATTTTTCGGACAATTATGACTGGCAAATATTTTTTAGGGGTTTATTTTTGTCTTTTTATTTTATTTATACATATTTTTATTATATATTGCACTTTATATCGGCTTCTATGAATAATTTTACCAAATGTATAAGTATTATTAACCTTTCTAAAATGAAAGATAACTAAATTTCGTTAAAAAATTTAAATATACTAAATATAAACTTCAGTATAACGCGGTTAAAACATTACGCGTTATATAATTTAATAATTTGTGATTTTCTAAGAAAAACATGAAAATTTTTGTCATGTAAATCTAAATTAATTTACTATATAAAAACAGTAGTCTCGCGTTGTATGGAAAACTACTGTTTGAACTGTACGAGTTTTATTTTGTCACCGATTTTACTTAATAATAGAAAAACCTCAAATTTGTGCTAAAAAAAAGTAAAAATGAAAGATGTATAATATATTGTACATAAGTACTAGGGTTTGGGAAATTTCGACAATCTCAAAGTCATGAGACACGAGACAAGCCACGATCAAAGTCCCGAGACGTCCCGAAACTTCTCAGAATAAAATTAGAATTAAGTTCATTTTTGGTAAATTTTGGTAAAAATAAACATAAAATCAAATCCTAATATTTAAAACATTAATTTAAGTCTAAACAATTCATATGTTTAATTCTTTGAATTACAGACAGTAAAATCTTATAATTACAAAACAGACTTAGTAATCATACTAATAATTAAAAATCATTATCTAGTACCTAGCCATTGGACATAATTCTCATAATCATTGATTCATCTATTTGGTAATAAAACCTTCTGGCATTCTCAATGACAGTGCCGGAAGCTAAAAAAGCCTATATATAATAAGTCCAGGGATCCGACATAATTAAATTTAGAAAAAGTCTCTGAACTTCGAGATACGAGTCGTATACAATTTTTCATTAAATAGATATTGAACGTTTATATTTTATTTGTTTGAACAACTACAGTATGAAATCCTTTGTTATTAGTTGTTCTGGCTAGATATGTCAGTTATGGAAATGACGTGTATATACAAGCAAAACATTATTATGTATTCATTCAAGTAACTTTGTATAGAATGTATATATTTAAATAAAACTACACATACGTTGTGATTACAATATTAAATTGAATTGTAATATTTATAGATCGGAGGAGCGCGGTTTGTCGAGGAAACATATCATTGAAAGCGTTAAAGCTAGTTTGCTACGATTGCAATTGTCTTATATAGATGTGGTTATTGTACATAAAGCTGATCCAATGTGTCCAATGGAAGGTAAATATTTTAATTTGTAAATACATTTCGAAATTAATTCATTTTATTGTTATTAATTACAGAGGTAGTTCGAGCAATGCATTACGTAATATCACAGGGTTGGGCTATGTATTGGGGTACTGCGCGGTGGTCACCCGTTGAGGTAAACTAAAATAAATATAATCGAGGCCACGAAACAATTTAATTGCGTAATAATGCGTTTATATTGGTTACTTCTTTACAAAGCGTTTGTGTTTATAACAATAACAACAATTTTTAATCGCGGGGCGATTCCATGTCAATGTAGAATGATTATGCAATTACATTGTTTCGTGGCTCCGACTATAAAACAAAATTCTTTAATAATAATAATTTATTTTTAGGTAATGGAAGCTTATACTAATTGTCGGCAATTTAATTGTGTTACACCAATAGTAGAACAAGCAGAATATCACATGTTTTGTAGAGAAAAAACTGAACTATATATGCCAGAATTATATAATAAAATAGGAGTTGGTAAGTTAATAAAATTATCTGTAAAAATATTTATAAATATTAATATATAATTTAATTTTAAAGGGTTGATGGCTTGGTCTCCTTTAACAATGGGTGTGACTCAAGGTAAAGATGAAAGCATGCAAATATTTTCAAGATCCAGTTTTAAAAATAAATATAGTTCATTTTCGTGGACTGAAGATGAAACTGTTGCTGCTAATAAAGAGGTAATAATTTAATCTATTTAATTATTCGCTATATTAATTTAAAATAAACGTATTAAGTTTAATTTTAAATGAAAAAACCAATTGCTTTAAAAATTTGTTGTATAACTTTGAACTATGAGAAAATTTAGTAATTCCTTGACACAGGGTTTTTGTTGGATAAAGGATCGACTGCAGCCAGAAGAGACGCGAAGGCAAGTTGATAAAGTACGAGAATTGAGTGTACTTGCAGAGAGATTAGGATGTAAATTGGCTCAGTTGTCGGTTGCTTGGTGTTTGAAAAATGAATCTGTGCAATGCCTTCTTCTCGGTGCTAGTACAGTTGAGCAGTTGCATGAGAGTATTCAATCATTACAGGTAATTTTTATCATTTTATTTATTGCCTTTTTTTAAGAAAAGGGTTTTATTGTTGTAAAATAATTAATAGTTTATAACCAAGTTTACATATTTAAAAATTATTGTCATATTTCATATTTTATTTATTATTTAGATGTGATTTTTTTTATTACTATATGTATTTCGATCTATAGTCATCGCCACGGATCAATGTAATTACATAATAATAAGAAAATAGTTAAATTCGATATACATTATTGCATTTTTCATATTCTTATTACTTAATTGACACTTCTCATTATTGTTAAATACGTCGTAACTTTATTCGAAAAATTATTTCTGCAGTGTACGCAGTTTTTGCTTATATTGGTTACAGTCGACTCTTTCTAAAGGTGCTCGATGTCTTAGGGTTACAGGATACATTGCGTAAAGGTGCTCGAATATTCCCTCACTCGCATTCACAAGCGACAAATCACAATTCAGAGTTTAGTTTCCCCTTTAATCCTGCCGTTTCCGCGCGCACCCGAGCGCTCAAGGGGAATTTTTTTTAAATATATGGTGGGGAGAGCACTTTTAGACAACGGTCCTGCCGCGACAGAGCTCCTTTAGACAGATTCGACTGTATTTCTTTACAAAGCGTTCGTGTATATAGCATCAATTCTTTTTAGGAACACATAAAGTGTTTCAGATCGTGGGACAGTATCATGTTAACATACAATGATTACGCAATTACATTGTTTCGTGGCGACGACTATACCTAATAACCATCATAGTTGATTTAATACGCGATTGTTATATAAGGTTCTCACGTTACATCTGACTCGGTTTACGGCGTTTGGTTATGTCTCCATGGTATTTTTTTAAAATTATTTTATACCATGATTTCTGTGTGTTTGCGCTATGTGTTTGTTATTATTTATTAAGCAAGGGGGTAAAGCTCACGATTGTTTTCTTTTGTAATACGTCGCGTCGTAGGAACGGATCTCCCATATGAGTCGGAGACCCTCTCTATATGTTTCGGATTTTAGATAAAAACTTATTTTTACTGAATTTAACATATTTAATTAAAAAATATATATTAACATATTTTTCTTTTAAGAATTTAAATTGTGTATTGAACATAATTTTAGCATATTTTCAATTTTTTCCTAAATCTATTTCAAAATCGGAATTTAATATATAATTATTGCAAACTTCAAAATTGGAACCAGTATCGTGGGGAAAATTAAATAAAAATAATTAAAAATGTTAGAATTTTTAAACATGAATTATTTTTGTTTTTTTTTTTTTTGTAGTTTTTTTTTGTTTATATTCAATGACTAAGGAAAACTTAAAATTTTTAAATGAGTTTTTAGTTAACTTAAAATTTTTTTTTTTTTTAAACACATCTTAAATCGAAACTTATCTATGTCTATATTATGATTATGGTTTATATACATACATTAGAATTTTACGTTTTATTAAATATTTCACTTTGATGTTTATTAGAACAAATATTAAATTTCTTAGCAGTACGCTGTATTTGCTTCACAATTGCTACAATTAATTTCATAAATCCCAAATTTTTGAAAAATATTGTTTTGAGTTTCCGATTTGAAAGTGTAAAAGTAGTTAAAAAAAAAAAGCTTGAATATTTCTCTATTTTTTAAATTCTACAATTATAAAATAATTTTTGTAATAATTACGTATATTAATATTCTATCCATAATTGAAGTAAGGTAACTCTACCTTACTATGAACTGTAGTTTTTTCATATTTCATTTTATTTTAAAAAACTTTACAGCAGACAAATATGAAACTAAATAATGCAAAAATTTAATTATTTTAAAAAATTCAAAATTGAAACCCTAATCGTTATACAAAAAAGTAAAATCTAAGGAATTTAAATTTTTTTTCTTAAAAACAAAAAATAACGAGGGTGCTTAGAAAAATTCATGGCCTTTCATAGAAACGATTTTTTGACCTTCCGATGTTTATTTCACTTGGAAAATATTTGTTTTTGTTATTGAAAGTAATACGATACAATAATTTACTAAGATTTTGCAATAAAATTGGATAATAGCTTCAATATTGCATAAAACTAATTTATTACAGTTGGTTCCAAAATTAAATAGTACAATGATGGCTGATATTGAGCGTATCTTAGAAAATAAACCAACACGTCCACCAATGGTATCGACTCTAGCGCTTAGATGACAATCAATGTGCCCACCTGGCTCCATCAGGTAAAATCAAAATTAAAAACAATCTGCAAATACCCCATATAAACAAATTTCATTTATAGTGGTGGCCAGGGAGGCACAAGCAACGCAGATAGTCCAAAAGATATAGACGAGGTAAGTAATACTGACACCGATACCAGAGAGAATCAAAAGTTACCATTCTGTGAAATTCAGTGACAAAAGGTCACCGAGTTTATGAAAACTCACAAACTTAAAAGTCCCGACGATAAACAAGCAAAGAAAGGTATTTTGGAAACAAATGATCGTCGTAAATTATCAACAACACCCGAAGATATACCAAAAGCACGTGATGGTCGCAGTGAACTATTTCAAATGTCTATTTCACGTAAAGAAAAGCGTAAAGACTCGAGTCCTGTACCAGTATGAAAGTTGCTGCCACCAAAGGAAGAATGTCTTATATAGTGATAGTACTTTTGTCCATTACGAAATTTCGATGCTGCATTGTTACGAAGTATAATATATTTGATTTATTATACTTCAACGTTCACCAAATAATATTTATTGGTCGAATTATCGCTACAATTCGAGCTTTTGACATGTGCTTTTAAATCAAGCGTTGATTATCTAGCATAGCCTAATTATACAATTTATTTGCGTTTCTATTAATTAATTAAGCATTCAGTTTTTGCTCAAACAACTAAAATACTTATCACTAAAACATCACAAGACATTATTCTTTGACGATTATCGGCTAAACAGAGAAACAAACAAAAAAATATAAAAATTGTTAAACAGTTCATTTGTAAATATTAAAATATAAATGTTAAATTGTATCTATAAACATAAATGAATATTAAAACATTTTTATGATAGAGTTACAATGAAATAAAAATAAAAAACTTTCAGAGTGATTCACAATTGAAATTGCGAATCAAAATGAATGTTTTTTATTATAATTAAACAATATTTGATAAGAATATATAAAAAATTGTTCAATGCATATTTCGAATGCTACATTAATTAATAAAAAAAGCAAAAAAAAAAAAATTAAGAGTTTGTAACGAAATCACACGAAGATCACTTTAAAACTGAACTAAGCTTAACTCTAGCTTTTCACTTGAGATAGTGACACTTAAAATGAGAAGAAATTTATTCTTTTTCTTTAGTTAACACCGCTTATACGAATTCGTATATAAATACGCATAATAAATAAAATAAAAACTTGTTAAAGGGAGTGATTAATATAAACCTTTTTGTAAATATATAAGTCAAGCTAATCATCTACATGTAGAATAATCCCTTTTCACAATGTAGGTTAAATTTTTAGTCGGCGGATCCAAAATTCGTATTTACACATTACTTGTTAATAATAAAAAAATATATTAATGGTATATAAACAAATTTTTTAATTCTATATATTAAAATAAATATACTATACATGCCTTTAATCTTTTAAATATATTTTAATTACGTTATTATTTCATTAGTATAGTTTATAGCTATTAAAATTAATTAAAAAAGGACGATTTTTACAACAAATATTAGTCACTTCAAAAATGTTTGTTTCGACTAATTATTGATGTAAATATTATTATCGATTTAAAAATTGCACTATAAGGTTCTTATCACATGAAACCTATTAACTATTTTTTACTTACAAATAATTGAAATCAAATTTTTTATTAATTTATTAAACTCATTCGAAATATTTGAAAAAAAGTATAATGTAAATACTGCCAAATATATAATTNTTTACGCAAAATAGTAAATTTACATGTGATTCTAATTAGTGATATTTAGAATGCAAACAATATTTGAAAATAAGCTCCAATTAAAATTTAAAAAACGCATTTTATTAGTAGAACGAAATATATAATCGACGCCAGGAATCAATGTAATTACATAATAATAAGCAGATGTTTGAGTTCGACATACGTTATTATCTTTTTAACGCTTAGTTGATATAAATTTTAATAATTTGTTTGCAAGGCATAAAAGATTTCAGATCGTGGTACCATGTAAACGTGCAATGATTACACAATTACATTGTTCTGTGGCGGCGTCTATAAATCTTGTTTTTATCGTAATAGAGATAATTATGTTCCTAATTTATGAATAATATAGATATTTCTAGAAAATACTAAACTTCTTACGTATTTAAATTAGTTATAAATAGTTAGATCTAAATAAGAAAAGCTTTAAGGTTATATAAACAAAATATTAACTATTTCAGATTTTATTTAATCGATAACTATATGACTAATTTCTTGTACTGTCGCCACGCGTTCTTCTTCGTAAAAGTTTAACCAAAGCAGTATTCATATAAATATGTAAATATAAATTCAGGTTTTAATCTTAAGACTGCCGATACTTAAAAAAAATGGATATAAGGAATGGTAATTTAAAATGTATGATAGTTACTGCGAAAATCTTAATTGTACTTATGTGTAATTTGTACATAATTGTCTCTGTTTTATATAAAATTCACATATTCGTTTGACAAAAATTGAGTGATATTAATATTGAAATATTAAATAGTTTAATAATAATTATAAATGTGTAATTTTCCGTTACTTGGATATATTTAAGTTTTATATAAAGCTTTTAAATATTGTACATATTTTACTTATACGATATTTTCAAGTTAATATAAATTAAACTTCTGCGAATAATCGAATAACTTCGTATAATTCTAAAAAATATGTTGAGAAACAATTTGCTTCCTATGGGGTGAATTTGAAAAGAAATTTTTTAAAAGCACTTTAATATTTAAATGTATAAATTTGCTGTATATGAGTTTATAATTTTATTAATACAAAGTGTGGATTGTGTTAAATCGTACACTTTCAGAGATCTGCTCAATTTTACCTCATAAATGTCTTTATATATTTGTTTAACTTCTGCTGAATATATTAAAATAATAACCAGGTTAGGTTTATAATGAAATCGTGATATAAAAATTCTACTAATAATTATTCTAAATTAATTAAATACATTGAGTAATTATATCTTATAAAATGTCATCAGATGAAGCAAAAAGAAAAAAGTAATTTAAGTTAAAATCTGTAATTTTGAGATAAGACAATTTGAACCTTTTAAAATGTTATTAGCTTCTATAATTAGGTTAATCACTCAACTGGTTTCACCTTAAGAAAAAAATTCACATAATTTATTATAAAAAATGCAATATAATCTATTAATTAAGGGGTTACACCACCTTGGCGCTCAGAAAAATTTTGTTTTTGACTCAGCTATTAATTATATATTTTTTTTTTTTCACATATACATAATATATTTATGAATAATTTGAAATAATAAATAATTTAAAAAAATTTAAAATGACGGAGATATGAGCCAATTAGTAGGACTCACTTTTGAAAATCCTTGCTGATGGTGTTAGACATTTAAAAAAAAAAATAATAATAATAATTTTTTCTTATTTAAAAAGGTAATAATAAAGACATAACGTAGAGAAAAAAAATTTTAAAGTTTTTTGGTAGAAATGACAGCTATTTGAAAAGAAAACTCAAATTTTTATCGAAGTTTTAAGTTTAAATAATGTATACAAATGAACATGGCACCTTATCAAAAAAAATTCTTAGTCATCTCTTAGATTATGTTATAAAGAATACGTGTTTTAAATTTTAGCAAAATAAGTTGTGTAGATCTTAAGAAATCTTGTACACCACTTTCAAACAGTACAGCGTCAGCGTTTTATAACCAAATATTCATTCTAATTGCTTGAACTTGAGAAATAGTTTGAATTTTGAAATGATTAAACGTTAAAAGTTTAAACAATTTATTTACCTAAACAAAAATTGTTTTTTGTTTTGAAAATCTCAAGATGGTGTAACTCCTTAATTAATTTTTTCAGAAATATAGCGAAAAAATGAGAAATCCTTCATAATTTTGGCTTATTTCTACCTAATATACATTTCCTATTAACAAAATTTCAATTTATAAATGCTTAAACTTATTATTAACCAGTTTTTTATTTGATACCAATAAAAATGTAAATAACACAATCAAAATCTAAAAATAATTGAACAAAAAAGTTTGCTCATCTTTACGAGAAATAATCCGGCCAGAAGAAAAAATAATTAATTCAAATATTATACCTTGAGCATTATTATTTAAATCATTAATTTTATGCTAATAGGTATTGCAAGGAGATTTATGACAATAAAATATAAAGTAGTGATATATTGAAAAATTCTTCAAAAATTATATATAATGATACATTTCATTAAATATCCGTATTGTCACTACGAATTTTGTGATAGTATTTTTACGAAATATTTAAATAAATGCTTAAAAAGAACAATAAATATTAAAAGTTTGTCGGTGTTGGAAAATAAAAATACTAGTAGGTTATGACAATAATTTATATAAAACTAAGAAACAGGTTTTATTATTATTTAATCAAAAATATATGAAATTGGGGTACGATTGTTGATATTTTAAATAATTGTGTTATTTACATATTTTATTGCAAAGTTATCTGATGTTTTTAAAATTATTTAAACGAAAAGTATATATCACGATTTCATTTTATATTAATTATTATCATATCAATATTATTTATTGAGAGTTTTAAAAATATATATTTTAATTCAACGAATGAATTTGAAAATAATTTTTCTTAAATATTGTATGAATAAGAATACCTCTGCGACTTGTANTATATATATATATATACTGTTATTTAGAAGCAAACTATATAAAAAATATGTTTTTCATAATTAAAATTTATTTGATAAATAACGAAATGTATATTTAAGAGAAGAAAATTTTGCATGGAAAAAAATTATATCAAAAAACTTAAATTACAAAAGATATATAGTCTTTCAACTATTGCTTTGTTGTTAAAATATCTATTTTATTTGTCTGTTGCACTTTACTTATTACTAGTTTATGGTTGTTAAAAGTATTGTAAAAATATTTCTTTCAGAAAATATACAATAATTTTTGAAATCTCTCATATGTATATATATTATTCCATTTTTTATGTAATAATATGTATGTTTTTGATTTGGTTATATTATGTATTTTATGTTTTATTTTCTTCTTATTTCATTTCGTTTTTGTTTTTGTTTGTTTTTTTTTTTTTTCAAGAATTTTGTGTTTCTCCGACGATTTAATTAAGTTATAAAGATAGCTGTAAGTATTTGTTTCAAATTATGTTCAATACTCTTTATAAGTGATTATTTCATCCCATAATTACGGTAGAAACCGCTTATAACGACGATGCATCCATATTTTGTTTTAAAACATCTCCAAGTGAAGATATACTATTTTAGTTAAGTTGCAAAGGGTTGCAAAGATATTTGTAATTTTTATTATAAGTATTTTTTTGAAATTATGTCCAATATTTTTAATATTTAATTATTTCATCCCATAAACCTTAATTTTTTTTAAAACTTATCTCCAAATGTGGGTTCATTATTTTAGTTAATGTAATTTTTATTATAAGTATTTGTTTGATATTATGTTCAATATTCTTCATAATTAATCATTCTATCTCATAAATACGGTAGAAACCGCTTATAACGACGATATATCCTTATTTTTTTTAAAACTTTTCTCCAAGTGTGGGTACACTATTTTAGATAAGTTGCAAAGGTATTTGTAATTTTTATTATAAGTATTTGTTTCAAATGAAGTTCAGTATTCTTTTTAAATAATCATTTTATCTCATAATTATGATAGAAACCGCTTATAACGACGGTGCATCCTTAATATTATTTAAACTTACTCTATGTGTAGGTATAATATTTTAGTTTTCAATATTTTATATAATAATGTTTTATAAATTTGCATAATGTTTCTTCTAATATCATCATTTTTCAGGCAATAGTTTTGTAAAATATTTTTTATTTTCAAACCTTCAGATTCTATAACTAAATCATATTGTTAAAAATTTAGCAGTTGTGTTATTGTCTTTTCTATACAATACTAAAATAAGCATAGTTTAATTTATCTTAAAAGACTGGGGAACTTTATTTAAGAAATGTTAGATTATAACTAGCTAGAATTTATTATCACATTAGTAAACAATAAACAGCAATAAAAAGTTTAAATCAATTGCAACAAAAACAAAAATCGTCGCTATAAATAAAATCTCAATAAAATATATAAAAAAAATGTTTTATAATCGGATTATCATAATAAGCAAAACTATTTTAGTACATTTTCTACAGAAATCAAACAAATAAAGCAAACTATGTCGTAATAAACGATTTCAAAATTAAGATATAAAATTAAATTTAATATATTGTTTTTTAATTTCT